>CM024336.1:10845518-11422921 GCA_014170255.2 Drosophila triauraria | reverse complement strand
AAAAAAAAAAGAAGCAAAAACCCATGGCAGTCATAATGATGACACACTTACCACATAAACCGCACGCACCACATATAACCACCACCCGGATCCAGCCGAGAGTGGTGGTGCCAACAATATGTGGGGGAAAAATCCCCTGGCGCCCGGGAAAAGTCCCCGAAAAAGGGTTGGCATTATGGGAAAGGGCTTTCGGCTTTCGCAGCTCTAGAATTGCCACTAAAATGCACGCTAATGAGTTTCAATTACGACCAACTGACAAGATGAGTTCACCGGAACAAGGCGTCCCATCTGAAACAGTTTTTATTTTTATTGACATGGAATCCTCCCTGCCAGCTTTTGGGTGTCGTCGCTTCTGTTGTCAATTTGCGTAAAATTTTTCGTCCTTTTTTTGAGTGTTTGTTTGTCGCTACTTTGATTGAAACTAAACGATGAGCTGAGCTGCAGCTTTGAAGGTGTGGCAATGGGCCAAATAAGGGCTGGGGCTCTAACTGGAGTGCTTGATTTTAATTAAATTCCCTTTCCCGCAAAATGCGACACAAGCAGCTGAGGCCGTTCTAGAAAACCTCGATGTCCCTTCGTCCTGTGCCCTCAGTTTCGCTCTCTACTTTGCATCCGTTCGTCACTTGTCGTTGTGATTTGGCTGGCACCCTAACTAAAAAGGTACTTTGAATAAATGAAAAGATTTAACCTTTTAAAGTGAGTTGGTTTATGAAAAAAATTATATAGGGAAAGATATTGGATTCTCTTTTTGATTAAATACGAAATCTTAGCAAGATCTCTTTGGTAAATGGACCCAGAAATAAATAAGAAACTCCCAAAAATGGAATATAATATTTTATAACAAATTTTTTTAAGTGGTTATAGTTATTTTAATAAAAAGATAGGAGACCTATTAAATATTATTTAATTAAGTAAAAAGTATACAAGTTTGTAATTAATATTATACCATAGAACCCTAAATATGTAATACTAAATATAACAAGTTTAATAAGTGATTGAATTGATTTAATATTCTGTAAACATCTTGATAGTCCTTTAAATTTTTACTTAGGGTATTACAGGATTCGGTCTTGCGTTCCATTTATTTTTTTCAAATCGTTAACTTTTATGATTACACGAGCCCTGCTCCGTTCTGTTGTTACTTGTGCTGCAGCTCCCCCCGTGCTGTCGCTTACTTTGTGGGCTGTTGGCACATGTTACTGGCGAGCGAGACTCTTCTAAATGGTTATGGCGCCGTGCATTTTAAATAATTAATGGCCGAGTTGAGGACAAGTGCAGTCAAGCTCGAGCTGAAAGCCAGGAGTAAACCAACACGTCGACGGGGGCGGCGCCACAAATGTAATAAAAATGTTGAGCCAAAACTTTTGGCCAAGAAGGAGAAGTTTTCCGACTTTGGCCAAAAATCGACTCCGACTGCATTTCAATTCCCAAACGATTATAAACTACTGACCGTTTGCAAATTTAATTTACAACTGCACAAAGTGAACAAACCGCAACAAGACCCCGAGCCCGGAGCGAAGTTTTTACTTTGTTAAAGTCGTCAGAGGGCAGACTTTTATTTGCCACCTACACAGCAGCTGCCTCGGCAACTTTGGCCAACGGGGGTCAGCTGGTGCAGCTGGAGCTCCTGGAATTAGCTGCTAACTGGGGAATACAAATACACAAAGAAAGAAGAAAGTAAATCAAATTGAGAAAGAAAGAAATTGTCTGTTGTTAAGACAAATAAGTGGTGAAGAAGTAGAAGCAGTACTAAGATCTTGCTAATTTGTGAATATTCTTTTCTTTGCGAACTCATTTGTCTGTGAAATCATAGTAATATGTAATTATTATAATATTATAAATACATTTTAGTCCACAATTATTTTTCCAAGTGCCAGAGATGTTGCGAGAAACTCCTGCAACAGGAAATTATGTTTATTATTACTTTGGCACACACAATTTGGACTCCGAGTGGCCAAGTGCGTCTCCCCGAACAATATGCAAATGTTCAGCAGCCAAAGGAGCCTCAAAAGGCTGTGAAAAGGAGTGAGTGCCTCAGCCCCACTCACGCCCGTTGCTGAAAACTTCAAATTTAAATTAATAAGACAGGAGCCCGGGATCGGCCAGCTTGAGATGAGCTTCGTTAGCCTAATGGAGCAGCAGCACCATCATCATCGGCGGCAACGGAGTCCTCCTCGTCTTTGGAGTGCACACTAAATTGCACTTTAATTGCACTTTAGGCGAGAGCCCGTCGATGAGAAAAACTCAAAAGTTTTGTTTCCTCTTGAAACGCAAAATTTTCGGCCATTGTCTGAATGGGGTGCAGACGGGAAATTGGTGGTAATCATCATAAATAAGTGATTCAAATTAATTAAATTCCGCTTTTGGGGACAAAAGTATTTTTCGGGAGTAAGGTAATCAAAGTTTTCGCCAAGAGTTCAGTTCCTTACAGTTAAGCAAAAGGTCTTTAAGAAATTGTAATGTGCGAAGATAATAACAAAAGAGTTGAAACCTGCAATGTATAAAATTGATACAATTTACTACCATATTTACTCTTAGATCTAAAATATAAATAGAATCTAGTTGTACGATAAAAATACAATTTTATTTAGTTTGTACAATAGTCGGCCTTTTAAAATCTTTTGGTACAAATTTTGTGAGGGATTTATCCGAGTTTAAAGGACTTGAATAGCCTTTGGATCAACTGAGTTGCACTTGGTCCAGTTCCAGTTTCTCCTCCATGGCCGGAACCTTCGTTCCATTATGCTTAATGCCCCTCAGCCACTTGACGTAGTCTTCGGGGATTCCGGTTTCCCTGGCTCCCTTTACCAACACCTTGAGATATGTTTCCGACGGCTGACGATCGAAGGGAATGTTATCCTGGGCACCGTTCTCGTGAACTGCCGACTGCGGCTGATTTGTGAGGTGATAGGCGCGACAGGTAATGCTCGTGTCGGTGGTCAGAGAGTGAACGGGCACACTGATTGGAATGTATACGCCATCGGGCACACTTTCCTGGCTGCGAGGCAATTAAAAACGAGTTAAAGAGGGAACTTAAGGCCATTCGGTGAGCCACCTTACTCATCCAAGTCCTTCAGGTTGCACATATCAATCTCCCAAATGGCCCCGTAGACATGGGCTCCTGAAGTGGGTACAATGGTGGCGGGAGCACCCAACCAGTTTTTCGATCCAGTGTGAAAGTCCAGGCGGTAGTTCTGTTAATTAAATAATAAAAATTAATCATTTATAAGTATTCAGTAATTTATTTTATAGCTTACCTCCAAACGTCCAGCTCCTATTCTTTTGGCAGTGGGATTTTGTATATGGATCCGACTGGCTAGCATATTGCTGCCAAAGCCAAAATAATAAAATTTATTGACCATATTTATGAGGTAGTTAGATCTGTAAAAAAATTAAAATTTATATTAAATTTAAATGAAAATGTATTTTAATTGATTTTCTACAGTTTCTTGCCACTGTAAGCCTTTTGTCCAACAGTGCATTTCAAACTGTGGACGGAAATCCATTATCTCAAAACAAAGGTGATTAAAGCAGAAGTAAATTTAAATAAAAACTGAAGATTAAGCAGATTAACTTAATTATAATTAACTAATAAGCTCAACTTAGTTCTGTGAATTTTATCTTATTTTTAGGGTATTATTTACGAAGCCAGCTGTTTGAAAAGCTCTTTAAACTCGGTTGTCACCATTATCATTGAGCTTTTAAATTGTAAATCAAAACAGCTGTTTGTCCGCATAAATCTTTCCACAAACATTCTTTGTTATTGTCTTGCCTTTTTCCAGCTGCTGCGAATGTAGCGTTTCACCCGTAACGACGTGAACGAAGTCTCGCGGCTTTTCTTATTTTGTGTGACGAGAAACGACAGCTATCTTATCGTATTTTTTAACTTTTTTTCCCGTCGAAAGAAGTGGCACGTTTGTGAGAAATATATCAAAATAACAATATATCGATATTTTATAAAAAAAAGCTTATATTAACTTTACTAAAACCGATTAATTCTTATCAAAAGCTATTATGCTGCTCTTCGAAGGGTTCGAAACTTAAGCAAACAAGCAGTGCCATAGTCCATATTGAATTGAACTGCTTGCGCAGAGCAAAGTTTCACACCTTATAATATTAAAGTTTTCCACCGTTGCTCACCAACTGATACGTATACGCACCGTAAGCGTAAGGCCATGGTAATTGTGCAATAATTTCGTCAATATAATAATAATAGTAATTTTAATTTCCCATCGCAGCTAAATTTCCCAAAAATGATGCCAACAAAACAAAGCACACCCACAGCAAATGATTTTCAACTGAATACAAATTAAATTATCTAATATTAAGTTACCTAATGCGAATAAAAAAGAAACTAATAATGAAACTATAAAGGATTACCTTTTATAAACTTTTTATTTACAACACTATTTTAATCCGAAAGAATTTAGTTTTTCGCTTTCATCCTCAGCATTAAAAACACATCTTATACACAATGTTCAAAATGTAACCATCAGGCTTTATATTGTTAACTTGTATTCATTTACAACACAAAGTCCTGCAGCTGCAGCTGTTTCTCCATTTCGGGGGCGACGCGACCATTGTGCTTGATTCTCCTCAGTCGCTGGATGTAGTCCTCGGGCAGAGAGCTCTCGATGGCACCCTTAACGAGACTCTGGAGATAGGTCTTTGAGGGTAGACGGGACTCTGGAATCGAGTCCCGGGACAGATTGTACAGGTTGGTCTCCGGCTGTTGGGTCAGCAAGTAAACGTGGGCCTCAGTAAGCCCTCTGTGATCTGGTTTAAGCTCTTCCACATAGACCGTCTCTTCCTTGAAAATGCCCTGTGGAAAGCCTATTTGGCTATAGATAAAGATCGGGAGTTGATGTCAGTAATGTAATTAAATCTAGTGGTTCTAAAACAGTGGGCATATGATTCAAAAGTATAAGAAATGACAGGTAATAATTACTTCTCAAGGTCCGTAAGATTGCTATTATCGATCGCCCAGAGGGTGCCCCACGTTTCAGCGCCCTGGGTGGGCACGACGGTGGCAACCGCGCCGTCCCAGCGACTGGAATACGAAGCGAAGTCCAGGCGATAGTTGCGGAGTCGGGCGGGTCCGAATCTTTCCGCCGTCGGGATCGGTATGTGCATCCGGCTGGCCAACATGTTGCTGCCAAAGGCGAAGTTTAGATACACGAGGTTCAAGGTTAAGCCACATTCATCGCGAAAAGGGTCAACCTCAATGCTGCTCTCACTGCTTAGGACCTTGGGAAGAGCTACCAACAGGCAGGTGATTACACCGATAAGGCGCTTACGATTCATTGGAAATAAATGTACTTTGATTATATATTTCGATCTGAGAATTCCGGTGATTCAATCTGGCTGCCAGTTAAATTGCTACTAAGCGATCAACTGAGGATGAGCTGCCTCGAAAAATTGCATTATCTGTGTTATTAAAATGTCATTGCAAGTTCTGCATAGGTTTGCATTTTATTTTAAATCTGGATTATACGAGCTAGCAAATGAGATAACCTTTAACCATATTTACAGCAATTCAGTAAGGCTACCCATCTAAGATGTAGCTAAATATTTTGATTTTTTCGTATGGTTAACTGGCAGTCTACTTATTGTTCAGTTCAGTCAATTGTAACTCGACGTCTTTTAGATCCAGCTGTTTCTCCAGTTCCTCGGCGACGCGACCATTGTGCTTAATGCTCCTCAGTCGCTGGACGTAGGACTCGGGAATGCAACTCTCGGCGGCGCCCCATACCAGGCACTGGAGATAGGTCTTTGAGGGTTGGCGGGATTCTGGAATCGAATCCGGGGGCAGCTCGTACAAGTTGCTCTCTGGCTGTTTGGTCAGCAGGTAAGCGCGTGCCGGAGTATCTTTGGTTTCATTTCTTAGCTTCACGTAAACCGTGCGAGGCTCATAAATACCGAGATGGACGCCTTCCTGGCTGCAAATATAGATTGCGGATAGAGTGATACAAACAAGGTGAATATAAATGCTAGGAGAGTTAGAAACCACTAATATTTACTTGTCTATGTCCGGCAGATTGCTGAGATCGATCTCCCAGAGGGTGCCCCACAACTCGTCGCCCTTAGTGGGTACGATTGTGGCCACCGCACCGTTCCAGCGCTGCGACTCAAAGGCGAAGTCCAGGCGATAGTCGGGGAGTCGGGCGGGTCCGATTCTGACGGCCGTGGGGTTCTGGATGTGTATCCGGGCGGCCATCATGTTGCTTCCGAAGCCAAAGTACATGAACTTGCCATCCCTTACTTCCGGCAGGTCCAAGGTGGCATTGCTGTTCGGTGAACTGAGGTTGTTCGTTCCGCGGACGGAGTTCACACTGCCGACGCTGTGGCTCTGACCCTTGGGAAGAGCCACCAACAGGCAGGTGACGAAACCGATAAGGCGCTCACGATTCATTGGGAATATATTTCGATTTGAGAACTCCGGCTATGCGATCAGGCTGGAGGTTGAATGCCTACTGAGCATTTAATTTGCTTGCGAGATATACAACCCTCGGAAGATTCTCTACCTTGTCTCGGACTGAATGCAATCTGTCATGTCGTTTGTTTAATGTTTATAATGTATTATTATATTTAAATCTGTCTGCCTTTATTTATATAAATTCCACAGTATTAATTTATACATTTCTTTTGGCCAAAGGAAAGGTGTTTCTTTGTTGGATTATGTAGATAGTACAATAGATAGAGTATTGAATTTTAGGTTTGCTGTCAATGAAGCGCTTTATCTAAAATGCAAATACTCTGTCTATTGTGCGTTAATCATTTTTTCGAGTTCTTTCCTCATTCATATTTATTCAGATAAGCAATTTAAATATTTGATTAAACCAAATTGAAAGCCACTAGTAAACTGACACATTTATTCAAGATAGGGTGACTTATTTAAAATAGAGGTTGGTTTGAAGTTGTGTCTATATTTCTAAATTCCGCAACGGGGTTGTCCTAATAATATTGATTTATTTTATAATAAAATAAATTTTATAATAAAATAAATCTTAAATAAATCCGAAATAAATCTGAATACAACTATTTCCCCAATTAAATTAAAAAATAGAAACAATACAGCTTTTTTATATTCCACAACGAGGCAACAGTTTACACAACAATTTCGTGTTTATAGCGAATGGTCACAAATCGAAATGAAAGCAAACAAATAGACGGCGATGCTCCCTAAAAACCGATTGGGCCGGCTTTTTGATTTCAATATTTGGCGACATGGTGTGGCGACATATGATGGTGGCAAGAGGGGGGAAAAGCGGAAAATCTGCGTCTGTTTGTTCGGTGAGCCGCAGTGACAGGCGTTTGCTCTGCGAATGTGTACGGATATATTTTAAATGATTTTATGGAAACCCGTTGCATGTTTTCGGTGGATGTTTGTGTGGCTTGCGGCGGGACTTTGGCCAGCTTGCCATGGTTTCTGTCCAAAACCGAACCAGATCAGAACGGGACAGGACAGGCTAGCAACAGCGACAGCGACAGGAGTTGAATGCGTTAAGAGGCCTGACATGGTCGGCATGACAGCTGCACTTTGTGGTGATTTATGTGTGTGACTTTGCGAGTACCAGGTGGAAAATTTGTCATTTGTAGATCCCTTCCTCTCTCTGACAACCTGTAATGTGAGGATAATGACAGCGAACATAGGTATTTTTAAAGATAAATTACCTTAAAAATAAAATTAAATGCTCTTTTCCCAGTATGATAAGTAATGCTATTTTTTTCGTAAGAATTCATTTAAAAATACTAATAAAATAATAAGTAATTCATTCACAGGTTTTTGAGAGTGAGGGCTTAAAGGTTATTTGCTTAAGCAGGATAAAAGTATTCCACAATTGTGCTCATTTCAGATAAAGACAGAATTCGCCACTTGAGGCACTCGAAAATGTCACTTAACTCGCTTAATTTATGGCACAACTTGCCGCAAATCATTCAATTGGCTGGCCCATCTTAGACTGGAGGCCAAAAACAAAAACAGGCGCCGACATAAATATTCATACATGCGTAATGCTCTTCCCCCGAAGAAGGGTCCTTTTCCCCGTTAAGTCCCTGTCATTGTCCTCGTATCTTGACTGATTTTCACGCACACATGAGCACAGGCAGAGCTCAAATGATCACAGCATTGTCATCATCATCATCCTCATTATTATCAGAGTCATTATCATCAGCGGTATTCGAGCAGCGGACCAGCATGGCAAACACACCCATATTTACTGGGAAAACATTACAATACCGCCGCGAATATTCATAGATGCTCGCATCGTGTGTAATTTGAATATGCCAACTGTTGTGCCATCATTTATGTTTTCCACCTGCCGCTAGTTTTTCTCATGCAAATATTTCCCCCATCAAGTGTCTTTCGTTACATTTTCAGTCATAAAAATATACACAAAAAAATGAGAAAGTGAAAACCCAGTCACATACAGACAGCAGCCATATGATAAATGGATTTTCCAGCTCCGCGAACTTTGGATGTCGCATACAGCACTTGGCTGCCATTCGCTCTTCGCTTGCTTCCCTCATTTAAAGTTTCGCGTGCCGAAGTTGAACGCTTTTATGGGCGCCCTACACGGCGTATACGTATCGGAATATCTGAATATCTGTGTGGATATGCATATATTTTATGCGCCCGATTCTTTTGTACTGCGAATCGGTCATAAGTTTGATGGCATCGCCAATAGATGATAAATAACAGTCATTACGGCAATGAATTCTGATTGAGAATTTGGCCAAAAGATTCCTTCCTTCCCTGAACATATATTTTAAGCTTAAACTCGTCCTAATATTCATTTCGATTATTGCAGAAACTCAATCACTTCGATTGACACTTAATTTCAATCGCAATCATTTATTGGATGCTGTCAATTAAAAGCTCTAATATAATTGCAGCTTAAGCAAATTAAATATTTAACAAAGCGTGAATTGATCAATTAACGGCAATGCCGCATCGAAGCAAATACCAGCCCGATATTTGCTTTTCATTTATTTGTTTTTTGAACAGTTTTAATTAATTTTTAATGTTCAGCAAAGACAACAATAAAAAAAAATCATCAGAAATCGTGAAAATCGCATGCAGATTTATGGCAATTGTTGGCCAAAGTGGAATCCACAAAAGGATTCACCACCGCCACCGCGCCCGCATGTGGGTTGGTCTCCCCGAGTGGGTGTATCTATGAAATGAATTTCCAACAAGGCCTAACACGAGTATGCCATTAAAATGATTGAGCCGCAAACCAAAGAATCCACAATAAACATCCGCCCAAATTGCCAAGTAAACGGATTAAATTTCCGATTTCCGATATGCAAAGCGAAAGAGAGAAGTTGGGCTTGACAAAAGCCTCCGAATGCTCTGCTCAGCCAATAATTTCGTTTCATTTATCTGGGCAATTTGTAAGCATTTCGAAATAGTTTTTCCACAAAGCCATGGAGAAAATATCAATTATAGTCAGCTTGATACTTTGATAGCCTTTGAATCTGTGTTTGAATTTTAAAGGCTTCTCCATGGCATTTTAAATATTTTTGAATTTTCGTTGGAAAATTAGGAACTCAAATGGTTTTAGTAATTTTTGATATTCTGTAAATGGGGAAATCGTTTAGTTAGGGTATACTTATGAGGGAAAAGCACCGCCAAATTTCGTAATCAATTTAAGCGCTTGAAATATCAACAAAGACTGAAGAACCTTTGGCAAGTCACGTTGTTTGATATCTGCCGGAACACGGAGAAGCTTCTTGATATGTGGTCTTGTCACAGGGAAAAGTTTTCGGCAGGTTCCCCGTCCAAATATTTGCTTGGGGAAGCGAGGAGCACCAGGAGCCGCATGTGGCAAACAAAATATATTTTTGTGGCTTAACGCAAAATGTTTTCTCTTTTTTTGGGTAAGAAAATCCACAAAGACGGCGGTGATGTAAGAATTCAAGTGTGACCTCAACTGAACTCACTTTAGCAATCAACGTCACTTCAGGTGAAAAACGAGTGTGTGGGCAAAGTGTTTCCATATTTTTTAAACTCTGCATGCCATAAGTTTAGCATACGAGCTCAAATTGCATTTTAACAAGTGAGTAGTAGAGGAAATGGGAATTTCTTCCTTCCAAGGAGAAGCTTACATAGAGTTAAATTCATGAAAGTTTAATTGAAGTGTTATTGCTTTAAATATCAATAAGATGTGACCGAGCTGCACAATGAGGAAGATCTTGTCAATGTGGTTATTCATGACAAAACCACAGGCAAAACTGGTTTGTTTGTCATTTCTATAGAAAATCCTGGTCAAACTATGATTAATGCACTGCAAATATTATTTACTTTGCATATTAATATGACATTATTTTAGGTGTGCTTTTAAACCGAGATACTTTTAAGTTAAAATTTGTTTGTTACAGAAGTAAGGTACAAAATTGTAATTAATATGTATCGCTAAATGTTTTTGAATTCTTTTTGCTATTATATAATTTTAATAACGTTTTCTTAAAGTTGCTAATTTTTTCCTTCTGTAAAACACTACCTCAAAAGTCTTTTCTTCAAGTGGATTTTGACAAAAGGAAAAGTGAAGCGAGCTCTGACAAAAGGCAACTAAATGAAATCCAATTTAAAATCAAGTAGAGTTGAAAGCATTACGCATACGCAGTGTGCGCCACATTCTGGCCAGTTAAGCTCATCTAGATGAACTGCATCGTCGTCGCATCATCATCATAATCAGGCAACTCGTATCGAGGGCAGCTCCATTATTAGCAGCGGCGTCGCCAACAACAAAGTGATAAACTGCTCGACAGCCTGGCATCAGGGAGTCAATTATATAATGATGCGTCCATTTCGATGTCGATGTGGAGGTTGTTGTTGTTGTTGCTGTTCTGGCAGTTTGCCCTGACAAGCTCGTTACAATTTATGTTTTGTTTGTATTTCTGGAAAACAGAAGCGCTCAGAGG
This sequence comes from Drosophila triauraria, assembly GCA_014170255.2. NCBI lineage: Eukaryota > Metazoa > Arthropoda > Insecta > Diptera > Drosophilidae > Drosophila > Drosophila triauraria. The sequence continues at coordinate 11,411,995 of CM024336.1, read as the reverse complement.
TCACCCCTCGCCTGACGCACTAATTTGTGACGTTCGGTGTCCGCAGGACTAAACGGCATTCAAGGGGTTGCACTGCTGCCCTGCCCTGCCCCAATTGGTTTTGCTGCCTGTCACAATAGCTGTCAGAGTTTCGACATTTGTCGATGGCCATAAAACGGAAGCTTAAATATTAGATCGCTTGTTGACCGAGCCATTACGACAAATATATCTCCTGAGGTGGATAAATGGTGGGCAGGAAAATTTATTGAAATACGAATGCAAACACAAACGCTTTAATTGGCCCAGTTAACAGTGATGGATGTCACAAAAGTCAAACATTTTATACAAAAATAGATTGAATTCCATTTTCAGAAATATTATGGGTAATTCTAATTAATAATCACTCGGATTTCGAGAGAAAAAGTAAATAAAAATTAAAATAATTGATATTATTTGTAAGCTCTCAGCCTGCACTTGATTTTCCAATGCAAAAGCCGTCCATTTCGTTTTACATTTAAAAAAAAAATCCCCTATGCAATGTGGCATTTTTCAAACTTTAATGGAAATGTAATGGAAAGCAAATACGACGGAGGAGGAAAAAACGCATAGAAACAAATAATCAAGCGGAAAGCCCTCTCAGTAAATAAAACGTTCGGAAAGCAAACAGTCCGTACATTGCCCACAGGTGATAATAAATATTTGTAATGAAATCTGTGTTTGTCGGCCAGTTAACTGATTAAGTGCACTGCTGGGCATACCGCGCTGAAATGCAGTAAATGAGCGCCAAGCAGGCTTTAAGTTCCCACGATGAGCAGCCTGTCTTTTCTGGGTTTCCCCGAGCAGCAAGTTAACGGAAAGAAGCCTCTTGAAGGCCCATGTTTACATGATGTTGGCCTGACTGCAGTCGCGGCTGCCTGCAAAATTAATAAGCCCTAACAAGTTGGTTTATGCCCCTGCCCCAGTGCCGGCTTCCGGGCGCTTGTTCGGGGTGAATTAATTAAGCGAGTGAGTGGGAAAGCGGAAGCTGAACACTATGTTCTGCATTCTACGAAGACGTAGGAGCTTGCACCACAGATACGGTGCATTGTGGTAGAGGTACTAAGAGAAAGAAAGTCAAATTACAAATTAAATATCTCTAAAATAACTTTTGTTATCACCGATCTTTGGTCTCCAAACCGAATCTTATTAATTCAAGGTCTTTTGTGGCATTCGCCACGCTAATCACTTACGTAAACTCCTCGCTTCCTTCCTTTCTCTCCTTTCACCGCTGACCTTCTCCGTTTGTGGGGCTCACTTGGCGTATACTTGACGGCGAGTGTGCAGTGCAAATAAGCGAAAACGAGCATTCCACAAGCACCGCATCCATTCCCCATTTTTCTGCTCTCACCTCTTTAGGGCTCTCGAGACTGCTAGCCCATTTAAATTACATTTCTGCTTCAATTTGTATGCCCAGCGAATCGGATTCCCTCGCAAGGCCACACTATCAGCCCGATAGAGCTCGCTTTCCCACTTGGTTGCCTTCATTTCCTAGCCCTGGATTGACTGCACATTGTCGGGAAATTAATACACACTTTGCACCCCCTTTGAAGTGTGTTAGCTTGAAATTTAAATTGTCTTTCAAGGCTGAAACCTAGCAGTTAAACTTCAAATTTTGTCTGCTTATGCTTTCTCTTTATTTGTTAGAACTTCAGCATCTCACCAGGGCAGGCAGGTGTGACGCAATTCATTGTAGTAGCGGTTTGCACCACATCTCATGTCCCTGTCGCTTTCTTTCCGGGTTGGAATCTGAGCATCGACGCTGGCGAAGACGGCGCCCAGGCAGATCAGGAGGCAAGCTTGGATGAAGTTCATGTTGCTGGATACTCGTCTGTGGGATCGAAAGCCCTATTTATACCGATCTGTGATTTGATAACCCAATGCCAGGCATATTAGTTTGATTTTCCAGAGATATGGCAATTTAACTGTGCAAATTCAATTTATTTGGTACTTAATGAGGTAATTACTTACGTAAGCCCATCGCTTCCGCTTCGCCGTTTGACCTTTTGCTATGTCTGGGTTACCTTGGCCTATACTTGATGCGGAAGTTCGCAAAAGATCCCAGGGTCTTTTCAAAGGTACGTAGTATGTACATCAAGCTAAGGAAATACTTTAGCCTTACATCATATTTGCATTTGTCAGATTTTCTTTTTTTAATCTTTTTATATGTATTTCCACCAACCAAAAGAACCGCTTCCCTTGAGCCATCGCTTCGTGAATATTTTAAAGTATACTCTTTGGATAGAATCGGAGAAAGAAGAAGCTGCAAGGAAAATCGGAAAATCAGAAAATTGGCGGAACTCAGCTGACTGATTACTGATGCCCCCGGAGCTGACATGGGGACATAATTACCCGGCACAGCGGTTAACGACAGCCGCCCAAGGCCGAAAGTCGGGCATGTGGTCCGCCCCAAAAGTGGGCCATTATGCGTAAGCCGATAGCCTGATGCGGCGCGCTGGCACTCTGTTTGGAAAAACGAAACTTAAACCTTAAGTTTTAACGAGAACTTGTGCTGAGTGAATAACATTTGCTCGGGCGAACTTTTAGGTGCTCCTCCGCTCCGAATTCAATTAATTACGCAAAGGCGAGGCCAGGGAAGCCGGCGGAAGTTGCTTTATTTCGGCACGTGATAAATTAATTTAAGCCAGAGTCGATGGCGAAGCCGAAGCCAAAAAGCTAAAGCCATCGCGTTCCGTGTGAAGCTTCTTTTATATTTTTTTGTATTTATTTTTTTGCATACACATTGCGAGGCGCCGTCAGGTGGCATAAAGGTGGATCATTTAGAGTGGGCGGCGGGGTGGCAGCTTAGCTTATCGAAGTGGGCGTGGCAACAACTTAATTACGCTACGCACGGCAGCTAATTGAGTTCGTAGCCTAGCGGAAAATAAAACGCCATTTGCCTTGGCATTGAGTCGGAGTTTCGCTTTTCCGTTGGCAATTACACGCAATTTTCATGGTCGAAAGACAGTGGATGGGGTGCAATAAATTGAAGAATAAAATCAAAGGCTTGGAATCCATACAATCAAACCTAAAGGAACCTTATAACACTTGCTGTTCTTCAGTAATTAATTACCTTACTTTGGGGTTTAAAAAATCCCAAGCTTGACATATTTTTGAATACGAATTTCCCAAAGTTCAACCACTGTAGTATCACCTTTTGAGGACGTGCTTCGTGAGCATTTCATGTTTATAGTCCCCCTAAAAACAGTTTCCTAATTGCCAGAATATTTGAATGGCTAGCAAACAGTGGGCCAGAAGATGGTAAACTTTGGCCTGACCCAGACCTCGAGGAGGAGCCAACCGAAACGAACCCATCTCAAGGTTGCCTTCACTTGCACTCCCTGACAGCTCAATTTACTCGACTCCGCTGCTACTTTTGCTGGTCTTCGGCTCGGGCTTGCGCCGACAGTAATTATAACTTGGCTGTAATCTGCGTATTAATCTCAGTATTCGTTGGCCAGGACACAAAGAAGGTTTTGCCGGCTGTTTGCTGTTGGCGGCTCAGTTTTCAATTTTTTTTCCCCACGTTTGAACATGAAACAAATGGCAGGGAATTTATTTGGTTTACTGAACTGACTGCTTTTGTCTAATTTAGCACTTGACACGGAATATTATTAATTGGTCTAGACCAGCGCGAGACAAAAGGCACACAACTCCTTGCCAAGAATGGCTTAATGAGCAATAAAACTAAAGACATAGTTAAGACCTTGAGCAGGGATTGGTAATATGTTCAGGGGTAGGCAAATTGTTTTACGAGGCTAACACATTAAGAAAGAGGTATAGGTTTTTATATAATTAAAAGAGAGGAATCTTAAAAGAATTCGAATAAATTAATATAAAGGATATTGCAAAAATCCTCAAGTAAGTTTTTAAATAATTTAAAACCGATACAAATTCCAAACCAATTTTCTTCGAAAAGTGTACAGCCCTGTGGCACCAGATAATGTCTATTAACTCATGCGTATGGAAATCGATCCGACAGGAGTCTAGACCCCAGACATCACACGAAGTGAAATCAAGTCGCAACAGCTTATCCATCCGAAGTGCCATCGGTTCAAAGGCCAGACCCATTGGCCAAGTACTTAATTAGCCAAGGATGCCTTGTGGCCTGGGGTTAACCCGCCTCCTCACGAGGTGTCCCGACTTGACTTTGCACCACTTCAAGTTCGTCCTGTCAAGTTCAGGGCTCCGAACTCGGCTCTGACAGGACGAGCAGACTGCACCCATGTAGCTTGACAAGTGCAGTGCCGCCCAGCTGTTGTCCTCCTATCTGCTAACATATAACCCTGCCCGTATCCTGTCCATCAACGTCAGCTCTAGAGCCACTTGACTTAAATTTCATTATAATAAAACTTAAAAATGTTGTGCTGGCTTGATGTATGGCGTTATAAGGTGGATGCTTACTTACGGTGCTTGTTTATGTCGCACTTTATATGATAAAATAATGACTTAACTGAAAGGCTTAAAGAACAGGTTTTTTATTGAAAGAAAGAATTAGATACTTGTTTTATAAATGCAAATTATTTTAAAGAGCTTTGCTTGCTGCCAAAACATGTTATGAAACACCATGAAAAACGACCTCAACCTTTACGTTTTCCCAAATGTATGCTACACCTTTGTGGCAAACCATTCTGGTTATCAAAAGTGTGCACACACAATGCCCCAAAAGTATGCCATTGACAAGTGCCATGGCCCACATTTAAGCCCTGTTTGCCTGTGGAAATTCCAACCCGTTTTCCGTTTTGGGTGCTTCGTTTGTTGTTTGAAATATCACAGACAATTAAAAAGTTGCTGCCATCAAATTTAATGCTTAATTTTAGTGGACAACTTTCTGCCTAATTGTTGTTGTTGCTTTGCGAGCCCCCCGCTGTGCTAATTTATGCGTCACAAAAGGACGCAGTTGGATATTCAGGTGACATCTAATTGCATTTCGCAATGGAGTCGTCCGAAAAATATATGTCCACATAGAACGTGCTGCGGGCTGACGCAACTTTTTTGCCAGCTCTCCACTTTTAATGAGTTCAAGTTGCCGCAATTTTGCGGGTGCACGTGAAGTGGCAGGGTGGGGTGCTGAGTGGCTATGAGTGAGTGGCAAGAGAAGGTGCGAGTTGCCAAGTTCACCTGCGTGGCATGCGGAAGCCGCAAATTGGCTCGTGTGGTCGGCTTTGTTAATGTCTCTTGTCGCCGTGTTCTGTCAAATTGAATCTTGAATGGCTCCGTTTTATGCTGATGTACTTTTGATGCCAGTCCTGTGATAGGTTTGATGCTCCTTTCCTGCGTTTCTAGGGGGGTATTCACATAAGTGTGTTGAGTTCCCAAATGTTGGGAATGTTATGGCCAAAAGAAATAATCTAAAGGAACTAAGAACTCACTAAACTTTGCCTTTGTAAGCATTTAAAAGCAACAAATTCTTCGCTCTGCAGGTGAAAACTTGTTCTGATATTGCACGCCCTGTTGACCCACTGTTGAACCTCTTTCAACTGCTCTCTTGGCCCACATCTTAACCCACTTTTGCCAGTTGAATTGGCTGTTAAGCCTTTTGCCAAGTTTGCATGCACTCAACCTGGCTCCATCGGACACTCGACTCTATTTATTCTCAATTATTATTTAAAAGTTGCCAACGCCAGCTGCAAATGTTTGTGGAAATACTTCTCTGATAGTCAGGAAAAATCCTCTTCGACTGGCTGGAGGCGCAAAACTAAAAGCTGCACTGAGTAGATTCATATAGTTTTTAGTTTGGTTTTCGGTTGCCAGCAGCGAGTTTTTCCCCATCTCGTTTATGTTGTTGATTTAATAAAGCCAGAAGCTCATTAGCAGTGAAACAACAAGCAACTCCTCTTCAGTGGCTCCTTATTATTTGTATGTTTCAGATTAAATTCCGAAATGTTTACCTTTTGTTCGGGTGGAGAGCACTCTGCTGATGCCAAAGGCAGAAACCAAATCCTTTCCTCCCTCGGCTGACCAGTATCTCGACCTCGCCTTAAAATATTTAGCCTGGACCATTCATTCTGCCATAAGATATGGTATTTGCATTTGATTTCCATTCTGCTTTTGTCGGCAGCCCTTCACTCAAGAGGAGTGTGTCGCAGCCAGGACTAGAAATTTATTTCGATTCACATTTGCGGGCAACTCATCGAAATCCGATATCTATGGATTTGCGGAGCAGCAAAATCCTCATCTTGTGGCATGCAACATTTGTCAGGCCGAATGCCGAATGCCGAATGCCGAATGCATTTATTCAGATGACGCACAAGGCATACAAGGCAATCCGGTAAATTGCAGCAGTCCGAACCCGAGGTGCTTCAGCATTGGCCATGACAACAATCACAATGTGATTGAAATGGATCCCGGGCTCTGGTCTCAAATTTACTGATTTTCTGGGGACTCAGGAACGCATGCCACGCGTGCCAGGATATTTGAATACCTCTCATTGGGGACTCTGTGGATAAAATGGAAACGTAAGCCCGTAATTTATGCACTGGGAAATACATCTGGCGTGTTCTTAACTTAATATTATTTTAGGGAACGGAAAATAAAATTCCAGAAATTCCTAGAAGTGAAAAATGTAAACTTTTTCTATTATTTGTCTCAATGAAATACTTAGTTATACTTTTTCTATATTAGCAAGCAGCAAGGGTATGCAAACTTCGGCTTTCTCTCAGATTATCTGCCACAAAAATGTCGAAAATCTAAACTAAGTGGAATAAATCTGCAAAAATTACGAGCTGTTTCAATTCTCTTGCTTGAATACTGCACCAAAGAGCTAATTGCCTCAAAATGCCTTGAGATAGAACCGTGTCTAGACTCTTGGACTCCCTGTAGACCAAGGCGTCCTTGACTCTGGAGAGTTGCTCTTCTCGTATTTCTAGCTCCCCGAGAAACCCCACTGACCGAAGCAATCAAAGGAATCGCCGCTTGCGGCACCTTTTGGCACCTTGACGCCTTCTTCTGTCGTCCGGTCTGGCACCTATTTTCTAATTTTCCTCCTGGCAAATTCAATTAGTTCCGGCTGCCCCAGTCGGTTGAACTCCGGTCCCCTTGCCCCAATCAATTACCATTTATTCGAGCCACAATGGGAGAGCGTAGGAGAGGACCTCTCATTATGCTGTCGGTTTAATTATTATTTTGACATCGCCGGCTGTGCATTTAATTACTCGAAATATTTCCATCGCAACGCGGCTACCGTGAGTCGCTAACCCGGCCAAAGGTAAATCTCGGGTTGAGCTCCTCGGAGACTCGACTTCCGAATAAAGCGGGCTAAGCAATTGCCTTGGCTTTGGTTTACTTTGCAGGACTTTACTGTTGTTGTTTACTGTTGGCGGTGGTTCGGTTTCCCTTTGTTTCCCTTTGTTTCCCTTTCAAAAATTTGCGAGGTTCTGTGCCCCTTTGCCCCGTGCGTTCTAAGCCTTTTTAACTCGTCGTATTTATTTTATTTTGAAGCCCCTGAACATGCAAAAACAGTGTAGGTGGAAGCGACTTCCTGGAATGCGAACAACTGCCAGAAATTCGAGGCAATAAAACAACAGCTAAATACAAACTTTCGGGAAATCTGAAATAACGAAAAGTTTGTGGTTCGGTAAATAAATAGTATGATACAGTGAATTGAAAATAAATTTGTTGGAAATGAACACAGGCGAAACGGAAACTCAAACAATAACTATTAAATGTTATTTTAATTGTGGTTCCCAGAAATGAAATGTATATATTTGAGAATAACTTAAACAATCTTTTACCTCCACATATACTCGAGAAACTCCTTTATAAAGTCCTCTTTTTCCCAAGTAATGCTTTTAGCTAATTCTTTCCACTTTAGTTATCTTCTCGTAGCGTCTAAGTATCCTTTATTCTACGAATCTTCTTCATTAAGAGCCCCTTGTCTCTATCAGCTTGTAAATTAAACATCAAAAAGCTTGACCACAAAAGGAAAGAAAATAAATAAAATGAGTAACTCCACGGCTTCACCTTCTGTTTCTGCTCGTTCATCAAGCCGCCCATTTGTGTCCGAGGCTGATGCCGCCGTTGTTGTGCAAATTAACAACATACATCATTGACCTGTAATCCGGCTAGCAGCAGACCCGTAAAGTCATCCGTATCCGCACTTAAGGCCGGAGCCGATGCCAAGTTGTCGGCTCGCGTCCGGCGCTTGTTATATCCTGCGTTTTAGTTTTCTCGGATGTTTGGCACAAGCCAAGAAAAAACCAGGGAAAAGCCTGGGAAAGGAGTCGAAATGTACCCTTTAGGAACTCTGGAAAAGAAAGCAGATAAAAAATCAAAGAAGTTGCCTTTCAGAGGCGTGAATAAACAAGAAATCTTCCTTACCTTACTTCGCATGAAAAAATATTTTCAAAAATTATTAAAATATTAAAAGAGGACATAAATTCCCAATATTGTATCTGTTATTTTGTAGAGAGTTTTCCAAACCGTATTACATCCTTCTCCACACCCAATCGCATCTTCCCCGTAGCGCTCAACATCCGGGAAAGCCCCGAACTGTGCGGATGAAAAAAACAAAAATGTTAACAATATGTTAACCCAAGCGGAAATATCACTTAGGAACAACACGAATTCGCACATTGACAGCAAGTGTCTGACTTTCGTTTCGTCCGCCAAATAAAAGAAGAAAAAAATGCTAGAAAAACCAAAAACGACTTTAGGCCCGGGGCAATGGCTTCGGAGCCAGAAAAAGGCGGAAAGAATGTGTCAATAATGACTAATGGCCAAGTTGGATCCGGAGAAGACTAAGCCGCCCCGTTCCGGCTGTGATCTGCTCCCTACTGGCCGGGGGGAGGGACTCCAGTTTCTATTTATTTTTGCATATTTTTGCGGACTTGCTACTTGGGCGGCTCATGATGTCAAAATGATTTGGGAGCTGCCACACCTTTTTTCCATTCATCGGGAGCCGCTATGGGTCCCTGTTGGGTTTCGTTTTTAATTTAAAATTCACAGAAGAAGCACCGAAACTTTTGCCCGAGCCGCGTTCTGACCCAATTTCGTGCCGGATTCAGTTGGCTTTAAGATACATTTCGTTGTTGGTTTTCTTTTGCCATTTGCATGCGACGACTAAGTGTGAGACTGGGAGCCAACATTTAATTAATTTAGGCTTACTCAACTAAGATTCAGCTGACGATGAGACTTCGACAAGTGCAAGTTTGGTAATGGAAACGGGCATTAAAAGGCTGATTTTTTTACCAAACCAACTTACCGCAAGGTGAATAAGTGTTGATGAATTGGATAAGTTTATTTTCAGAGCGCAGTGAAACAAATATCTGAAACATTGTGCGACCTACAGAGGACTTGGGCGGGAATTTTTTCAGTGACATCCCAGCGTTTCGCCCACTGTATTTTGCATAATTTGGATTGGAAATAAATCTATAAACAAACCCACTTACTCCACTTACTTCCACTTCCAGCACTTCCTCTTAGCGGTAATTTAAATAAGGCAAAGACCATTCTTCCGGGAACCCATTTTGTGATTGGCAATGCGACGACAATCATCGGTGCAAACACAAACACATCATTAGGGAAAAGTAAGCCACAAATCGAATCTCATTATGGGAAACACTCCACTGCCAAACTTGCTGTGTTTCTCCTGGAAAAAGGAAAACACGTGCCTGTTTTTCTTCAGTTTTTCCGGATAAAAATAAAACCTTGTTCACCGGCCAATTGGTAAATCTTTGTGGTCCTGCAGCCGCACAATTATGGGCAGAAAATGAAACGTTCATCTGTTGTCGCCGAAAGAAAGCGACAGCAGAAAAATGGCCCAAGGACCCTGAAGAAAATTCCCGAAAAAGAAAGAAAAAAATGAAACTAAAGAGGCAAACAGGAGTGGTCCAGATGAGAAGGCATAAATAACTATGTCCGCACAAAGTAAACAGAAATAAAAGCGAGGCAAACACAACAAACTCAAATTACGCACCGAAATGCTGGCGGTTGGGAAAATGCGGTTGCCTTTTGCCTTTTGGTGGAAGCTTGAGGAGGAAAGACCCGAAAAGTAGGCAACTAATGTTCGCAAATGTTTGTCTGGGTTTGACCAGGTTTGCGTTCCATTCCATTCGCAGTCCTGCGAGCTATGCAGGTGGGGCTGTGGTCCGCCCTTCCTTCCCTTCCGGTGTGTGCTCTGTGTAATTAATGTTTTCCTACTGTTTCGGCTTCGAAAGGAGCAGCCGGAACGGGAAGTGTGAGCTGGAAAAGTTTGGACCAACAGGAAATTGTTATTGTTTTGTCGCCTTAAAAAAAGCAAAGATATGGAAGAGTAGAATATGGGAAAACCTTAGATAAATCGAACTCGAAGTACCTAGCAAAATTAAGTAATTTTACAAAAATATAACTGCCTTGTTTGTCGATGTTCCCTTTATTTTAATCTTTTAAAATATCTAAAAAAAATTCCGATTTCACTTAATTTTTTACCCAGTGATCCTCAGTACCATCATACCCCTTTGCAGCCACACATGCAATGGGTAAGTTCGCACATGAAAACCGAAAGTGAGAGCAAACAGCGAGGCTGACCGCCAGCGGGTTATCCCTGAAAGGTCATTGACTTGTCTCCAAGTCCTTCCTTTTTTCCCGGTTTTTTGTGTGTGTGTGGACGGGTAATTAAGATGCTATCTCAGGGCGTTGAAATGCGAGACGAAAAACGATTTCTTGTTTGTCGCTAGGCTTTTGTGGCTTAGGTAATATTCCTTAACCCTGATGTTCTTCCGGAACTATGGCTTAAAGGGACATTTCCAGAGGCCTCTTAGGGGTGATTGCCTATTCCCGACAGCGTGCCATATTTTTCAATAAGCGCAATTGACACCCACTCGACCAGGGTGTGCCGCCAGCCACTTGATCCAGCGACTCGGCCTGAGACGGAGGCTCTCTGACAGTTTACCGGGCAGGGGCTAATTTACGCCTTCAATTTGTACTGGCCGGGCACTTGTTATAATTGATGGCCAGTCCGGGACAGTCGCTCACTGAGGAAAAACAAAAAAAAAGACCAAGAATATATCTGGAAATGAACTCTACGGACCATATCTACGTGATATAGGCTAACAATTACTTTATTATACATTTTTTATTCGTTTAACTATTAAAATATGTTTCTATATTTTTTTTTATTCTTATTAGCCTTCAGGGATTTTTTCAGTGCATCTTTGAGGCCCCTGAAGTAGTCACCGGATAGCAGGCGAGTCACGCTTTCCCGCTGGCTAGCAATTTACTTGTCCTTGCTGGGACCATTCTGTTTTCCCGCCTCTTGGCGAGGTAACGCCTAAGAGCCGACACTCCATACATTGTATATGTATATGAGCAGCATATTTCAGGCATTTTTATGGCCAACGAGTAGAAGCATAAATACGGGAATAGAACCGGGAAAAAGGAAGAAGGAAAAGGAACTGAATTCCCGGCATGTGGCGTTGTTTACGGAAGACGCGTCCTGACCATGGGGGTGCCTCATCTACTTGGCGCCTGGTCGCCCTCCTTCATATATATTCATCATCATCTTTGCCGAAAAAAAAATGATACGAAAATGTTGATCGATTCGAGTTTGACTTTTATGCTCGCTGTGTGCTTGCCGTTTTCAAAGATAGCCTCAGCCGAAGGGTTGAGTGAATAGGATGTTCAGTTGGAAATGGAATTAAATGATCTTTGATTGAATTATTTATATAGTTTTAGATTGTATACGTACACAAGAGAATTAGAGAATAGATTTAAACTCTTTATAATGCAAAGAAAATAAAGAGCATCCAATAAACGCCTTCTTGTTAAATTTTAATTTGTCCAAAAAGTTTTATTATTTTTCGAAATATTTGCGTAATCAAAAATGCGCTAATTTTAGGTCTTGGAACCTTGTAGCCAAACTCAATATACAGATTTGTTATTATGCCTTTTCTAAATTAGCAAACTGGAAGGGTATGTAAACTTCGGCTTTCCGAAGTTAGCTTCCCTTCCGGCTTATCCTTCGCTGTTAATACTTTTTCGGAAGCTGACTAAATCATCAATCATTCCGTGTCCTTCCTTCATCTCTTTGGCGATGTCGAAGCATTTTTCTCATACAAAGGCTTATCAAATTTGTTTCGGCGTCACTGAAGGTTTCCACGTTCTGGCCTTAAATCGAAGCCAGGGACTTGGATGGCAAAGTGCATTTCGAGCCCCAATTACTGCTTTATAACTAAGAATAACAGCTCCTCGCAGATTTACGGTCCAACTCAACGACTTTGGACTTTTCGGCAATTTGCAAATGCCATGAAGTGGGATAAGAAAGAAGAAGGACTCTGTGGAAATAGTTTCAGTATGCGAAAATGCCAAACGCTCGAGTGGCCGCAAAACAAAAATTGCGGAAAACTTTCAATTTGCCCAGCCAAGTATCGGAATCGTGGCAATCACCAGGCAGCAACAAAAGAGAAAGTCATAAAACATAAACCAGAAGCGAGAGCCACAACCAAATGGAGCGGCAGCGGGGAAGTGGCTGAGAACGCTCGAGAACTTTTCAATTTGGTGGCAAAATTTGCGCAATTTCCTTGGTGGCTGTTCCGGCCAAGCAAAGGGGTTTTCTCCAGCATCCCCACACCTCGAGCAGCTGCGAGTGTCAGTGGGGAAATTATGAATTGCTCAAAAGTTGTTCAAGTTCGTCTTATGCGGGTGCTAACGAGGTTATTTCTTTTGTGGAACTATAGGGATATTAAGCTTATTATAAAGTTTTCTATGAGTAGTAAATGGTATCGATATATTTTCAAATTCCTTTAATTTCCACGCTACATTTTCAACAACAAAGTATGCAAAATGCACGTGCAAAGATTCGCATTTGATCTTCCATTTAAATTCAACTTTTTTGTTTATTTTATTCGCCGTTTAGTTATAATATTTTCTCGTCTGGCACGATCCACCTGGCAAAACGATTCCCATTTGGGTTTGTATTCCACGCCATGTGTGTTTGTTTGGCCAACGTCATTATCGGACTGATTGAGGTGCTAATGTATTTATAAAGCGACCCCAGTGTATTTTTAGTTTCGAATGAAATTCGCATCTAGCCCAGCCGGGCGCCTTTTTATCTGTTCATTTTCAGTGTCCGATTTATGAAGTGCGAAGCATTAATTTGATTTCAAATATAGCAGGGAATAAATTAGGTCAGAATGCGCACGATTTAGTGGGCAATGCTTTGAAGTCTGCTTTGGCTACGTCTGAGAGCGTTCGTCTATACATTATCCCTCCCCTCCACATTTGACTTTGAAAGTGCACAGAGAGAGCGAAGGTGGAGGAACCTGCTTTCATAATTCAACTGACAGCCGAGTTTCCTCCATCAATATGGCAATAAGGTGTCTGTTTGCCAGCCCCCTCGCCTCCATTGGGGGATAAGTGCTTTTCCAGCTCTGCCCTGACCTTAAACTTCAACTGGATGGCTACGATATGGATGTGTGTGTGTGCTGCTCGTCGGGCCCTGCATTAAAACCCTGCAGGCTCCCGGGCATATGGCCGGGTGCATCAGCATGCAGCTTGGAATCCCGGCTTGTGGGTCCTGGTCTGCCTGCTAATGAAGTTCGGGTGCAATCAATATGCCACCTATGTACACGACCTTCTCCAAGTGCAACTAAAATCGAGATTGACTTGAAAAATTATGGGAAAACTTGATTTCTTCTGTACTGGAAAAAAAAGAGGGTTAAAATAAGGGTAAAGGAAATATAAAAAATTCAGAATTTAATAATTAATATTAATACATTTTATATAATAAAACAAAATGTTATCATATAGTATCAAAAAATTATCTTAGCAAAAAATTTCTCTACAATTTATTTACAAACGAAATTCAAAATATTAAATTTGGTCAAATAGTAAATTTATATTAGACACCTAATCGATTTTCTATTCCCAAAACTCAAAACTTTTTTCTCTAATTAGTTTTCCTCGCTTTACTTACTTTATGCCTCTTTACGTCACTGCAATTTCCTAGCTTGTCAGTTAAGGATTTTATGTTGCTTCTTTAACTTTCCCTCTCATTTAATTTGTTTTTATTTTTGTCCAGCTTTTATTGCATTTTCCTTGGTCATTTCCCAGCGGCTCCTCCAAGCTCCCTGCTACGAGTGGACCTTTGTTTTATATTGCCTTTGCATCCTGTGGATGTTGTGAATGCTCAAAAATAGTCGCCCATCACTTGAAGCATGAAAATTGTGTTTTGTTTTTATGTTGACAATTTTTCCTGTTGTTTGTCTCGATTTCAAGGCACAATCTTTATGTATTTGTATCTCTCACGCACGACCAAACAGAAAGAGAAAGCGGAGATTGAAGAGGGGAGAGATAAAATCAAGATAAACAAACGTATTTCCCACGAAAATAATAAACAATATTTTTTTACTTTCGAGTCGTGTGAATTCATTTAAAATAATGTTTATTTCTGTATCCATTTTTAAGCACTTAAATTCCACTTACATATATTTCTGGCTTCCAATCAAGTTACACTTAAAATTGAAAAGTGTTACACATAACCGTACTGGGCTTGCTTACATTTTCCTGTATTTCTTGGACAATTATTAAGTACACGTTTTGAATAGTTAATTTTAAGTACTGATTAGCCTAGGTTTACTTTCAAAAGTACAAATACAAATTCGGGGGAAATTTGTCGATTTCCCAAACTTGCCAGAGATAATGCCGGCTATTGTTTACAATAGTCAAGTCAATGATAGATTCTGGCATTAGTTTGCCGAGAGTTTTGTTGTTCAACTATTTCGGGTTACGCAAACAATGAGGGAAGAATCTATTGTAAGTGTAATTTTAGTTGTAGTTGCAATTGTATTTGTTTGCTGGCGGCTGCTTATCCTTTCGACACTATTTAATATTTATGACAACAATTCAAGTGAATTTTATTACTTAATTAGCATTTATTGAATTCGATTATCGTCTCGTTGAACGCACAATTGAGTTAATACCCGCAGATGCTCAAAAAACGTTTAGCCTAATGTAAATTTCAATATACACGGTTAATTAAGCTTCATTTGAGATTATTGAATTATGAATTGTTATGCAAATTATCCACGTTTTTTCGTTTCTCTTTTTTCCATTACATTTTATTTTTACAATCACATTGCAATTTAATTCGATTTGTTTGGTTTTTTTTTTCTGTGAATACTTTGTTCGTTTTATTTCCAATGGAACTATCTGCATTTCTGGAATTATTTCTGCGCTCTTTTCGGGTTTTTCGTTCTGGTTATTATATCTGGCCAAAGTTGCTCGATATTCTATTTGCCACTCTTCAAAGTCTTTCCTTGAACTCTAAGATTAAATCTTTGGCTTACTTCTAGTAGCTAAACTAGCGTTCCCGCCCAACTTTTTCTATTATCCAAGTGCTCCACAACCAGCCACACCGACTTATTCTTACTTCTGCAACTTTAAAAACATTTCTCAAGCTTATTCTAGCGGAGTATATAAATTGGAAAACGACAATAAAATTATGCACACTTAATAACACGGAAAACTTATTCGAAGGCTTATCCGATTAGCTTGCCAAAGCGAAAACGGTGAGGGTTTTATATATTTGATTGGATTTTCATTCGTTTTTGAGATGATTAGTTTACTTTTTTATTTTTTTGCTTGGTTTTTTGAACAGTTAAAATTATTTGTAAGTATTTTAAGTAATTAACTTAATCCTGGGAAATGAGGAATAAATTGAATATAACGATTTAACAAAAATTCATTCATCTTTCCTAGTTTTTAAGATTTATAAACTGTATGACATATTGTAACAAATTTAATTTAATTTATTTGTTGTAGCTTTTAGATTTATTTCCAGTATAGAAAACCAATATACCTTCTAAACTACATTGTTTTTTTTTCGTTTACTTTTACCCTTTTTCAAATTATTTATTTTTTCTTACAAAAAATAAATGAATTTTATAAATATATATTTTTTTTTTTTCCTTGCTTGAAACTGAGATTCCACAACGTACAAATCCCTGCTTCCCGTTCTCGCATAACTCTGTCTAATCCATAGAAAATATCATTATCCACTGGAGGAGGCTTAACCTACAGCAGGCACTCCGACTGCTGCCTGTCGAGCAGCCGGCGATCCAGGACCGTGTCCAGCTCCAGCTCCAGCTCCGGCTCCAGGTCGGCCTGCACTCACCTCCGGGCGATGAACACCACCGTTTCCAGGGGCATTGAAGGAGCCCGCTCTTATAAGTCCGTGTGCAGCACGGGCGGCTTACAGGTGTTTGTCTCCGCATTCACCACCAGCATGGTGGCTGCCGCTCCTGCTCCTGGTTGGATCTCAGCGGGAGCCTGGTAAGTCGCCGGCTGGACACATGTCACGGCATCCGTGCCCGTCGTGGTGGTCGTTGTTGTGGTGGCGGTGGCCATCGGAGCATTGTTGTTCCGCGCCGCCGCCAGGGCCTTCTTCTTGGCCTGGGATCCGCGTTGGGCGTTGTTACTCTTGCCGCCGCCGCCGCCGATGAGCCGCTCCGACTGGCGGCCCTTGCCGAACTTGGGAAAGAAGCTGTTCTCCAGCTGCAGCTGGGCATTGACGTCCTTGCGGGCGGCGCAGGTGCAGGCCTTCATGAAGCTCTTCTTGAAGTTGTCGCTGAGGAAGGCGTACAGGATGGGGTTCATGGCCGAGTTCGAGTAGCTGAGGCAGCCGCAGGCCAGGAAGACGGCCAGCTCCAGCCGGGAGGCGCACCGATTCGGCGCCGAGCTGATCAGGGCCACCTGGGAGATCCAGTGGGGCAGCCAGCACATGATGTATACCGTGATCACGGTGAGCACCAGCTTGGTCACCTTCCGGTGCGAGCGCTTCTTCTCCTTGCTCTTGTGCTTGGGGCCCACGGTGTGGAGCTTGCGGATTACCAGGCAGTAGAAGACCAGGATGAAGGTCAGTGGCGTGGCGAAGCCCAGCACCAGCGAGTACAGGATGAAGGTGGAGTCCGATTGCGAGTTCTGGGTGTCCGGCCACTCGATGTTGCAGGACAGGTTGCCGTTTCTAGACTCCACCGTGCTGGCGAACAGGATCACCGGCACCATCAGCAGCACCGAGGTCATCCAGGCGAAGGCCGACACCAGCTTGGACACGTACGGCGTCCGGTAGCGCGGCGAGGATATCGGATGGCAGACGGCTATATACCGATCCGCCGACATGATCAGCAGGAAGATCGAGGAGGTGAACGAGGTAATCGAGGTGCTCACCATATACGCCTTGCACATGTAGTCGCCGAAGGGCCAGTTGCCCACCTGCATGGTGTACAGCAGGAAGGGTATCCCGATCAGGAAGCACTCGTCCGCGATGGCCAGGTTCAGGATGTATATGTTCGTCACCGTTTGCATCTTGGAGAAGCGCATCACCACGTAGATCACCAGGGTGTTCCCGAACAGCCCAATGATGCAGACCAGGGCGTACAGAATCATCGTGATGAGCTTAAGGATGAAGTGGTAGGGCGGGCAGCCCGGGCCCGCATCGTCCTCGTAGTCGGGATACTGGCTGCCATTGCCTGGTGGAGGTCGCAGCTTATGGTTCAGGTGGAGTCGCGTCGCGGGCGGCATTGTTTCATTCACGGCCGACAGATTGCCGTTTATGGGTTTGTACAAGTCCACCGCCAGGGACTCCTGGCCTGGCTCCTGCTCCTGCTGCTGAGTGGTTCCATTTGGCGCCACTGTCAGCTGCTCTGTGGGCGTTATTAAGCTCGTTAGTGTCAGCGCTGTCAGCACAAATAACAGAATGCCAGAGAGGACATTGCCGTTGGTCGCGATCCTGCTGCTGCTTTTGCTGTTGCTGCTGTTGCGATCAGCAGCTGGCCCATTCGGTCTCGAATGTCCTTTCATGTTGGCCCACTTTGGACGCCGCATCCTGGCCCCCATTCGGGGGTTGCTGCTGCAACTGGTCAACGGTCTCCTGTCGCCTGCTAATTTCCAGTCGGAGCTTGGCTGCCTGTTTGATGACCCCTCAACCAGCTAAATGGCAAATATTTTGATATGCTTTCCATACTTAATGCCCGTGATGTCACATCCTGTGGGGAGCCGGGTCTGCAAAGGAGCCAGAGAAATGCGAGATTGATTAGTTACCGCGAAAGGATGTCAGCGTCAGCTTAATTAGCTGGCAAGGAACACTGGGGAAATAATGGGACACTAACTCATAAGCCAGAGCATATGGAAGAGGGTGTGAAAATACCTAGCAGTTTTTCATATTTTTTTATTAACTTAAACTCGATGATAGTTAGTTACAACCTCCCAAAAGGTATCTCTATTTCCTTCTTGGTAAATGCAAGTCCTCTAACTAGCGCGTATTATTTACTGACAATATTGAGCGCATCCTATCAGCATTTCGAGCCACTACACCCCATTCCCACTGCCACTGCCCAGTGAGAACATCTTCCAGCCAGACAATGCAATCAACTATATGAAATTCTGCTCGTTTGCTTGTTTGCCCGGCTCCTCCTGCTTGCCATTTCCCGGCGTGCGAAAAAAAAGATTCTCCATCTGGCGAGTGAAAAATGAAAGGCGAAGCAAGCAAAGGAAATAAAGGAAAAGCCGGCGGGAAAGAACCCAACACAACAGAGAGAGGAAAAAAATAAGGAAACATGACAGCAATGGCAGCAACTACATGCAATTAACTTTCCCATAACGTGAGCCCAGAAGCAGAGAGAGAGGAGCGTAATTCATATAAACTCAATTTATTGTTTGGTGCCAGCACCAGAAATATAATTAAATAGAATTTTGAAATGAGTCTGCACAGTTTGAAGATGAGCCTGCTGTGGAAGCCGCAATATCGGCAAATCTGAGAAGTGCCAGGAGCTCAATAATACGAGCTAAACTCAAGGAGTGGTTTGTATGTTCAAATAAAATTGAGATACTGAGTTCCTAATTATATATTTTCTAAGATAAGCATAAGAAGCATTGTCATGTAAGCAGGGAAAAATCTATATTTTAATATATATCGTTATCAAATGTTCCTCCCCTTCTGTTCTTCTATATTTTAAAATATGTCTGTAAACTCTGATATTTTTAAATAATAAAATATTACATCAATTATAATTCTATCTAGACTTTCAGCACTTTTAACCCCTAAACATCATTTAACAAGACCTTTAAGTCTAAATAAACTTCCAAAACACTTCCCTCTGGCCAACTTTGGACCATAATTAATAAGCAATTTGTTTTGAGGTTCCTTAAAATCCCCCGAAACATAAGCATTTCAATGGGGGGAAACCCCTACCATATGGCGGCGAACAGGAAAACTTTGAGGCCAGGGAGGGCCAAGAGCCGGCCACAAAACATATATATTTACTCGTGCCAGGAGTCCCGACGAAGGCCACAAACTTCTCGGTCAGTAGTAGCCAGGCGGAAACTTTTGCAGACTATTGCAAACAGACCAATAAGAGGCGAAGCCAAGTTTTTCGTTGGCCAAAAGCCGACAACCCAACCAACGGCCAAGGCCAACACTGAAAGGAAATAGCCTCAAGGGAGGCAGAACCCTCCCACCGCCGCGCTGAAAGCCAAGACAGATAGAATTTCCCAGATTAATTAATTGGCGTAATCCTAGTTAGATAAACTGCGTGAATTGCCGCGGAATTTATGAGAGCTTCTGGTCCTCGGAATTAACTGGGTCAACACAGCAGCTGGGCCTAACGACTTTGCGACACGATCGGGTTAACCCTTAACGCCCCCTGCCGAAAGCCCCACAATTAGATTGAATGCAGCTGCTTTTGATGGTGACCACTTCATAATTGGTACAGTGAGAGAAATGAGAGAGGATACAAAATTATTATATCAATTTGGATAAATAAATAATACCTATTAATTCAAGCCTCCGGAAGATCCGAAACCAGTTATTGTAATTTTAGTATTGTTTGTACTTAACTATTAAATTTGTATTGCAAAGACTGAAGTTTTTGTTATAAAAAAAAATATATTTCGAAACCTCGTTTTACTTTGATAGCCTTTATTAATAACAGGAAAATGTATACTGCATAAAGGTAAAAAATAAATCCAAGAAACTAATATTTTTTATTTGTGAAAATGTTTCTTTATTCAAAAAAATATATTTATATATTTTTTCCTGTCAGCCTTTTTCTGTGATTTTTTCTCCGTGAACTCCCTTGTTTCCGTCCACACCTTGATTAGCAGCCATACAGAGATATTCCGATAATTACACCTGGTCAAGAGGAGAAAGCGGCTTCTCTGCCAGTCTCTGTCAGCCTGTGTGTGCTGCTGTCTACTCCACGTTGGGACAAACAAGGACAATCAATTGCTAAACATGTTGCCATTGACGATGATGGCACCACTACTACCCAATCCGGGGCAAGACTGCCCAATTCCGTACTCCACACAAAGGCCATAAAACGCTTGACTACCGATTGATCTGGCAAGTGGAGCAGAAGATATGTGTTTTCGGCTTCTCCATAAGAGTTGGCGTGGCCGACCAGACCGGACCCAGGAGGAGGTGGTTTCGACCAAGTTATGACCAAGTGGCTGATGAAACTATGGCAGCGAGGGCAACTTGACCTGTGTGTGGCTCTTAATGAGGCAATAGCACACATTTCTTGTTTTGTACTTCGGGGAAGGTGCAAGAATTGGAAGGCATTTTTGCAAAAAAAAGGTTTTCCATAGAAAAAAGCAAGCTTTAACATTTAACAAAGATATATAATGCGTCAAAAATCGTTAGCAATCTCCAAATGGAATTTAATATCAAATTCTCTGAATGCTTATCGAAAGTCTAACACTTAACCTTTAAAAGCTTAATACCCAGGTGAATCTCATGGCCGCATCCAGTCAATTTCCATTCTTATTCAAATTTGATGCTGCTTAGTGAAACTTTGTTAAATTCAAGGAAAACTGAATAGAAGAGCCCTACAAAATTTAATAGAGTTTTGCTTTTTCGCGTGAAAAATTCCCTTTTGTTTTCAGCGCCTTTGTTCCACCTGAGCACGGCGAGTAAACTTTCAGCTGTTATCTTTCTCACTCATTGGCCAAGTCATTGTCATGCATAGAGTTTCCCTCTCCATCGCTGGCCATATCCTATCAGCCCCGGCTTTGTTCCTTCCCGTCGTCGGTTTTGGCATAAATTTTCACTTCTGCCGTGAAGAGCATGGCAAAGTTCCACTCGGGGGAACCTCTCCTCCTCCTTGGGCCTTGCAACTTTTTTCCGTTTGATTTGTTTTTCCTAATTCCCTGACTTTTAGCCAGGCAAAAATCAACAGCACACATGGCCTGTCGGTTTTTCTGAGTGCGGATGCCATTTGTTTAATTAAAAATTACATACATTCGATCTGTTGTGCAACACTTGAACCGAAATAAACGCCAAATCGGCTTATGTCAACCGATTTAATTGGTAAATGCACAAAAATAGCTAACATATCCCCCGGTGGACGGAGGGGCTTTCAAATCATATTTCCATTTGCAAACGGGGTGAATTAGGCCGATTGGCTGACTAATGTGTTTGGTAAGCTCTCATCTCTGCATTGAATTTCACTGCTGAATGTGATTTAGAGCTGCATCCAATCAAAAAGCGAAATTAATTTTGAAATGATTTCATGTGCGATGCATGGAATTAATGCGGTATCAGTTTCATTAGCTATTTGCTAGATGAGCGCTGATTTCATCCTTAATTAGCTAGGCGAAAATTGTGTATTTTCATTAGTGTAATATTGATTATATCCCTCGAGGGATCTTTTCAATTTGCAAGGGATTTAATAAAATAAGTATGGGTTTTCTTAGTTATTAAATATTATTATTCAAGTGAAGTCATATTTTAAATTTTTTAAATTGGATTTATGATTTTTTTTAAATAACTAATTATAGTAAACTACTTCAGACTTATTAAAGTCACATAATTTTTATCTTACTATTAAACCTAATTGGGTTTGTAATCTTTAGTAGAGAAAATGGTACTCTTCTGTAATTAATGTTTCCTATTATCCTGAAATATTTTTTGATCAAAACTTTCTTTTAAGCAGAGTTACTAATAAAACTTTGCGAGTTACCGCAACTTTCTGCCACATTTTCATCCCACACACATTGTTGCTTTATGGTTTTAGCCCTAACTCACATATAAAGATTCGCACCTGGCTGACGATGCCTGGCGCCTGAAATATGTTGCCATAATTTATGTATTTGCCCTCCGAGCCCCGCTTTTCACTTGATTCCGGCTAAAATGTCCGTATGAGCTCATCCGTGCGGCGGCGAGGCGCTCACGTTCTCGCCTGGATTCCGGATTTAGGGCCCTGGACTCGGGACTCCGACCGGCTGCTGCTGGATCCTCCAACGTCATTGTCGTTTGGCCAGGTCATGATTTATAAATAATTAAATATTTATTTTCGCACATCGTAAATGACGCTGGCAGCCATCGATGAGGGTCGGGTGTTCAATGTTGGGTGCTGGGTGACAGGACGGGAGATTTGTTTTGCGGGCTTGGCACTTGGTCCCAAACCATATGCTCATTAATATTAATAAGGCGGTGTTAGCGAGCAGCACGTGGCCCGGCCCCTCGTCTCGGTTTTCCTCCGGTTTTTCCCACCTCAACAGGTGGCTCCGCACACGTGTCGCCATCGCCTGACGACGGCCTTGCCCTTGCTAGCCCGTAATCAAGTCAAGTGCCATCGACTTTGCCGCAGAAAGTTTCAGTTATTAGCCCGGGGCGGGGCGGCTTTCGTTTTGGGGCCAGAAAACCTCGGCTCGAATCCAATTTCCATTATCCAATTTAACGCCGGCATGCGTGCATAAATAAGCCTTGGTGGCTAGGCCAGATCCTGGACCTTGCCGGGATGATCCGATCCCGGGACGACCCCCGAAATGCTTTGTTATGCAAATCTCAGCGAAAAATAAAGACGGAACAATATCAATCTTCTACTTATTCAAGCCAAAACATATTTTATAAGGCCTGCCTCCCCTGGACCACATTTTATGGCAACTGAAGTTCTACCGAAAATTTGTCTCTGTCAAGTTTAAGGAAGTTGAAGCAAAAGAAGTGCTGGGAAGAAAATATAAACGATATCTGGGATGGAAATTTTTATATAACATTGAAATACCTCAAAAAAGCTTAAAAATAAGCAAGCAGAAAACTCTTCATACTCAAAATTATTTTTGATATTGCGATAATTACTTGGGGCATCCCTTTAGGGCAACAAACAAGTCCCACGAAATTTGTCCCATTCAGCTTTAAGTAAGTTCAAGAGTAAGAAAACTGTCTGAGGACATTTTCGATGAGTTCCCAGAGTGGGATATTGAAATATACAATTTATTATTTATATGTAAACAACAAAGAACGATGACAGGGACAAAACCAGAGACAAAAGCGAACGTTTACCAGTTTCATGAATATTTCACTGAAACCAGAATAAAGTGAACGAAAACAAAGGGACATGCTAAAGTAAAATAAAACGCCTACATGAAAGACACTTTGTTAGCTTTGCGAAGGTCGGACCACGCCTCCATTACCGCGACGCAGCTTTTACAGCCCCTGAATATCACAGGTGTGCGTGGCGTGTGTATGTACAAAAAGAGGCTCTCTTAAAGTAACAAAAGATTAAATCGACAAGTGTTGCACCCTGAAACTCTCTGTAGTATTATTTTAATTAATTAATGTCATGCATTATACAATTTTTATAAGAATAGATAAATATTTAAAAGTTTAATAATAAACTTTAAAACTTATTCAAACATACTCATAGTCCCATATAACCATAGCTACCTCTTAAGCTTACAAAGTGCCACAAAAACTTCCCACAATTGGGCAAAAACCGAAATTCGTTCTCAACGCTTAAAAGTCGATTTCAGGCTTTTTTGCGGTTTACAAATGTTTTCGTACATTTTTTTCCCCGTTGCGTGTATCAGAGGTGAGCGAGCAATTTTCTGTTATCTCAATAACTTGATTTATGCTCCTGGGTCTGGGGCCAAAAAAGCCCAACAAAGTTCATCGATTATAAAGGGAGAGTTTCGTGGGGGAGGCAGCCTTTAAGTCTATGAATTTTCATACAAAATGAGCCACGCGCGCTTTCAGCAACATTTAATGTCAGCGTCAACACCGTGTCACGCCCATAGCGCGCTCCATTTTGTTCCTATCCCTCCGATATATCCTATAGCTTTTTCACTTCACTCCCCGACGCGTAGCATTTAGACAATAAATTAATTTCGGTCATGGGGACTGAGGTTAACGGCGAAGCAACAACGGCAAAATCAACTCAAATCAGTGTCTAGACGAGGTGGAAAACTATGGTTTGGTAGGGCGGTGGAAATGGAGAAAAATTTAGGGAGAAAACCGCTAAAATGGCGCGTGCTGAATTTAAAGATATGACAGGGAGTCGTGGGTACTGCTTATCCTCATCCAGTGCCCAGGGCTTATTTGCTTGTGGATTTTTTTGTTTGGGTTTTCATATTCATCCCTGTAATGGCTTACAGCTCGAGCGTGAGCGGAATTATGTCACGGCATCATTTGCAGGCGCTTTGGGCTCAGGAAAATATTCAAGAAAAATAACTGCCAGATAAGTGATTTTGAATTTATGGAAGCAAGAAAAATAAAAGCAAATTTGGTAAATTAAACAAAAATAAATAACAAACTTTCCGCCCCTTTAAACAGAGTTCTCTTTGAAACTGTTGTTGAAAATGCAATGGTAAGACATTTTTATAGAAATTTATGCTTAAATCGCACCACAAACGTATCACTTTACAGACGAGGGCAAGGGAAAAATACCTAAAAATGGAAGAAAATACGGGAAGCCGAAGATGGTATACTCTTATTGTTATGGACTCTCCCTATTAAGCAAAATTTCTATGGAGCTATGTGAAGGAATGTATCAATATTTTCAAAGTGAGGACTTTTATTTTTCTTTAATTTTTCCATGACTAAATACCTTCAATGGGCTCCTAAATATAAATAAAAAAGGCGGGGAGACGTTAAGAAAGAGATGCAAATGTAGAAAATGTCTGAACAGTAAAATGCGAAATATGTGAGTTGGAATGCACGTAAAACACCGAAGGAAATGACAAAGTTGCGAGTTCTATACACACAAAACCCCGCCCACTTCCCATCTTCGACCTCATCATCGGCCTTCGACTTGTTATAAAAATATGTACACAGCAAAGGATTGTTTGACATAAATTTATGGACTTTTTCGTCCTTTTCCTTGATGTTGCGCCAGGAACAGGACGTGATGGTGCGATAAACGGACAGTGTCCGCATAAATCGTATCGCAGCCGAACATATAACAACATAAACAAGCCCAAAATGGAGGTCAACATCGTAAAAAGCAGCGGTTCAGAAGCCAAACATGATGTTGAATAAGGAAATAAAAAGGGAGGGGTCCCAACTATAACCCGATATGCAGATCATTGAAATTGTTTCGCCTACACACACAAATTATGACTTTTCGAACATGACAGAGCCTAAGTAAGTTGACATAAAATTTATGGCCGCCAAGTATCCATTCGAATGTTGGCTAAATGAAACATGAGACCATAAAAATGATGACTGGGCCTCTAAATATTCCAAATGAAAATAGAAAAGCCCGGCTGAGGAGAGCCCATCAACTGTTCAAAGCTATAAAACACGCTAAATGGTTTCGCCCTTGATGGAATTAATAAAGTTGGCAATGCAAAAATGTCGTTTGCAGTAACTTTTGGGCTTAGAGGCGAACAAATATTGGTATCCTCAATAATATTTATAGTTTTGGGATTGTGGAAAGGACTATCAGTAACCAAAGTAAATCACAAAAGTTTTCATAGTTTTCTACATAAGCTAAGTATTCTTAAAAAAATATTACTAAAGGAAAACTCAAGTGTAAGCCTATATTGAAAGTACTGAAAGGCCGTAAGGTTCACTTCAATTGAATACCGATTTGCGAACAAGTAATCCCAATAAATCACTTAATGCAATCGATAGTTATCCGAAGATTTCTCCTCCTTTCCAAAGCCTCTTCTGGTTGTCAGGCAGCAGAGGAAAACAGGATAATCAAACTTTCGCCAGAAAATTTCTCAATGTTTTGCTGCCCTGAAAGTTTTTCCTATTTTCGTCATTCAAGCTGAAAGTTTTCAATTAGTCACACGACTGCACAATTAAATTTTTCTGCCACTCCCACAGCCCAGGATGTCCTTAGGTCCCTCAAAGGGCTTCTCTCGCGGACCATCTCTGGAAGCAGTATGCTAGGAAGCAGCAGAGACATTTATCTTCGGGTGTTTTCTCCACAAGACGAGGAAAAGCTGTGGGAAAAGCGGAGTCCAAGTATTTTTCCCATGGGACCAACTAGTCGTAATTCACTTGGAGCGCAAGTTTCGCCTTCGATAAATTTAGCTGCGTCCGCACACTTGTTGCACTTTGAAGTTTTCCATCGGTTGAATGGACCATTCATGGATTGCTTGTTTGGTCGCTTTCCCAACTGTAGAGTGGGTGAAAGTTGGTCGGGAAAACAGCCCACGGCCCTTGGGCCGAGTGTCAAAGTAAATCACTTTCGCCGCTGAACATCGATTACAATTTTCGGCCATTTCTTATTGAATTCTATCAATTTATGGCCCAAGAGATAGGGGTATGGTAAACGAGAAGTGGAAAAAAGAGTTGAATCAACAGAAAGTTAATAGTATTTATTATATGTTAAGGGTAGCTGTATTTAAAAGGTATTAATTATACTGATAAGTTAATTTTTCCTTTAAAAACACAATTATACCCATTTAATCTTCTAGTCTCTGGTATAAAAATGATACCTCATCCAGCTCCATATCGATAAACATTAAATCCTGCTGCGTAACAGATTATAAATAAGCCATGGGGAACCCTTCCAGTTCACAAAATATTTCGCTGACAGTTTCCATGATTAGCTATTAACATAAAGTTTTCCCAACTGATTTACTATATGAAGGGACAAATTATGCAAAATGTTGGCCATACATTTTAAGCCCGGCCAACAGATCCACGCATAACTCAGGACTGGCAACAACCGAATTGGTCTGTTGTGTGTGGCCGCAATTTGGGCCAACATTTCCATGGAGCCTGGCCGCATGGCCTGACACGATGACGTGGCAGATGTTGCCACAAAAGCTGCACGGAGGAAAATATATTCAGGGTTTAAGATTAAAGATAAAAAGAATTCAGAGGGTTTGTAGGTTCGTTAAATGTATTAATTTCATTTTATTTTAGTGTTCACTAAAGTCTTAAGAAAAAAATGGTAAAACATCTCTTTTGTAGAGTTAATATTGTTTTGAAGGAACAGAATTTTATCTGTTAAATAAAACCAACATCAAAGTTTTTTTATTAGTACTTAAAAATATCCAACACTTCATTTTAATATTTTTTTCTTCGCTTATCCATTTGTTTAGTGTATTTCCCCAAAAAGTCAGCTCTAATTGAAATGACAGGGCCAGTGAATCAGCTAATGCCAACATTTGAGGGCTTTAATAGTAGATCCCAATTATAGGGAATTTAAATTTTCTGCAAGGCAGAACTGGAAAATTTCTGGGACTGAAATTGGTAACGAAACTGCCGCAAAACGCAGAACCACGCCCACCTGAAGGGGCATCAGAGAGCCAGAGCTCAGATGAACTGCCAAACTACAACGGGACCCGGCTTGACCAACCCTTGATGAACTGCCATACGAGTCCGAATCAGTATTTCGGACCAATTCAGAGGGGAGGGCGGTGGAAGGACCAGAAGGACTCGACTGAATTATGCAATGGACAGTCGAAGAAGGAGCAGTAGCACAAGTGCAACCAGAGAAACACTAAGAGAAGCCAGGCAGAAAAAAAATGAGGATGTATGGAGGTCTGTCAAGAGGATACCTGGTGGCAGAGCAAAGAGCTTTTTCCGAGAGGATGTTGCACTTATATACCCATACCCAAAAGCCACTAAGGGAATTGACCCTGATGTGGTAATTGCAAAATGTAATTGAGGTGTTCCTCGTCATTGAGGTTCGTCCTCGTCACTTTACCTGATGGATGACAGCCGCAGCATTAAAGGGGCTTACTCAGGTAAATTTAAGGAATCGAAGTGTTAGCTTAAAAGTGTGATTAAGAATGGAAGGAACTTCAAACTGCACAGGCCTTAAAGTAAGACTTAGCCACATTTAATTATTTAACCATTTCTCAGTAAACCCATTGGCTGCTCATTTAAATTATTAAATCGCCAGCCAAGAAAAACTTGTAATTTCATTTCGTTTCAATGAGACCATTTCGTTGCTCTTGATCCCTTTTTTTTGCGCTTTCCTGCCGTTTGGGTTAGACTTTTTTAACAGCTTTCGGGACCACCGTTACCGGAAATTTCAATTAAAACCGTTTGAGGAAGGGCCAAGTGATAGCACTTGATAAATTTCAATGCCCCAGAGACCCCAACAAAATTATAAATCAAAGGGGCAGCGCTTCACAAAGAGGTGAAGATAGATAGATAGAGGGCAGTTCAAGTGGCGATAAACAACTTAAAAGGTCGTGAACGAAATTTCAATAGAGAGTACCGCTTGACCCCATTTTCGGGGGAACTGCCAACTTTATTTGCTTTCGGGCGGCCTCTGGCCCCCCAATGAAAACTTTTCACATTTTGTTTCCGTTTTTTATTCTTTTTTTTTACAGTTTTCCCCTGGCACAATTAGTTTGGAAATTTTATTCGATTCCCCCATTGATGAATTCGCTGAGAAATTAATTTGGTTTGGGCTGCGGCTGCTTGACTGGCAAAACTTTTCCTTTTTCCAATTTAGCTCAATTTTTGAGCTCATTATCTGCTCCTGGTAACCTTTTGAAGTGGAAACTTTCTTAAGGGTTTTTTTTTTTGTGTGGTAAAACTTTTAATAGATTTATAAGAGTTTAAGGAAAGTTTGCAATACCATTTTTTGTATTCCTATTTTATTCGGATTTGCCTCATTGTTTTGCATATTTGTATTGCCTTGAAATGGGCCTGTCAGAAGCTTAGGTTGAGTCCAAGGTAAAACAAGTTGAAAGTTCGAGCTCTTAACTATTAAATTCAATCTAAATTCAATTGGAATTTCTAACCGAATTTCGGCAGCCATTTTGTGGTCGTTTAAGTGGACCAAAACGGCCAGCGAACAACAAAGAAAATGTTGCGTTTTATTTATTTTAACAACGAGCACTATACCGGCTGCTAATGTTATTTACGTTCAATTGTTTCACACTGCCAATAACAACAATTAAGGCAACAGAAACAGTAATAGGAATAACAGGCAAAATGTTATTATCAATACAAGGGAGAATGCGATGCTAAGATACAAACTACAAGCTTACCCTGTAAAATAAATGGAAAGAGGGTTATTTAGTGGCTTCACATGCTATGGAAAAATATCGTTAATTTAAAAACAAATTTCTAAATTTTTTAATTAATAATATTTTTAATACTACAATGTATAAGTTATTCTATACAAGCAAACTAATAGTACATATCGAGTAAAATAGTAAAATATATAATTAAAATAATGATACTTTCACAAATAATCTTTCTTTGAAAATGTAGTATCCAAAACTGGCCAACAAAAATCTAAATAAAAATTTGGTATTTTGTAGTCGTAATATCTTGACTTCCGAGTGTCTGTTTTCATTGAAATTAATGCAAATATATTGTCAATGTGTTGGTGGCAGTCGGTTTGTGTGTTTGTTGGTGTGCCACTGATAACAATGTCGATTTAATTACATTTTATTGACTCCGCCGCGTGGAGCCTGTAAGCGGAGACCAGAGGGGCGGTGCCTGCTTCTGGCTAACGTGCGCGTCATCGTCATAAGCTCTTATCAAATAACAGTAGCACATTATGCCGTAATATAGATATATATTTACTCATACACAGATACTTTGTGCCAGATTGTTGTTGCAATTTAATTACACTTTTATTCTGGGGCCTCTCTGTGAGTTTCTGACGAATTTAATATGTTTTTTTGGACCGAATATTTTTGTTTTTTGATTAAAGCTGAGTTATGGGGGTGTTGAATATTTGTTATATTAATTTTAAGAGATTTACGGGGCTTAAATGGTAGAATTTTGTTTAGCAGTATTACTAATGGCACAGCAATGTAAACCCACTTTAATTATACAAAATGGGATGACCCAGATCTCTAGGGTAATTTTTAAATTAAAATAATATTGCAATCTGGGCATAACATTTCCTAGTATTTCTATAGTTAGAGCATTAGAATCTCGACTTATAGCTGCTGTCACACCGCTAGATAGTCGCTATATTGTTTGAACGATGGGGCTGTTCTCGGCTACTTGTTGTTGCCGATACTGTTGTCGGCCATAATCACGTAATTACTCACACAAGCAACGGCGAGTACACGGACACGTAGATGGACGCAGAGGGGCCACAAATACAAGCACATTATGTAATTACATTTAATTATCTGCATTGAATTTGTGCTCTCCAAAGACGGCGGCGGCTCCCGCTCCCTTTCCCACAAGAAAGTAGTGGCACCCTCTCTCTAGTCGTTTAATAATTAAGGTTTTTTTTTGTCCTGAAGCAGCAGAGAAAAAGTGCCGCACATCTGTGGCTTTTCCCCTCCGGAAAAATGGCTTTCAGAGTAAGATATTTGGCAGGCTGTCCCTGGAAGTATGCTGCATTTCACTGTGACAGCCCCTGCAGTGGAACTCGTACTCGCAATCGCACTTTCCGAATCGGCAGTAAGGATTCCGAGTTCCAGAGGCATTTATGGGAGCAGTGGCACTTGCAGGGCCTCCTCCTTAGCGTGTCCTTTGACAAATTTGGCGAACAATTTCGTTGGCACATAAAGCCATGGCCTGCCAATATACGTCAGCCGCCTACATAATGCATAGGGGTACAGTGCGTGACGAGAGTATATAAAATAGCTTAGAAATAGTTGAAATTCAAATGAAATCCCTCTATTTTAAAGAAAAAGCGCCAATGAAGAATCTCAATAGGTTTCTTGAGAAAACATTGTCCTACCGCATTAAATATATTTATTTACATTAATTAAATAATATAATTTTCATTATATTTTTGAACTCTGATAGTTTTTTGGTCTGCTTTAAATCACTGACTCACTCCTCCTAGGACTGAACTTAATAGTTACTCTTGAAATTATTTTATGACACGCACTGTATGTGTGAGACTTATATGACATTTTATATATTCGCCTTGGCCACTCCTAGACTTGCCTCCCTTCCTCGCCTCAGTCATTCTTCGTCATAAAAGCAGCAATGCCACTTGGCCAGGACTTTGATGATTCGCTATTCCTTCTTTTCTGCGGAAAATGTGCGCTGCTCTTTAATATTATGCGATTTTGGGATATTTTGATTTAATAAGATTTCTTCAAAGCTCCGGGCTCAGGCTCCGACGAAATTAATAATTCAGCTGGAGTGGAATAAGTCGAACAAATTTTTTATAGAATGGAATGTATGATTAGCCTTTAATAGGAAAGTCTTTGAGGATATTAAAGCATAATTTCTTTCAATTAGTCATGGAGGGAATAGGAATTTTGTTGTTGATTTAATTAAGTGTAGGAATTTTTATTTAAACTACAAAAACGTATAATTTTCCCCTTGTTCATTGATTTTTTCGGACATCATTAACATTTGTGGAAGCTGATTTTTTTATGGGAATCTGGCAGGTTTTTTTTTACGAGGTTCTTAAAAGCATGCTGTTCTTAATAAACTGACGAAGTAATAAATGTTGATGTCCTGTCATTATAGTTATGGCTTTGATAACTGCCACTGGACGATGATTTTATACTTTTAAGGGACATAAAAGTGGGCCGGAATGAGTGTTTTTTTAAGATAATTGTAAACATTTTAAAATGAATAAGAGAAGTAACAAAATATAGGAGAATTTAAAAATGTGAGAAATTGTTTTAGATTATCTGTGGACCTATCTTGTTGCCTCTCTTTTTCAACTGTCGCCAGAATTTGTCTAGTGGGAAAATTATTATCTATCCTGTTGTGATTACCATAACTCACAAATGTTATTTTTGCCATCAAAGGCCCGGAGGATTCTGGAAATTATTGGGCCCACAGGAAGACGGCCAAAATGTGAATACAAAATATGTTTACAACACAATTACGAGAACAAACAAGTTGACACCCACACAGGCAAAACAATTCAGCAATTCTGCTCTGCCATTTCAACGCATTTCAGGAGGCAAATAAAAAATCCTTGAGGTTAAAACACACACACAAACACTTAGAGACGGACGGCAGATGGAAAGGCTTCCATCCTTCAGTTTCATCGTGCTCTCAAGTCGACTCAACTCGACTCGACTCAACTCATAAGCCATATAAATTTCCGGCTGTCGTCTTTTACCGCTTCGCATAAATTTGACACTTTTTGTTTTATTCTCTGGTTGTTTGTTGTTTCTCTCTGGGTTTTGTATTATTTTTTATTCCAGTATTACGGCTTAGGGGAACCGTTGCTTGTGTTTATGCACTGAACGAGACCAATTCCATAGAGTTCATTTTCGGGGGGATTTATGGCAAAGATATGGCGGAAATAATATTTACCTTGAGAAAATTGCGTTGCTTGTGGAGGGAAAACTTCCCTTTTTTTGGTGATTTATTAAGATTATTCGTGGGGTTAGAGAGCACTCCTTTGATGTGCAATTTTCGAAGTTCATTAAATTCAAAAAATATTGTTTTAATTTTTTTAGTCCTTGAATTTTACTTTTTATTATTAGATAAGGTTGAATTGATTTTTTCCACCAAACACTTGAACTTAAGGAAGCCTCTAGACAAGTTCTTCAGTCCATTTCGCGTTTGACTTGCCAGTTCCTCAATTTTATTTCGAGGAACAAGGCCCCTTGGACACGTTCGCAGCGCTTTGTTGACAGGCAACGACTGAAGCCGCCGAAGAAATTCGCTGTCTAACATCAAATGCGATGATGATGATGATGGCCCATTGAGTGGCTGAAAGGCAGCAGCCGAACAGCTGTTCGCCCGAAGTTCGCCTCGTGCACTTCGGCCTCCGAAAAGCTAACAGATTCCGAAAAGGCATTCCAGTTGGCTGTTGGCTCTTAACATGGCCCTGTGGGTGGTCTTACCTGTTTGCTTGGCTCTGTTAGCTCTGTTAGAACAGTGCCACCAATATGTGTATATATCCCTCCAATAATAGCACTAAAAGTCGGCGCCCCGCTGCCTTTATTTTTCGGCCACGGTGTTTATATTATTTAATATTAGTTTTTATGTTAATGGTTTTTTAATGCCCGCAATTCCGACCGTTTCATGTTCATCGTTCTCTGGCCTTTCTTTTTTAATGCGGGCCCCGCTTTTATGTCTGCTGCGCATTTGTTTATAAACAAATTGCGAGCGTTGTATGGAGCGCAGGAGGAAAATAAATAAACGCGGCGGTCAGGCCATAACAATTGAAACCAATTATCGGTAATAAGTCAGATGTCGATTTATGAAAGTGTCAATGCAATTCTTTCGCTGTATTTGGCCGCTGTGACGTCAACGCTCTGAAATGCTCTCCCATGCATTCTGTTTTCCAAACAAATAATTAGCCATAAGCCATTTGGCCGCCCCTTTGTTATAGACAGTTTCCAGGGGAATTCAGGGGGGTTGCCTTGGTATCTCGAGGATTGTTATGAGTTCTTCAGTTCGCTCTGAAGAATACATTAACATCAGAATAAAGTTAACTGATGTGACCTAATTAATCCTCCAAGGTTCAGGTTTCTGTTAAGGGTGCTATCATTAGAACACTTTAATAATATCCACACCATATAACTTTTTTAGGTTTTAAAAATATGTATACATAAAAAAAAGTATACAGCCACCTTAAATTCTTGTATCGATTTAAATTATAAGGACTTCAGCGTTTAAAGCTTCTTGCGCCAATGTATTGGTAACCTGACCTCGGCACTTCTTCCGTATAAAATTCGGAAATGTAAATTTTTCTCTGACAAATATATTTTTTTAAGTCGGCAATTTAAGCCCACTGCTGCCATCGATCCCGGAATCCTACGGCAGCGACTGTTATCTCTTTATTTTTATCGCTGCAGGACAACTGCTTAAACAGCAACTGCTACAAGTACACAAGGACAAAAAACAATACAATCGAAAATACAAACAAGTGAGTGGCGCTTCTTCGTTCATGTGTATGTCTTGTAGTTGTAACAGAAAATACATTTCGTGTATGAGTATCAAAAATTTAAAATTGAAATTGTGCAGATAAATAAATAATATTTTTATAAAGAAAGAATGGAGGTCAGAAATAAACTTAACTATTCAATTTTTTCGACAATGATAAAGTGCATCAGATATATTCATCTCAATTTTATTCCAGACATAAGAAATCAATGTTGTTATTTTTAAGCTTTAAAGGTAATTAAATACGTATTAATTGCATTTCTTTACCTGTTTTTTTCCCTGCTGAATATTTCTCATTTATATTCTCTAAATTAAATCACATTGGCCTGCATATTTCTCACCTAAATGCAATATACACAACAAGTTCCCATCACAGTGCCAAATCTCTGTTTTAAATGTGCTGGCAATTATTTTCTCTCCCATGGAAAATCAATCAAGTGCAATACTTTTAGTGGAGCTTCCTCTTTAAGCCCGCTAATGTTATTAATTAACCACTGCGGTCATTTTGTTTCTCCTTATTTATTAGTCCTCTTAAAACAGCTTACGCAGTTTATTAATGCCGTTAATTTTTAAAGCCACTTTGGCTTTAGCTCCACCCATAAATTCCCGATTTATACACGTTTTAAATGTTTTAACTGCAAAACACGGCACCGCCTGCAAGACCGGAAACTGCATAAAAAAAAGCCGAGGAAAAGGTGGTGTCCGGGCGTGGAGAACGAAGGATTCCGAGGAATGCCGTTGACTGGCACGGATTGAATTGCAGCCTTCGTCGTTTTTTGTTTTCCTATGGGTTTACTGTACTCGAAGTAGTTAATAACCTGGCTATTAATAAATATATGACTTCTGTAAAAAAATTTAAATCTATTTATTGACATTATTATTTAGTGCGGAGTACAGCATTCCATTAACAGCATTCCAAAAGTAAAAAATAAATATACACGATTTGGTTTGCATCTCATATCAAGTGACTTTACAAACATTCAAAGAGGCTTTATGTCTTACTCAATTCAGAAAATAAAAATATCCTTATTAAGTTCATGATTTTTACAGCTTAATAAACTTTTAAGGTTTTTTCTACGGTAGAACCGGCTAGTGTATATTTTGCTTTTTATCTCCCTGTTTATTTACATTATTTACGGCATAATAAACGGTGAACTGTAAATGCTGTGTACCCTGTTGTCTACGGTAGGCGAGCAAGGATCTCCGCAGGACATGCAATCTGCCACCCCCTGCCTCCTCATTTACGCCTCCTTGCAGCTGCTGAGTCTGTCTGGCTGGCGAATGCTCGGGCATCTCTTAATAAAAAGCAAATTAGCTGAAGCACATTAAATTGATGTGGCAGAGGGAGACCCTCTCTGCCATGGATGAAATTAATATAGGGAAAACCTCACTCTGTGTCCCTCCCACTGTCTCCACCGGTTGGCGTCAATTTAATGTCGGGCCATAAAATTTGAAAGGCTAAAAATTTCAGCAGATCTGGTAAGGATTGCTCATATGAGCATGAAAATGCCGTCATAAATGTTGGCTCGCCCTCGCTGAAAGCCCCTCATCCTTAGTGCCTTCTAGCAGGACGCTCATCTTTTTTTACAGCCATTAGAGCTGGACAGTAAAAACTTTTAATGCTGGTCAGCTGCTGAGCCAGAGGAGTGAAGCGACAATTATGGGGCCTAATGGTATCTAAGAGAAATGCTTAACAACATTTATGGACTATATAAAAGAGTAGACGTGGAGGAAATTGGAAAACCAGGCTGTGGGGTTTTCTCAAAGCAAAAGCAAATTTATTAAGTTCGTTTTATTTTTTTTTTCTCTCATATTATTTACCAGTTTAATTTTAAATACTTTATTTTAAAGAGATTCCCTTAATCAGATATTAAAAAATTTGTTCAAGGAAGGCGCCATTTATAAGAAAATTAATTAAGGGCCTTGAAAATATTCGCACTTCCCGTGTTGCCTTGAACGCAAGTGCAACTTCCTTCCTGTAATTTATGTGTCAAATAAAAACGTTCCCTCAGCACCTCGTCTTTCCGCGCTTAACGATTTCCTTATGGGCCCTGGACATTATTTCTCTTTCGTTTGTTTTCCTTTTGTAAATTTGCACGGTTCATTAATTCATTTTAAATTACATGCACGCCTGGATGAGATGCAAATTACAAGCTGCATATGGCACTGCAACAATCTCCCTCTCCACAACCCCTTTGCTGACTTTCTTTCTGTTCATGTTAAGTTTTCGCAAAATCAGCCTTTTTAATGTTTTCATAATGATTTCCGTCATTTAATTGGGTGCAGTTTATGGTGACAAAAGGCGTCGAATTGTGTGATGTCCACGCCCAGTTTTGCGCCAGCGGGCATGGCTTGAATGCATTAACTATGCAAATTTGCAACCTTATTAAATGAATTTTAATTTATTATTATTACACAGGCGAGGCAAACAAAAAGCCAGAAGCAAGAACAACATGTTAATTAACATTTAATTGCAGAGCGTAATCAGCAGTAAATGGGTTAAGTCAATGTTTAACGTCACATAATTGTTTAATAAATCGAATGGGCACTGAGTGGTGCTCAGTTTCTGCATAATTAAATAAAAATTGTTAAAAATTAATTGGTAATGGTAATTTGATCAAATCTGGTTTGAGGAAAAAAATAAACTACAATTTTAAAAGGATCGAATGATATATGTAATAAGTCCTTAGCATCAGTCTCAGTTTATATCCTCTACTTATTTACGGGTAAGCTTTTAACTTTCCTTTAGAAGAAGATTGCTTTTTATGTTTTACTTTAAGCCAAAATAAGCTACTTTTATATGGAATATGGCTTTCCTATTCAGTCAATCAAGCCATATAGTCCAGACCTTATTTTGTATTCAGGCATTTGTAGTATTTTACTCAAGGTTTCTCTCGGGCTGCCTCGTTTTACGATCTCAAAATCTGTGAAAGAAATCACGTAATAAATTTGCATATTTATGGCACTTGAGAGAGCTAACCCAAACAGCCACCATATGTGGGTGAAATACCAGCCCTTCTAGTGACTTGATAGACTGGAGAATTCTTGGAGGAGTGCGGATTCATTGGGAAATTATGTCTTATGGAAGGGTGTTCAGGAATTTTCTTAGAAATCGATGCAGGCGAACAAATGTTGAATTTTGTAATTTCGTAAATTAAATTAAAGAAACATAGAGGTGTTCTAAGATGTATAAATTAATGTGAATGTAAGAAAATACAAAGAAAATATGTTCCCTTCTTAAAAGAGTTAATTTGTATTTGCTATTTATTTACAAATATATTAATTATAAATATTATTTACAAATATAAAATGTATCTTTAACATTCTTAAAACCCTAAGTTCAAATCTGTGACCCTTATTTTCCCAAACACTTTAAAAGCTGCATCGCGAGGCATAGGGTTTCCGCTGCACAAACATAATCACTGGAAAAGTAAACGCGCAAAACTCTCCAGCCCACGCGGTCCCCAGACCCAGCTTAGCCCAATGCATTGACCCACATTTAAAAGTTGGCTAACACACTCGCCCTCACACTTTGTGGGGGACGGAGGGGTCGTCGAAAAGCGCGTCGATGTACAATTAACCCAATTGCGAAGTGTTGTCAACATGCCGCAAGTCAACTCAACTCGAGCATTTGCTGCGTATACGTAATGTGAATTGTGCTGCCAACACAGTGGCCGGGTCTGTCTGTGTGTTTGCTCGGCTTGTGTGTGCGACATGTAATTGAGTGTGTGTGTGCTACATTTCCTGGTATTGTTCAGCAATTTCCGTTAGGGTTTTGTTTGCCTTTCTTTTTTGCTTTATTCTAGGACTAAAAGGAGAAGAAGCTGGCTGCGTACTCGTACAGTGGCCAGAAGCTATCGCATCAAAAACACTGATAGAAACCCGTTTCAATTTATTTTTACATTGTTGAACATGAATATACATCTATATAAAAATTGTACTTTGGTAAAATACATTTTCGTTTGCTTCTTTTGAGTAGAACAAAGTTTCTAAAGAAACCTTTCCTTGGCATTAACCTTAAAATGCCATTCTCTGTACTCTTCAGATTCCTTGGCTCTATGTTTCTTCTTCCAGAAGATGCTGCATTTGCATAGCAACAGAAATTGGTAAAGGGCTGCGAGTGCGGCAGCCCCTGCTCCAATTTTTAAAATGCCAGACTCGGGGTGCTGTTGACATTTGCTCGCGGTTGTCGGCTGCTTGATGCTTGTTGGCTGTTGCCTGCCGGAATGCCAAAGATTGACACAGCACCTGGCACGTTACCCGGGTCAACATGGCGTATGCGCAATTTCATATTTCCCTTCCACTTCGAAGGAGCTGCACGTGCCGGGGTCAGCCAGTTGGTGGCTATCAACGCCTTCGAAGTCGACTTGCCGGCCTCTCGATTCTAGATAATCAGAAATAGCAAGGTTACTGGAAAATATCTTATATTGTTCTCAATGAGAAGAAAGATAGTATTTAAGTGGAAAAAAAACTCTAATAAAAAATATTAATTGACTAGTTAAGACTAGTCATTGATTTATAAGTTTTTGAAGTCAAGTTCCCTGTAAGTAATTTCAAATTAATGGTGTAATGACAAGTACTCTAACGTTTTACAATTGTTAACTTTACTTCAACAATACCTCTCCTTGACATTAATTCGAATAATTCCCTCGGTAAGCACCTCTTGAACATTCCCATCAATAAACACCCACCGCGACAGGCAACATCCATTATTCAGTCTATGATTACTTGAATGGATTGCTCCTTTGCCACATAATCATCGTTGTGGCTCCCGTGCCGCCGCATTGTTCCGGCATATTTCATCCGTGCCATTATTTCCCGCCCCTCTCAATGCCACAACTTCCCGATCCTTTCGCCTTTTCCTTTGTGCGCAACTCCATTGAGCATTGACACATGGCCCTTGGATGCCATAAGTCCATAAGTCCAGGATCGAGTGCACTTTCTCCTAATGGCTACAACTGCATTTCCCCAGATGATAAATAGTCAGGGCGATATCTTCTAGATGGTGCTCCAGCCGCTTCCCGCCTTTTAGGTCTGGCTTTTCTGAAACGTTATTTATGTGGTCGAAAATGTGGGGCAAAGGCAACAGCTCCCAATGGAACTCTCAAGTAACGGCGGAAGCGGAAACACCACTCTGCATATATCTGGAATGCAATGACCTGTTTCCACCCCCGCATCCCCCCCAAAAAAAAGCTTGTTCAAATTTGATTCGCGCAACTTTTACATCCATCGCTCTGTCGACCGCCTAATTTCAATCGCTCAGCGCTCGACCATCATTTAATTTATATGCTTCGCCGACTCCTTTTGACGTGGCAACGTGGCGTGAACTAAAAAAAAGAGAATAAAAAATCGCAAAAATACGGGAAATTCCCGCTGACTCCGTGGGGAGAAAAGCCACGCAACCACGGGCTTCCCCCATACCCGTATTGCCATCATCCTCTCACATGGCAGGAATTTGTTTACCCGGCCTCGTTCGTGTTCCCAACTTTTTGGTTACGCTAGATACCCTGTTTAAGGGTCATTAGGGGATATTTTGGGTATAAAAACCTGTTGAGTATATATTATTTAACTGTGAAATTACTAAAAACCTCTAAGAAATGCAAGAATACCTGCAAATATTCCAAAGAAAGCCGAAAGAGAATTTGATACATTTTATATAAGAACATAGAAATTACTATCAGATTTATTTAATAATTATGAAGTAGAGGGCATATCTGAGGCAGGATATTAAGCCGTACACATTCTCCTTTAGGGTTTTCTATTTTCCTTCTTTGGCGGGTCCTCGAATTCGTATTTGTTAAATTGAAAAGCGTTGCGCTGGCGACCGCTGAAAAGGCAAACCAGCATTCCAACTGCTCGCCCACAGCCCCTGCCTTAGTCAGTATTTTCCAACCATCTCCCCCATCGGCTAAAAAACTCTCAAAGTAATTGATGTAAACGCTGCCGAAGGGGTCGCTCCGAAAAATTTCCCGCATTGGTTTTTGTGTAGTTCGTAGCCCCCGTAGCCACGGATCTCACCCGGTCTCTGTTGATATATCGTCGAAAAGGCAAACTACTCACATGCCACAAAAAAAAATGTGAAGGGTGTAGAAGAGTGTAGTCTACTGGTCTGCGTTGGCGGTCTTCTGATGGGCAATGGTCTGTCAAAGGCTTTAATTTCTATCTTCGTCCAGTTTCAATCGTTCAACTTTGGACTCTGTGCCATGAGAGTGCTCCATGAGGTGAGTGTCTTCCAATCAAAGTGCTTGAAGAATCGTTTCTATGATTACAAAATGGTTGACTGGAAGCGAAGATGAGAGACAATGGCAATAGACATTCCCAGCAAATAAGTAACACGTGTCTCATTGCTCTGTCAGAAGAGGTTCATGCGTTTAAATTAAATCACAAACTAATTACGAAATTAATTAATTAAAATTCGGGTTACATTTCTCAAAAAATGTGCAATTATTCACTGCCTAATTTTAATAATTTAAATTTATATTTCTTAGTTTTGCCTAACGTGTAAACGGAACCACACACTAGAGCTCTTGCTCACTCCCACTGTCTGGCTTCTTTACTGTAACCAGTGCTGCCAATTTTTTTCCAGAAAAAAAAGCTATTTTTGGATGGAAGCAACGGCAAAAAAAGCTAAAAAATTTCTAAAAAAAAGCGTAAAAAAAAACGGTTTTTAATCGCTCAGCTTTGCAGTTATTGTTGTCTTGCAGTAGCTGCAATAGACCCTTTTGTCGTCCGTGTCATCCCTGCGAAGCCACGCCTTAAATTCTTCGCTCTTTATCCAAACATCACGGCACTTTTGTTTGTATTCTTTTGGCATTTTTATATATTTTTTGTCCCCGAAAAAATCCCACTTAAGCAGCGCGCAATTTATTGTGATTGTGATGACAGTTTGCGTAAAGTAGTGGTGGTCATATTGGCAAATATCGATATAAACATATGATAGAGCTGCCATTTGGTATATTTCTACCAAAGCTTGTATACGTTTTCACAGATTTATCGAAAATGGTATATTTTGATACCAAACTTTTTTTGTTTTTGCAAGTTGCATCCGTGCTGCTACATGTTTTCATGAAATTGGTGCCAGCATAAAAAAAAGCGAAAAAAAATCCAAATTCATTTTTAAAAAGCCAGAATTCCCGCTTCCCGCAATTCACATATTTTTCCCGCAATTGGACTTCGAAAAAAGCTGGATTTGACGGGAAAAAAGCTGAATTGGCAGCAGTGACTGTAACATGTGCGTGTCAGTGTCTGTGTCTTCAAGTGTGTGGGTGTGGCATGGTGTGACCGTTCAGCGCGTGCCACAATTTTAAGTTCAAGTGTAAATAAAGCCATAGGAAAAGGCGAACGTGAGCAAACAACAAAATTGCAATTACCACTCAAAGGTTTTCGAGGCTGTCTCCTTTGCTCAGCCTCCAGCTATCTCTGTCTCCTTTCAGCTTTGATTCTTTTCTTACCCTCTACCCATCTCTTTTTCGCTCATCTGTCTTCCTCTCTAGCTCTAGTTTGGAATTGGCCCAAATCGCATCGAATTTTTATGGTCGCAC
The DNA here is from genome assembly GCA_014170255.2 of Drosophila triauraria. Taxonomy (NCBI): domain Eukaryota; kingdom Metazoa; phylum Arthropoda; class Insecta; order Diptera; family Drosophilidae; genus Drosophila; species Drosophila triauraria. Next base: position 11,370,484 of record CM024336.1, on the reverse strand, counting down.
TTAAGTGCAAATAATGCGAAGGTAAAACAAAAGAAATGGCAGACGGACAGAGACGGAGAGGCCAACAGGGATCGTCTTAGAGAGAGAGAGGGAAATAAAGGTGAAGTGCAGCTCTTAGAAACAGAGGGAGCGAGAAGTGGCCTGACGATTGGTATTATTTGATTGCATTTATTGGCCACTTGGCCAACAGGAACTTTATAGACGCAATTCGGATCGTTTTTCACCATTTTCCGCCCTCTCTGCATCTGTATATTCATTGCTCTTATTAAATTCCAATCGGTTCCTGCTGTTTTCACGGGAAAAATGGGGATTACGATGGAAAATTATATCAATTTGGTGTTTATAAAGTTAATATCATATTAATCAAATATCATAACATCATAAAACCTAAAAACTAAACCTATTTTTATATTGTTTTGTATAAATCTAAATGATCTATTCAATACATTAATTGAATTATTCTTAATGTTTGCTCAAGCTAAATCTAAGTTAAAATAATGTCAAGCTTTATATCTAGAATGGAACGAAGTGTACAGATTTACATATGCACATTGGTTTGTTTATAAATACTTTAAGGGTCCACAAACCCTATCTTCTCCATTTTTACTACGTTTCAGCAACACTTTATGCTAAAGTGCTTCCTTTCCACTCCATTTGCATATGTATAGATAGCATAACTGTTTTTTAAACTTCATCAAACTAATAAAAATGTAAACAATAAACGGATAAAGGAAACTTAATTCATGAAACAGACTAATGAATACTCTTGTAGTTTGAAGAACTGTATTAAGGCCAAATCTATAGATTAACCTGATATTTAGGGCCTCATCGGGATAGTTTCATTTTAACAATTTTAAATCAACACAGTTTCCATCCTCATACCTGTTTCTGCTATAAATATATTCCCTTCTTTGTGTTACAAATTCATTTGTAAAATGCAAAACATGCTCTGCAAGAGCATACACACAAACAAGACCAAAACTTGTTGATTGATTTGCTACCAAAATTTCGGACATCGCTTGGTTCGAGGGCAAACACTCTAAATTGCTTTACAAATAAAAACAAAAATACACGTACAACCATTGTTCATGTGTGTATACTGCTCCGTATCAAAAATCTATCGAAAATAAATTAAGCTTTATGGTTTTTGGGTGTTTTTACTTTGTTTGCTTAACGTGTGGCAGGTGGAATTTCGATTCTATTTACTCAGCACACTCGGCACGCACAACTAATTTCGTATCATTTTAATGGGGCTTTAAATAAACACCAAAGAGATCGAAAATAAATCATACGATTCGTTTGAAGTTGTTGATGATTTATTAGTTAATCCGTAGAATGAAATAAATTGATTTGAGATTTGCGATTTAAATTTGTTATGCATTTATGAAAGGTAAGAATGAATTTAAAATATGATAATTATTCTATAAATAGATTTTTCAAGGCAACCTTAAAACCAGATATATTTCCAACTCAACTGAGATGATTTATGCCAACTATCATTTGGAAAACAGTTCATATCAATCACCCTTGGCACTACTTAGCCAGGCCTAAGGGCTTTTGATTATTTTTGGAACTCTCCCCTGCCATAAAAGTGCTTAGCATAATTAATTCGTTGCTGGGGATCGACCCCCATTGGAGCAAAAGTAATTTGTGTCTTTAACTAAATGCTTTCCACTTCGCCCCTTTTATTTTTGGGGGAGAAAGTCCTGGCTACACATGTACGCGAGCCGCAATAGATCCCCGCCAAAATATTCATGCAACCGACAGGCCTCATCCATCATCATCATCGGGAAGGCTGGGCGTGAAAGTGTTGCCTACTTTTGGGTGTCGGCAATGACTGACTGACTGACAGTTCTCCGGTACTTAGGGCGGCATTACGGCTCCGCACTCTCTTTACCTGGAGTCTCTCGCTCTCTCTCCCTTCACACCTGAGCCATCTGTCACCCAGGTTATTCCCCTGATCTTTGACCAGGCGTGTGTGATATACGAGTTTGTTTTCCGTTTTACCTTTACTTAACGCTCGACTTCTACACAGCAAAAAATTAATATTATTTAGAGTTATCTAGAGATATTTTCAATAATTTAGGAATATAAGAGATTTAATGTTGGCAATAAACAAAACAATAAGAACTTTAAATTTGCATTAACATTACACATTTTAAAATTTAAGTAATATTATTTATGTCATTTAAGGAGGGTAATTAATATTTTTCTAAATAAAATTTACTCTTCATAGGGAAGAGGAAACTTGTAATAAATTAAAAAAATAATATATAGCAGGATCTGCTTAATTTTCGAGGGTATTAGAAACTTAACTTAAAACCTTACCTCTGTATATTTTATATTCTGTATAGTAAACGCTCTAGAATTTTAATTTAATTTTAATTAATTTATTTTCAATAATGTTTTCGGTGTTTTACGACTTTCAGCAGCATTTTAATTCAACTAATTTGCGGCCTAAAATAGAAGTATTGGTGAGCACAGCATTTACGAATATAAATGTATACTTTTTGTTCTTCACCAGAAGGAGGCACAAATTAATCGCTGTCCATTAACTTTGATTTATGATTCCCGCTCTCAACCCAGAGATTAGGGAGTGAGCTAAGGAAAACGAAAATGGGGCGTGGCTGGCATTTACTTACTGTGCGCCATATTTTCTACATATTATTTATAGTTTATTTGCCACTCCGCCAGCCCGCTGTCTCCGAAACTGATTGGTTCGGTTGGCTAACAAATGTTTCTCGGGGTTAATAGACGATCAAAGTGCTTTGTCTCTGGCAGCACGGCTGGGGTTCTGATGAAAAACAAACAAATACTAGTACAAGAATATTGAAATATTTAGTCTTTAACTGTAATGCCAGCCAAAATAGAAATTTATTTAGGCTTTACTGAAAAAACATACAATTTTCATCACTGAACCTATATAAATATTTATTCCTTTAATTATAATCGAGAATGTTGACATTCGTAATTTCATTGGACATTTTTTTGGCGCTTCCTTTTATTAACTAAATATTCCCACATTTTTTGTCCTGTCACAGCTTGTTGGAATTAAAAGAATTTATGCGAATTTATACATTCCACCCTGAATCCGGCTCCACTTTCGCCTCGGGCAAGCCAGTCAACGTTAATTTGATTTAGACACATTGCTGAGCGAACCTTTTCTTCTGGGCCAAGTTACTGACGCTGTGGCATCGCTTTGCTCATTAAATTTAATTTCATTTGCTGCGAGTGCGGGGCCAAAAGGGGGAAAGTCAGGGTATTTAGTAAACAAAGTCAGCGCCACACAGGCATCATAAATTGGCTGCTGATATTTCACACATGCGCTGGCCAGCGTTTGGAGGGGCCTCTGGAGCTGGATATATATAATATATACCTATGTACATGTTCGTCCGACCGACCGACCAAGTGGTGCTAATAAAATGCTTAATTTACCAGATTCCGATCCCAGGGCTGTGTAACCTTTTTACCAAATGTTCCCATGTGTTCCTCACGTTTGCCTTTCATTCTTCGCCGCTTTCCCTGCACGTTTTAGGGTTTGTGGATTTTTATGATACTTTATTGCTGTCGAGTCTCGATCCCCTATTTTCTGGTTTCAATAATCAATTAATTGTGTGCCGAAGACTTCTGTGTTTGTTCAACAATTGTTAAAGTGATTGACTTGTATGCAATTTACAGAATGTAACAGAAACAAATATATAAGTTTACTACTAATTCACCGCATACTTACCCTACGAGAAATCCATTCCACTTTAAGACATCACAGACAGAACTGTTAACAAAATCAAAATAAGCTTTCCCTTCGCTTAATTCCATATCAAATCTTGTCGATGCTCCCAAGCTCACTTGAAGCTGTTTTTCTTTTCCTTTTGCCCAGCTTTTCCTGCATTAAAATGCCATTCGAATTACGCAAATGAAGGCCGATGGAAAGGCAGGAGATCGTCTTCACATATCACTTTGCATTAAATTTGCCACAGATGCATGAACCCTGAATGGAAACAGGGCAGCCAGAAAAATCCGACCTCAGCACAATAATCAAAGTTACAGTTCAGCGAGACACACACACACCACACACTATTCCCTATAGAAACATGTATATTTTTGGCCATTGGCTTTTGCATAAATTTCCAGACGAAGGCAAAGGCAAGCAGCATAAAATCAAATAAAATAAAGTAAAATAAAAATATATTTATTTTTATATGCAATGAACTTGCCACATGGAAAACTACACACATGCCGCAGTTAAGCCGCCATTATGGGCACTGGAAGATGGAGTGGGGATTTCGCTTGTCTATTTCCGGTCTGTGCGCCATTTTTGTCGCCCGCCTGCCCGCCATTTTGGCTGTTGCTATCATTGTTGCTCTTTGCGGTTATCTAAACGTTTTGTTTTCCTTGCTTTTTGCATTTCAATTTCGGCTGTTTTTTGTCGCCCCTTTTTTTTAGCCTCCTCCTTCTCCTCCAGTTTGCTTCCTCTTTTTCAGCTGCGTTGCTGACTTTTCCATCCCGGCCCCCCGTCCCTATGCCCGACCGCCCCACCCATTTATTTTCCATTTTTGCCGTTATGCCCTTTTTTATGGTGATTTTGTTGATTTTGCTTTTCCGCCAACCGGAAATTACCTTGAAGCAAGACGGTGTCCCGATGCCCTTACAGATGGGGAAGAACTTTTAAATTTCTATGCAGGTGTTTGGAAAAAAAAATAGAAAAAAGAAAACTATTGTCTGGGCTTAAAGCAAAAAGGGGTTCTTTGTATTTTAATAAAATATATGGAGGGACAAATAAATAGAAAGCCTTGACCATTTAAATATGTAGTCCTTCGTTAGCAAACTGACCCAATTTTTGCCCTTTGAGTTTCTTATAGAATATTAATATCATACGCTGACTGAAAGGTCTTATAATGTTAATATTTTATATTTATATATTTTAAGGCACTGATACTCAACTACATAAAATATAAATATATACATAGATGGTATAGAAACGTGCTTTAAAACTTTATATATTAATATCTCCAGTAAATTCCCAAGTCCACATATTAGGGTTCAAAAAACTAGCAACTATCCGAGCCTTTAATCCGTGCCATTCTGGCCGTGGTGTGACTTTCAGCCTTGGAATGAGCATACCCATGGAAATAGGGAAACCAGGACTGGGCGACACCATAAAAACATTCAAATGATACGCTCCATTTGGTCGTTTACTGTGACTGGGTGTTTTCGGGAGGCCAACTTTAATTTGAATTGGTGGCCAAGTGTCCGGGATTGACTTGTATAATAATCAAATAATTTGCCAAGTGCTGGAGCTGGGACAACGACCTCTTGCAGGGTTCCCAATCTGATTGGGATTCAAGTTCGCTTTGCTCTCATTGATTAAAATCAATAGAAATCAACTTACTCACAAATCAATTTGTGCAAAGCCTCCTTTTAGAGGAGCCAACAAATTACATTATCAGCCAGGAGGATGCTAAGCAAATAAGGATAGGGCATGGGGATTTTGAGGGTGTTCTAAACATTTTATACAGATTCATGAGGGGCCAGAAGAAAAATTAAAACGATAAAAGGGAGCCTGAATAAGGCATTCGAGGTAAGTCCCTCGGCAAAGGAAGTGGAAAGTGGTGGCTCCTCCTCGGGCCTTTATCCTGTCTTCCTGGCTCCTTTTTTTTTTGTGGCAGCCGCCAGGCAGGCATACCTAATGAGCCTGGAATTTTCAGGATGCTGAGATGCCTAAAAGGCGGCTACAGGTTGAGTACGGCTAAGGCTAAGGCTAAAAGGTTCGCCAATATATATATTGTCTTAGCAACAGGCATAACATTAACTTTTGTTTATTTATAGAGTCGTGTCATATATTCCTGGAGTTCCAGCCGAAAACCTTTTTTGAAGCCTGTCAGCCAGGGAAGCTGTTGTGCAAGTGTTTGTTTAGGCGGAAAAATGAATGGGCTTAAATTAAATTAAGGTGGAAAGGTTACTTGAAATATCTAAAAAGCATAGAGCTGAAATTAAAGTTTCTCTTTATATTCATCATTTCAATTTATGCTAATGTGGCTTCAATATAAACAAGAATTTTGATTAAATGACTTCCTCTTAAATAACTATTTATATCTATCCATGAAATACGATATGGCTTTGCAAATATTTCATTTAGAAGTGTTTGTTTGCTAAATTTACCAAAGCAAATGAAAATCAAACCACAGAGCAAAATTATGTGCAAATGAGTCAAACAAAGATGACTTATGAAGACCAATTAAGCGACTCATTTCTGAGGTGAGACTGCAGAAAGGCAAATATTTAATAAATCTCATTCCGGCAGCTTCCATGGCAGCAATTTTCCGACAGTCGCTTGGCCCAAAGGGCTGACATTAATCCATGAAAATATTGAAATGAAATCAGATTTGTGCTCGCTGGAGCTGGAGAGGTGAAGGACTAGACAGTGGCCCTCGGGGGTCCTGGCTGAAAATAGAGCCAAATCCTGTCGCATGTGTTTGCTCTATGCTCCCAGTCCCCATACATATTATTCGGCATTGTCTGGGACACTATATATTGTGTTGTTGCTGTCGCAGGACAATATGTCCTGCCATTCCGGCAGTCAGGCAGTCAGCCTGTGACATGCATAACGGGATTTGATGCTGCTGCTACTGCTGCTGCTGCTTTTTGCGCCTGACATCAAATATGTAAGCAAATCAGTCAAAGGACGCTGGCAAAAAGTGCACCAGCATCGGCCAACTTGATGGAGCTTAGCAACAACAACCGACCGGGGTTTTGAGAATAAAGTAAAACAAAAAGCTATATGGGTCAACACACACACATTCGAGCTTGCTCAAGGCATGTTCTACTCGAAAGGCAAACAGAAAAAGATTTAAATTTAATGGAAAATGTTCTGCATAAACAGATTTGAAGTGGAGTGCCTGGAGCGGAAAAAAAGAATGTGTGTGCTTCGTTTGTTCCGCACGACATTCAGCTGAGAGTCAACACAATTGTACGGGTATTTATAAGAAAGTTGTGTTTGTCAACTTTGTGGATTATTTATTATTGGCAAGTGTTATGAAGGAGCCATATATTCATGGCATGTTTGCTTGGCAAATATCCATAGCGGGCTACTGCCAGACGAGAATGTTAAACAAAGGGTTTTGGCAATCAACAATAGTTGGCTTTCATCCATTAGGTGCCTATTATTCGATTACTAACCTAGTAAAAAATTAAATAAAATTGTAAAAGTAATGAGAAGAGCCTTTATAAATATCAATACTCAATATCTACCCTTAAAATATTTTTTAATAATTTTCTATTTTGCTGTTGACTATTTAAAATTATTATCAAATATTATAAAGACTTTAAAATCGTGTATCTAATAAACTAAATACAATAAACCACTTCATCTCAGGAGACAAAAATCCCAAGACCCATTAGTCCTCAGACTATTTTCTTGCGCCATCTTTGTAAGATAGATTTCCCCTCTTCAGCCCCCAGCCCACCTCAAGGTCGTTGGCTGCCTTCCTTTGCGTATTAGGTGAGCTTGGGGAGTATTTCTCCGCCTGTCCAATGCCTCATTGATCCCGGGACATAAACTTGTCGGTTTTCCTTTCTTTCCGTTGAGACAAACATATTGGCAGACGCGAGCAGACATCATAGACAGGCACTTAGCGATGGGCTTAGGGCGTTAAGGGTTGGAGCTCAGGCAGACAGACATACTAACTATGGCCATGAATCAGGCCCACACATGAAGGATGAACCTGTCTCGGCACTGAGCCCCCAATAAAACTCAAACTTCCAGTAATTGCGAGACGGAGCTGAAGTTCATAAAAATGCCATAACTCGACTGGTTCACCCTTTTTTCGGGGGAAACAGATATAAATTCCCCAATTTGCCATGGCATTTGTTTTTACAGCTCCAGACGAGGCGGGGTGCGTGGTTTATGCAAATTGGTGCGTTTGATGGTGGGCGATCTTTATTATTAAATGTCCTGCATCGCCCTCGAACAGGGTGCAGTGGCGGGGTCAGTGCACAAAATGACTAAATGTCATACACAATGGTAATTAACCCAATTTGGCTGGCGGCGGCGTTAATGCTGCCTGCGATGATGGCTTGTTGGCGTTTCGGCCCAGTCGACCAAAACATTTGCAAGGGAAATTAATGAACGGGGTAATAATAGCAGTATGACACTGTATTAAAAACTTCATTAATTGGCTCATTAATTAGAGGCTTGACAGCAACCATAGGGTTTTGCCTAAGTGCGAGCAAGACGACTATACAGCACTTTCAATGAGATATTAATACATTAATTTCTCATTAATTGAAAAACTTATCGGTTTATCGAAAAAATACCAGACAAAAATGAGTTCGATAGAATATACCGACTCTAATACAGAAAATTGTATCTAAAACTATATTGATTGCTCATTAGACAAAACGGTCTCACAAAATATATTGGTTTTGCTGAAGGCTTAGCATAATTTTCAGCAACTATTCTGCACAAAAGCAAAATAAATAAACAAAATAAATAAGTTTTCGGTCTCATGGTTTTTCGCCGTGAAATCTTGCAATTATTATGAATTAACTAAATCTATGTACAAGAAAAGCTGTAAAAATCAGTTTAATGGTTTTCATATTAATTTCTGCAGGAGTATTGGCATGAGGATTCCAGAAATAAATAAATTGTGCACTGCGAATTCGGGCCATTGTTATTGTTTACCTTTTAAGTCAGTCTGACCGTAGTCGCATTACGAAAAAAATCCGAACCAAAAAAGACATATAGTTGTCTCTTTCAAGGTTCTAATGAAGTAGCTAATTAATGAAAACTTGTGCCCTGTATCATAGCCGTATAAGCGACTAGTTAAGCCCTTAGCCCCTCACCACCGCCATTGTTATGTCGAGCAAATTGCCATCATGTGTTCGTGGGCGAATTAGGATGAGGATGAGAACAAGGCGGAGTCCCGCCTCAATTGCAGCTTGAATGGAGGAGCCAGCACAGCCACTTGGCCCCGATTGTTGACTGACTCGAGGCGGGGTCGATGGCAGTGTTGTAGTTTCTGAATATGTTAACCATGCAATTGGCAGATTACGAGATCCTAAGGGCACTTTGCATGGGGTAATTGCATCCAGAAGGGGTCTTAGCTGGTCTACTTTGGGCATGAAAAGTTACAGAGGAGATGGATATAGTTAGTTCACAACATGGTTTTATTTATAATTAAAGAAATAATGAACTTCAACTTCTAATGCTATAGAAGATTATACGCCAATAAATACAAAAATAATTTAAATAAAGAATATATAACCTACTCAAAGGTAAATTGTCAGACATTACTTTCAACCCAAAAAAAATAATAGTAATAGGAATAATAAACCAAAACAAACTCAAGTCCAGGCATCGACCGCATCATTGTCACTCAATTTGCTGGTCTGACATTTGAACTGTTTGAACCGTCTTGACCCAGACATTCAGACCGAAATGAAAAACTGCAGCCATCGATTTGCCAACAAGCAGAAAAACAAAAAAAAATCGGAGTAACTGGGGTTACCGAGCAGACCAACAAGTGTGAACCTCCGGGCCAGGCATAATTTGTAAATGTCTTGACATGAAATCAAGACACAAAAAGCTGCTTCGGGCTGCCAAGAAGCCCGAGAAAGAAGCAGCTGACTGTGGATCCATACATGACTCTGCAGCAAGTTCTGGTGAAAATGCCTTCTTTCCTCTATTTCCCTCAATTTTCTCCTTCTTGGCCAAGTCGTGAGCCTTGTCATTGAGGCATGAGACCCATAAAAGACAAAATTGGGCCAAACGCTTGAAAACTGTTGACAATTTGAATTTGGGAAATCACAGCCAGATGGCCTTAAAAGTGAAAAGTGCACTGGGAATAAAGCAAACAATAATGGTCTTTGTTTTTAACAAAATTTAAAAAAAGAAATCAGATTCTTAAAGTAATTACTATATTGTATGTTGTTTCCTTTATTCAAATTGTTAAGAATATTAATGTTAAGTACATATTACTATGCGTAACAAAAAATATGCAACCTGTGAACATGTGTTTGTAAAAATATAATATTATAATAAATTAATCTTCTTGAAAAGTTTCTTTTTTAGCAGTGTAGACGAGGAAAAACTGAACGACGACTTGCCCTAAAAAACAGAATCAAAGTTTCCACGTGCAACAAGACAAAGGATGTTGGGCAAGTTTTTCAGCAATCTGCATGTAAAATATTTAACACAAAATGTTTTTGTATATTCTCCCATTTTCATTATTTTCCGGCACAAAATGTGCCCTGGCCCTGGCCCAAGGGCGCTCTTCCAAGGGTTGTGCTTGGCGGAAAACGTGCGGGATTGGTGAGTTTGGGAAAAGGAGAGAAACCCCTGAAGGAAAGCTGGAGGAGCGTGGGCTGAAAAATAATGAGCGTCATGCGGCGTCGTCTGATAAATATAGCACAGCACAAAAATTTATATGTGGGCAACAGTTGTTGATGCCATAAGCGATAAATTTTTGCCAACTCATGGCAAATTGTGAACATGCTCGGGGCTACGTGATATGTGTGTATGCATAAGAAGGAATTTCTTAAGGATGGGTGCAATTATAGGGTGTAAACGCTGGAGTTATGTCATTAGTGTTTGATGACCCAATTACATTCATCATTAACCTTAATTAAAAATATTTTTAGTTGGGTTTAATAATAATCAACTTAAGATGGAAATATATATAACAAATTTATCGAATTATCCCCAAATTAATATATTTCTTCATAGATATACTAAGCGGAGATTAAGTATAAAATTAATACATATTAGGGGATTTTTTACTTGTGTTAAACTAAAAAAAAAAGTTTCAACTACAAATTTAGAGAAGACAATAGTCGACAATGCCAAAACAGATTCTTTAACAATAGCTAAAATGTTTAAACAAAAACGCAAGCTACTTATAACTAAGAAGTCTGTGTTTACAAACCCGCCAGTAAAGCAAAAACAACATATAATGGAAGAAATCTATAAGCTCTTTCTTTAACAATAAATACCTAACACAAAACTTTCCACATGGTATTAGGTCTCCCACAAGCTCTTCTATTTGTGTTTGCTTTAAAAGCGCGCCAACTGTCTTCACAAACCGAAGAAGACTTCGAGCAAACACATGGCAGTCGGTGCTTTTTGGATTCCATCTATAAAAAGGCAAGCCTGATCCAAAAGATTTATAGTGATCGAGTAGCACAGTTCCAAGATGTGTTCCAAACTCACCTTGCTCCTTAGCCTATTGGCTATCATAGCGGCTGTCTATGCTGCTGATCCGACATCTCCAACGTCGCCAACTTCACCAACTTCACCAACTTCACCAACTTCGCCAACTTCACCTACATCGCCGACTTCACCAACGTCGCCGACCTCACCCACCTCGCCCTCACCCGCGCCCACTTCGCCAACCGATGCCGCAGCTGCCACGACAACGACCGTTGCCCCCACAACAGCTGCAACGACGACGACCCAAAGCTCCCGCCGTCGCAGGAGGCGCATACGTTGGATCCGCAGGCGTAGGTACAACAACAATGGAAATGGAAACCGCAGGAGGCGCCGCCGATTCATCGGTAACCGCAGATTCCGCGAGGTCAACTTCGGTGGTCGAAGATTGCGCGAGGGAGGATTCCGTGAAGGTGGATTCCGGGAGCGAAGGATCGAACGCATATTCTAAGACACTCTGGAGAAACCCGGGAGCACATGATCATGAAATAAAAATCGTATAATCAAAACCATAGTTTAATATTCAGTTGGGTAGACTGTTGGGGCAATTTAATAAAGCCCAGCATAGTTAAGGGATTGATGTTACAAAAATTTACTTAAAGTTTCATCCGCTTTAAGTTTTTCTGGTAAAAAGGGACAGGAAATTAACGTATACTTGAAAAGTGATATATGTACTTCACACCATTTTTTTAACAGCCTTAAAAACTGTTATCATAAAAGCAAATTGTTATCGTATTAATAGTATTTATCTATCTACTGATATATACTAGATCAGGGGAGAGTTTGAACTCTAGATAGAAAACATCGAAACTAAATATGCCGATTTATTAGCCTAATAAAAATTAGCTCAGAAAAGCTTTTCATATCGAAATATATGCAGTTATGTCATTTTTAAACTTTGATTTGTCCAAAAAATTAGCATGTTGTTCAAAACATTTTCGTAATCCAAAAAATGCGCGAATTCGAGGTCTTCTTGGGAGCCTCTTGTAGCCAAAAAGCAAGTAGTAGCCGAAAGCCGTATATTTTTCGATTCACCATTAAAATCTTAATTAATTACAATCAAAATATTAAATTTCTAATTTTTTTTTTTGTCATTTTTTTAAAAATTTGACAAAAAAGAAATATATTTTTAAATTTCTAAACTTAGTATGCAGATTCGTTAATCTAAAAAAAACTTGCACAGAAAACCTATTCAAATTGAAATTTATGCAATTTGGCTTAGTTGTGCCTTTTCTAAATTAGCAAACTGCAAGGGTATGTAAACTTCGGCTTTCCGAAGCTAGCTTCCCTGCTTGTTTTGTAATGTTTTTAGACAGTTTTTTTAATGTTTCATTGCTCTGATTATTGACTCAGGTTTTAAAAACACAATAGTGACAGAAATAAAAAGTAGTAATAGTAAATACTGCCTAATAAATAAGTCGGTTATCGAACCCTTATTTGCCCACCTGCCTTACATATTGTTTTAATATTAATAACTAGCACAAAACTTGCCAAATGGTGTAAACTCTTCAACAAAAGATCGGCCCTTCTATTTGTCTTCAATTGTGTTTGCATTAAAAGCGCGACAGCTGCCTTTACACACGAAAGATGGGTTCCAGCGAACAAATTGCTTTAAATTCCGCCTATAAAAGGGCAAATCCGAATCTGAAAATGTATAGTGATCCAGTAACACAGCTCCAAGATGTGCTCCAAACTCACCCTGCTCTTGGGCCTGGTGGCTCTCCTTGCGACTGTCCACGCTGTTGATGATCCGACTGCGCCCGCTGATCCTACTTCTCCAACTTCTCCGACTTCACCTACTTCGCCGACTGATCCTACCTCGCCCACTAATCCTACTTCACCAACGTCTCCAACATCGCCTACTTCACCCACTGATACCACTGCCACAACAACCACAGTTGCCCCCACCACAGTTGCCCCCGCCACAGCTAAACCAACCAAAAGGCGTCGCAGGAGGCGCATAATTGTGATCCGCCGGCGTAGGAACAACAACAACAACAATGGCAATGTAGTCCGCAGGAGGCACGTCTGCCGCACTGCTAATGGACTGCGCCAGTGCGTGGTCGAGCGTATCCTCTAGGAAGATCTTGAGAATACCAAAATCCAATGGTTATGAAATAAAAAGCGCTTAGTGAAACTCTTGGTTTAATATTTATTTGGCGTTGAAGGCTAAAAAAAATTATTAATTAACAAGACCACAGTTTATCATATTCCTGCATACCCATGGGATATTTATATTAATTAAAAAGAGTTAGATATTGGACATTTCCCAAGCAACACAGAAATAACTAAAGTAAAGCTCCTTTTCCCATGAAAAGTCTCTCTCAAAAGGTAAGTCTCCCCGTGTTTGTACGTCCATAGCTTCGTTAGATTTATTTAAAGAAATCTTTTTTCCAACCTGCATCAATTTTTAAGACCTTTAATCGGCTTGTAGGTCTTTCATTGTTCTAATTATTGACGTAGATCTGGGCAGCACACAAGCACAAGAATTCAATAAATTCATAAATACTGCGTAATAATTAACACGGATATTTAACCTTCATTTGTTTGACTTCCCGGAATTTTCTTACACACACCATTCTCCATCAAATGGAAATCAATTGTCTTGAGTCTTTTTGTTCCTCCTTGGCTCTTGGGTGCCTGGAGCCCTCAGATTTACTTACAATATATGTAGAAACATTGTAAAAAAATATGTTTAAGTCAGCAATCAATTACAATTACACGCCTGTCTTGCATAAGTTAAATATACTTCTTAAGAAATATTTATAATAAATTTGTTGGACATTTTTGTGCTGACTGTAGACTCCAAAACTAATTCCGAGTACTGCTGTTAGTGCTACCTGTGAGTTACAGTGTGCAGTTTAATCAGGCAGCAAGGTGCGCTTATTATAAATTAATTTAGAAGTCAGTCAAGTCTGCAGGGCCACAAAACACGATTAGTTTCGCCCTGGTTAGGCTCGGCTTTATGGCCTGTATTGTGCCACAATGCGCAAGTTGGCAGACGGTGGTCCTTTCAGTTCCTGTGCAAAGTCCCCATCCAGCGCCCTTCGCCAGCGGCAGCATAATGCTCTTTTGTTCAGCCAGAAAGTCAGACGGCAGAGTGCAGCTGTTGCCCCATTAGCTATGCAGCGGCAAAAATTGGCCAAGGACATTACAAGTTTTCGCTGCAAAGTGCAATTTAAATTCTGCCTCGAAAAGAGCGATAGAAACGAGTCGTTATGGCAATCTCTTAAATTGCATTGACAGCCCCTGATATTGATGCATGATTCCTCTTGAGTGCTTCGCTTCGCTTCGCTTTTTTATCATCATCCATCCAATTCAGTTGAAGTTGATATTTATACGGCTATACGAGGACATTTTAAATTATGTATTCCATTTCAGCGTTCAACAAGCCTGTCACTGGCCAGAAAAAAATGTACAAAAATAATGGGAGATGCCAACTTGACTTGACCAGGCGTAATCAAATAAATGACGGCTCCACAATAATGAAAAATAAAAAGGGAAACCCAAACAATTGGGCCTGTCATAAAAAATTGGAGGCGAATTTCTCTGGCCTTTTTGGCTGAACAATTAAACCCGTTACCAAGAGACGAGGCCAAACTGAATTTCTGTTTCATTTGACAGCGCATTTCACTTTATTCATTTAAACTGGCTCTGACTCTGACTCAATTGCCGATAGTGACAATTGCATCTCGGCTACAATTTGTTGTGCTAAAATATTTACCTTGCCGCCATTATTTCGCCCTCGGCGCATTAATGCTTCGCTTGCCGGCATCATGTCTCGATGAAATTAATTACACACTTGTATACGTCGGGTGACCCGGCGACAGACTGACAGACGTCGTCCCGAGGATTACAAAATTCTATTGTCTACTGTGTTTCTACTTGTGGCAGTTCCTGTTTATGTAAGGAAACTCAGGCAAATAACGTCACTCGGCTACACCTCCGCAATGTGGGTACACTAGGCAGCATAAGCTAATAATAAACACAAGCCGTTTTATTCTTGAATGGTAGTATATAATCATAAGAATCTTTATTTCCTCATAATCGTTACAAAAATATGTAAATGTTATTATGAAATGTTCAACCTAAGGGCAGCTTATTATTTGTCAAGCATCTTTTATGGCAAAATTATCAGAATTAATCTTTATTTCCCTCTTTTATAATAAGGACGAATAATCACAAGTCTGTATCAAAAAAAAAAACTTACCAAAAATACATAACTAAAAAAAGAAAGAAGAGCATACCTCAACCCATAATTTCTTTATTTTAATTAACATGTTCTCTACTATAATTTTACAAATGTGCGTAGATAAATCACCTAGTTCATCCTGGAAAATAAATGCGAATTTTGTTGCTTAGTTTAATCGGAATGACAGTGGAGCACGACACCTGACAAAGACGCAGGAACACGACCATGGTTCCTACTCATAGACGTCGCCTGTCGGCGTCATCTCGAGTTTTATATAAACTTTTTGGTTATGGCAATATGGCTAGAAGGGAGCGAATGCAAGCAAGGATAAATGGAGGAGAGCTGGTGGTGAGCTGGACTCGAGCAGAGCTCTATGCGTAATTATAGAATTATAGAACAGACGGGGCCGGACACGTGTCCCAGTTCCACTGCCAGTGCCACTGTCGAGGTCCCAGTTGTGGCCATAATGAGCAAGGGGATTATGCGGAGAGGTGTGGACGAGCTGCATAAGTATTCTGGGTATGCTCGGCGTCTAATTATAACGAATCTCCTCAAAGGCCACGGAAATGGCTGCTGGCTCTTTTGTGGGCTAAGATTATTACCACATTTAGTGAGTTAATACTCTTAAAATAAAGCCTTTGTCTTACTATAAGTTTATTTGAGTAAAGATGCTATTTATGACAATTAAATAATAACAAGGATAATTATCAGAGGATTAAATAATTATAATTAAAGAGAGGTAATGTGAGGGAAACAGGCAAAATAGTTATCCCTTTTTAAATGCTCTCCCCACTTAGCTAGTAGCTCCCACAGGATAACCTTCCTAATGTAACCAAAGCATTTAACATATTATATTTTAATTAAAATCTCAACAGTTCTCGTACAAATTATTCAGGTCGCACTACTAACTAATTAAAAATTAAAATCCACTTCCCCTCTGAGATCAACAGCTGCTGATACAAGCTGTCAGATTTGTTTACTCTATCCAGAATCCCATTAGCTCAAACTCCTGAAAGCCCCAAAGGACTCATAGCCCCATTCAAACCCTTTTCAACGCAACATTTCACATTTTGCAGACCAACGTAGATATTTTTAAGACATAAGCAGAAGGCCATTTCTTAATTTAATGGACAATAAACTTGCTTAAATAAGTAGGCATATAACGTTGCATAATTAATTAAGTGAAGGCAAATTACATTCAATTCATTTCTTTTTGGCTGTATACATGTTTTTTAATATTTCGAATCCCTATGTTTATCCGTGAACATTCACCCTTTTATATTACAGGACTCTTATGTTAATCCCTGTTAACTTACAACTAACATTGTCCTGTTGCTCTCCTACTCCGAATTTTCGGAGCCGAATCTCCCAAGCTCTCAAGCTCTCGCGCCTTGGCTTCCAGTCTCTCTCTCGCTGGAAAAGCCGCCAAAAAGTCAGCTGTTTTTCCGGCTTATTCGCGCGCTTACTACAATTTTGCAGAAAATATCTCTTCAGGCTATTTGGAGGCAAAGCAAATATGTAGCGCCACGTTTATCGCGTCCAGTGTCGCCTTAACCAATTTAATTGAGTTTAATTTATGGCCAGGACTGGAACGTTTCCGAAACCATGTGGCGATAAGTAGCAATTGGGGGGATTTCCCCTATATTTTGGGGGAACGGGTAGAGCAGACCCGCAAAATGGTGCGTGTCCAAATCGCATTTTGAAGGCGAGGCCCGGACGGCTGGCTAAGTAAATAAAACGCCAAATAAAATAAAATAAAATGGAAATGGAAATCGACATAAATATATTGCTGGGAAAACGGTTTTATCGCCGCCACAGCCTTTGACACTTTTGCTTAATGGCGCTCCCGGCTCTAAAGCACACTCGCCAAATGATTTAGGTTCAGGCCTGGCCCACATGGCGTATGCGCAATTAAAATATTTCTTGCTCGCATTTTCTCTGCTCTTATCAGTCGGACAATATGACATAAATTTAACTTTGGCAGACAAACGGAGACGAAGAAAAAGTGCAGAGAAATACAAGAACAACTAATTTGACAATTGGTTTGTCTGCGAATTTCAATATGTTTCCTTTGAGCCAGAAAATGGCGGAGAAGGAGGCCCATTATCATAATTTGTCCTTGACATGCATAAATTCTGACTTGTCGGCAATGTGTGCAAAAAGTTGCCAACAAGAATGTTTCTTCATATTAAGTTTTTCGCCGCTCTTGTTTACCACAAGAAGTTGATTTATGAAGAGCGAGGGGCTTTTTTCAGAGGTTATTTGCTCACGGTTCTCTGGCTGAAAGTTTTAATTGAAAGTAGATTAAATAGGTGTTCCAAAAAAATAAGAGGAGATGAGAGAATAACTCCTTATTTGTATTCATATTTTGCAAACTATTTTAATTTAACCAAAAACATTTACGAGATATTTCAGAACTTATTTCCATATTCACTTTGAATGATAAATAAAAGGTTAAGGTTACCAAAGCTAAAATAAACTCACTAACAAGATTACAGAGCCCTCTTTTTGGCTTAATATTCCCCTTGTATCCATTCGACGCATTTCCCAGTTGGCCCCGTCTAATTGTACCCACAGAGACCGGCAAAGTTGTGTTATTAATTTTTATTGTTTCGCTTCCGCGCTTTTGTGTTCGGCTCTTCTGCATTGCGATCTTCCGAGAAATGGGTTCACTCCATGTCCGACAATCCATTCCGAATGCAAATGAAAATGCCTGCGGCTTACTATCCCCGCGGCTCCCCACTTTCATATATCGTAGTTATAAGTGTGTGTATATGTAGTGCGAGTATTATGGCCCGCAGTCCAGAGAACACAGTTTTTCCATTTGTGTGTGTCGCGTTTTAATT
Source organism: Drosophila triauraria (assembly GCA_014170255.2). Lineage (NCBI taxonomy): Eukaryota > Metazoa > Arthropoda > Insecta > Diptera > Drosophilidae > Drosophila > Drosophila triauraria. The sequence goes on along the minus strand of CM024336.1, from coordinate 11,352,243 downwards.
GCACAGCAAAAGCGAATGAGAACGGGCAGGAAAAGCGGAAGGCGAAGGCAAATGTGGCCGAGTTCGCTGTGACCAGCTATTTGGCCCAGATTTGGCCGCTTTGTGCCAAAATGCTGCCAAAAGCCAGCGATTTGCGAGCAGACTGAGTGCATTTCTTTGGTCAAACTAGAATAGCAATTTTCTACAAATGTGGTGTGAGAGACATTAGCGAGCACTTTGCTTTTGGTTTGGAAAACCAATTTTAATAATCGAAAATTGCTTAAGTATATATAATAATAACCCTGACTAATATTAGCAAAATAAATGTGCTTTAAGACGTACTCAACCTGCTATGTTTTTCTAAGAAACCCTTAAGATTCCCTTATGCAAATGCGTATTACAATTTTCATTGAAAAACACGAAAGTAAACGCATCGTGCGTAGTAATTCAATTAGAATATCCTTAGGTGCTTAACTCAAAGGATTCACGACCTAAACAAACTGCCAGACGGTTAGGGTATGAATTATTAAGTAAGTCATTTTGAATGGGGTTTCAACCCCTTAAAGATACACAGAAAATTATACAAGCTTGAAAAAATATTTCAAGAATTAGTTAAGTGTAAAATAGGAATTTTCTAGATATTTCTCTCCTTGCTTTTCCTAAGAAAAATCTCTGAGCTTAGCTCAGCGTTATGACATCAAAAACATTTCGCACACCCAAAGCGAATTATTAATAACAAACCTAATCAATATCAATTAACAATGGGAAGCAAAATTTTGGCACGCTTCCAAAGATTAAAGGCAAAATCGAATATAACTCAATTATATTTGATAAATGCAGTCTAAACTTATAGCAGAAATCTTGGCACCCTTTTTAAGTAGAATAAAAATCAAACCAAAAACCTTGCAAAACGGGGACAAAAAATAGGAAGAGAGTACAAAATCAGAAACCGAAAGCACGCACAGCGGCAGCAACAAAATCTTGGCAAATATTAAACAACAGCCTTGAGGGCGTTGAAAGTTGTCTTCAAAACCCGAAAAAAAAATGTCAGCACGGCGGCGTCGGCGAGTGCCGAGAAACATCAACTTAAATTTCATGAGCGATAGATGGTGGAGAAAAGGGACTTTGGGGGGCACGCTGGCGATGGATATAAATGAAAAAGATAAACCCACTTTATGAATGAATTTTTTATGCGACGCCTTGTCCTTTTGTAAGCTCGGACCTTTCGCTCGGACCTTTTATACCCTTGCAGAGGTTTCGATATGAGGAACTTGAAAGGATGTCCAGAGAAGATATTCTTCGATTAAATTATCAATTTTAATTATCTGTACTTAACAAAAACTAGATACTGAAAATTATATTGATTTAAAAATACTTTTAAGAAAAGGACTACGGTTTTTACCTAATAAATCTGTTTATTCTTACCATAAATAAATTAAAGACAGGCTACTTTCTGTCTATTATTCTATTTTGATTAAATATTGCAGAGCTAATTAAGGACTTAAGCCCCTCCGTAAGGGCATTCCCACTTCTCCATCGCCTGTTAGAAATCCTTCTTTAATATCCCCTTTAGAATTAGGCGGAAGAAGGGGGCGTGGCAGGCGCTAATTCCAGACAGACACCCAAAGGAGTAGTTAGCGTTAGATAAACGGCGTTTAGACGGAGACGGACGCGGAGACGCCCCGGCAGACACTTGGCCATGGCCATTGTATCGGCCGGCATTGTGGCATTGTGATGGCGACGGGCGCGGGACTCACCGCGAGACGATGAGCGCCAACGACCGCAGACTGGCGATTGGCCTTGGCCGGCAAATGGCCATAAATCAGCGCCTCTCCGGCTGCAAACTGTAAACCTAATCTGCATCGGTTTATACCCCCGCCATCTCCGTCACTCAAAGCGATCTCGTCCTCCAAGGACGTGGGTGGCACGTGTCGGGAATATGAAAGCTTGTGTGCGCACAAAAGCTCATAAGTTCTTATTTCCACGCAGCACTCAGCATATCCTTTCGATGTGTCCCTGCAATTAGGAGTTGCGTGTTGTCATTTCAATTTGCTTAAATCAACATTTAGCTGAGTTTTTCTGGTCAACTGCTTATCGTTGCCCCAAGTCCCCGGGCCAAGTGTGTAAATGAAAATTGGCCAATAAAATAAGCTAACTGCATTTGCGTGACACTCATGCTGAGTGGCAGTCAGTCAGTTACTACAGTCAGGGGTTAAGGGTCCCCGGAAACACGTAAGTTGCCAAGGAGCTGAGTGTGGGGATTATGATTTGAGCGGAAATTAATTGAGAAAGAATGTTGTGACATTTCCGTGGGATTTTCATATAAATACTAGGGGCCTTAAGGGGCTTTGAAACCTTTAAAACATTTTCTGTAAAGAAGGGTTTTGTTTATAAACAACTTCAACCTTCGTATTTATTATTTCACTCATTTATTGTAATAAATACAAATGAGTTGTTATTATTCTCCTTTTGATAAATGCCAGCTCACTCAATTAAAATCCCTTTTCGTGCCCCCATATCCCCCCGAGAGAAATCTTTTCAATTTGGCTGTGCGCCGACAGGCCAAAAAGCCGCCACAAAAACCGATTGTCAACTAGTCGCCCATTTCAGTTGGTCCCTCGGCAAGCCAAGGCATTATATTCGTAAAACTTAATCAAGTTTGACACAAAGGAGGCCTTACACAAACTTTTCCCGCTCGCTGGCAAATCCATGGATGGGTTGAGGCCCATTTCACTGTTTATTTTACATATCATTTGAGATGAGTTTTCAATTTATTGAAGGGAAATTTCCACCGGCCGTTGGCAGCAGCACCGCAAACAGCAGTTTGAAATTCCAATTTCGTCATGGATTTCGCACATATGAATTTTCAAAATTGCCTGTATCACATTGATTGAATTCCATCACAGCGAACTCGAAGAGGAGCAGAAGGAGGCATTTTCGGAGCCCAACTGATTGATGGCTTAGCCCGGGAGCGACCTTCACGAACCGGTTTCCCACGTGTTGTTCCCGGCAGGTGTTTACCTTGGCCTTCTGATTGATGGCCGGTGGTCAGATTTGCACTTCAAGATCAATAAACTGTCGAGAAATGGGCACTTCGTTAGCGGGTCTGTGATTCCTTTCGCCTTCCTCTCCATTCCTTAACTTTCCGTCTGTCACGTCGCTGAACCTTGACGGATTTTCAAATTCTCGGGTTCAGCGAACTGGCAAAAAGACCTCGAGGTCCAGACAACTCTCAGCTAATTAGCCAGGAGAAGGGACCCTTTTTCGGGGCATCCTTGTCATGTGTAACAGGTGTGAAATGTCTCCGGTTGATGTTTTATGTGTTCTGTGTTGTGGAGTGTGAGGTGCCAGAAAAGTTCCGAATTTTGATGAATGAATTGGCAATTAGAAACAGGGAGAGGAGGGTTTACACTGGAACTCGATTTGTCCCATTTCTATGCGAGTTCAGTGATCTGGAAATCAGTGATACCGAACGTTGAATGAAATGGAAACGAAATTCAATAGGACGTTTATTTAAAATTGGAGAAAAAAATCGTAACAATGCTTTGAATATAAATAAATATTTTTTCATTTGGAAAAAAATGGCAGAGAGAGAAAATTATGCTCTGTTATTCAAAACAAATTAAACAAAAGTTCAGCCTTGAAATTATTAAAAATGGGACAATCTTATATCAGTTTTAACTGCAATTTCTTCCGCTAAAGAAACAAATCAATCCTTCAAGGAAATCCTGTAACACTTCCCCAATACCTCTTATGATTTCCTGAAGACTCCTCAGCCATGTATAATTTAATGTTCCATTTTCACAGTCCGATTGCCAGGCTCAATGAAAGGAAAGAAAGTGTGCCCATTCTCGCCTGACCTGATCCATGCCGTGCCTAGTTGATGTATAATAATTTTCAATTACCCTTGAATGAAATTGCGCTGGCATTCAGGTTAATTGTAGCATCTCATCCTATTGGCGCTCACGGAAGAACAGAAAGAATTCCCAAAAATTATTTGAGTGGAAACGAAATCGAGCCGTATTCAAACAGGAGATAAGCCCTGCCCCGCCAGCACCCTCACTTATCCCTGGCAAGGAGGCGCGTGTTGGAAAACCCAAACGGAAAGGACGAAGACAAATTTTTGCTTTTATTGCAAATATTAAAATGTTTACACTTGAATGGGTGCTGGCAAACAGAGCAGGCAACAATAACAGCAACATTAACTCGATTATGATGGCAGGGCGGGATTGGGAGGAGCTTGGAACTCGGACTTGGGTCCTTTTTGGCCCAAAAACTCAAGTGCTGGACCCAGGACTCCAGCTCGTCGCACGTGCAACGGATGTGCCCACTTATGTAGAGGAGGCATTCCTCGTCGGGCTCCTTTTTCCAGCTGCTTTCCTCTCTACCATCACTCACCACTTTGCCATATTTTTTGGCCTTGGTCTTCGGTCCAACGGAAGCGGAATATTTGCTCGAATATTTAGAGGCAAAATGGTAAACTGAAGCTTAAGCCAGGGAATATATTATCTAGGCCAGAAACACGCACGTGTGCGAAATGATTTAAAATGCTTACCTAATTAGGGTATCGGTAACAGCTTGTGTTTTGTTTCACTTTCGGCCTCGGGTGAGAGTTTCGCCTGGATCAAAGTTTACCGAATAATTAAAGAGTCGTTTGTTTGGAAATGTTACGCATTATAAGCACGCATGACTTCGCGAACTAAAAATTAAAGTATCGTGTTCTTATCCAGGCACTACAGTTATCAGTAATTATTTCTTCAAGCCCCTAATGAATACAGTCATTTAATTTAAGTGTTCATTAGGTATACATGGCATACAAAATGAGTTAATTCTTTGCCTTGGGAATTTAATTAGGACCAACAATTAAAGCTAGTTTTGATCCCATTAAATTAAGTGAGCCAAGACCAAGACCCCAAAAATCACAACCAATACCAGGAGGGGGCAGAACAAATTGAAAGGACCGTGCTAATCGCACTGAAATCTAGCCTTAGCCCATAGCCCTCTCTTTGGCTAAAACAAAGCCCCCTATTGTTTGCTAATTAATCAAAACAAACGCATTTTCCTGCTATGTGTGTGTTCACTTTGCGGTGCACAAAGGAGCCGAAATACACAATAAAATAAATGTAACAAAATAAATAATTACATGTTGTATTATTACATTATTTACGACTCGGCTGGTGATGCTGGTAAATAATTTATATACCTTATGGGGTCAGAGGTGCCTCCTTCACTGCGTTTCAAACTTCTGGTCTGCAAGGGTTTAAAAAAAGTATAAAATAAAATTAAAAAATATCGTTTAAATGTTTTTTTTTTTTTAAGATCAAAGCTTTTTTATTTGTATTATTATATATGCTTAATATTTTAGTTCACCAAATGAACTCTAAATTATTTCCAGTGCAATCTGAGTTCAAGTAAAATTGGTAACACATAGTAGACATAAAGGAAATGGGTCCGAGGACACCGAGCGGGAGTGGCAAAGGAGGCGACCTCGTCTGATCCGCAACCACTTGAGTTGTTTGCTCGGCGGTTTCCCTCAGCTTTCGGGGACTCTCCCGGCGGCGCCGCTGTCTCTCTGTCTCTACTCGCTTCTGTCTCCGTGGGCTGCGTTCCCGCCTCTATTTTCCATCTCTATCTTTATTTACGGTACGGTTCAATGAGCCGACGGCGGTCAGGCGATTCCAGAGGCATTCATTAGAAGCTCGCCCAAGAAATTCGGTTCTCATTTCTTGGCGGGGGCGTGGTCGCATTCAAATTCTGGCTTGCGAAAGGCCACGGATTCGAATACGGGGTTATGAGCTCATGTGGGGAGCAGGGAACTCTGAGCGCGTGGCAGTGAATTGAATTGAAAATTAAATGACATCTGATCGGCGGCATGGAGGTGGGCCCCGGCACATGGTAATCCATTAAGGACACCACTAAAGCATCGCCTTTGAAGTCAAAGGAGAAGAGCTCATGTAGTGACAGGGAAATGTAATTAGAAATCGAAATGAACTGGCAAGGCGAGAGAAAAAATATTAATCAACTTGTGGAAATTGGAGGTTCTTGTTCGGGAATTCAGGTCAATTACATGGTAAAGGAATTTGTTTATCAGGATGATTGAATTTGATTTAGGCAGTGTATTTATAAAATATTTTACAGTGATTATATTTATAAAATCTTATATGTTTTCTTATAACGTACTTAGTCTCTGACTGCTTTTAAGGAAGTCTTCTAAAGCTACCAGTCTAGGTATTAGTTAATTAAAATAGTGCGTTTAGTTATAAAACTTTCTTCTTATTTTTATTATTTAAGTAAAACAATTTTTCATTAAGCCCTTAATTTAAAAAAATACCGAAAGTTCCCCTAAACTCCCTTAAACATTCCTGTGCAACCAAAAGCAGGAAAAAAACTTAAGGAAGTGAAAACCTCAACATCAAATCAGTGGCATGTCAATCAATAAACTCTGGCCGGCTACCCGAAGGAACATCATTCAAGTCCATTGATTTCCATCGCCTGAAGGGCGCCAAAACGTCTTCAGCTTTTGCTCTTTGGGCCCCTCCCATCATCTCGGTTCTATTCGCTTTAATTGCTTTGCCGGGCTTTTCATCATTTTCCCCCTGTAATTGCCTAATGTCCATCAATGTAAGCCCCTTCACAGGCAGAACCAAAAAAGAAATAAGGGAAACACACTCAGGGCCAAATAATTACAAACGAAAGTAGACCGAATTGAGTGTCACTCAAACGGGACTTCCACTTAATTGGATTCATGAAGAAAGAAAGAATCGGAATCAAACTAGCAATCGAGATTAGTGAAAAAATGTTAATGGAATGTTCAAGTAATTGGTCTATTCTTGCTTATGAAAGTAAACTAAGCTTTGGTAGGAAATAATTGTTTTCTAACTATATTAAAGAAAATCTTGTTTTTTATAAAATTGCCTTACATTGTTTTTCTATTAAAATAAATAAATATTTTAACCTATCAAGGCTAGCACATAAATTTTATAAGGATAGATCAATCATTCCTAGTTGAATTTAAGATGTATAACTGGGGACCATATAAAATATATTAACCATCCTTCAGTTTGTACGAAAGACCTAAGAGTTTATTAAATTTATTAATGCTCCTGTCCAAGAAATCACCGAAAATTACAATTTTTAAAGGGTTACCTTATTGCAATCTACAAGTTCTTAGAGCTAAATCAGTACTTTTGCAAGATTAATAAACCAAAATAAGGTCTCGGGGAATTTAATTTAATCTTAAGTTGGGCATGAAGAAATTTCCATGGCTTATTTTTTAAATAAACCAACGGGACTCCTTTGAAAAAGTTCCACCTGCAGAGTCAGTCAGTTGAGTTATTCTTCCTGCAGGATCCCTGCCCGTGTTCCGCCTGTGGTGGCTGCCATGACAGCTTCCTCTCATATCCTTTCATACGAGGCCCGTCTTTCCTTTTCCCCTTTCCCCCGGCCCCACCGACCTAAGCCATGTCCCTTGGAAAAGACGTGCGAGCGTTCACATAACAAAAGAAAAGCGGCTTATGTAGAACGCTCTAGCCTTGGTAGCGAGATATTGCTTTTTTTCGTGTGTGTCTCAATGCTAAAAATTTCCACAATACACTCGCCCAGCAGCCCAGCAGCCTTGCGACGGAAAGAGGAGCTTAGGTAAAGAGGTTCAAAGGTGTTTATCAAAGCAATTCCGCTCCTTTGACTTTGCAATTGCATGCCCAGTCCCATTGTCTGCTGCGAATCGCAATAAAGTGGCATATTTCCATTGATTTACATAGGCCGGTCCGCCTCCAAAGTCCCAAACTTCCTGTGTGATGCAAATTACTGGAAAAAAAAGAAATAAATGTGGCCATACAATTTTCCCTGTACATTGCACAATTCCAGTAATTGGCTTTATGTAATTCTTCGCCTGTTTGTTGGCAGCATTTTTGCGGTTCCAGCAAACACGGCAAAAAACCTATTTATTAAATCGATTTGAAATTGCCGCTGATGCAACTGCAGCTCTTGCCGAAGTGAAAACCAATTAAATGCATTCAAATGTGAAATAGAAACAGAATGAAAAAAACACAGTCAACAATTGACAGTAATTTAGGGACCATTCAGTTGACACTTTATTTTTTAGCGGATGTCGGGCTCTGGTTAACCACAAAATGGGTTTGTTATTTTTTATCCAATTCCCCGAAGTCCCTCTTCCATTGAATGTCCGGTCAGGGACACAGGCATTGTTTGGCCATAACAATAATATTTATGGATGGCAAAGATAAACTTCAGGGCTGCTTACGCAAGTCGATAATATTTACTGTCGAGGCGAGGATAGGCTCGGTTGATTTCGTTAGAAAAGACCGACCAATATTTAACAATGAATTAATTCCAGGAAATGGGGTTTACTTATAACCAGTAGTTCGTTATTGTTCGTAATAACCAATATTCTTATTAAAGTGTCAGTCACTCAGTGACTCCAAATGTCAACCAAAGCAATGTTATTATGATTCCATAAACTCGAATAAGCCATATGAAAATTCGTTGTAACCTTGGACTTATAAGAAATAATAATATTTAATTCTTGCTAAAATTAAGTAAAAGGAATGAGAAATCTTTGTCTTTGTTTCCAGTTAACATTCTAACAGGTCGCACTCCCCTTTAATAAATCATTACCAAAACCTGAAAGTAGTTTCATTTTAATAATTGCAAACCACGCACACCTGACCATAATAAATAATTTCCCAAATTTTCTAAAAAGATGCAAATGACAAAGGTCCCTGTATTTTTATACCATTCTTAGAATAAACATTTTTCTATAATTAAAATCAACAGAGACAATGGCACGTGTTTGTTTTTAACTTCATTTCGCCCTTGCCCCCAAGGCCTTGCCACCACCAACCAGCCACTCCCCAACCATTACGCCCCTCAGGTGCAGGGGGGGTTCAGGACATGGAAGGAGCTCAGCCTGAGGCGAGGGAAACCGCACGCGGAAAAACAATCAAGTCGTCGCTGGTGACCTGACCCCACGCACACAAACCCACAACCGCACACACTCACCGTCGCACAAAGCCACCCACACGCAGCCACTCAGCGCACGTTGAGGCGAACTGTTTATCTGTAAATATAAACTGCACATGCACGTGTGCGGATACCCGGAGCAGATACAGATACATCAGCAAGTGAGAAACCAAATACAGATACAGATACAAATTTGAGAGGCATTGCGGCAGAGACACCGATGCAAATAATGATTTAGGCTGCGAGGAATTGTTTGTCGGTTGAGATTATGTAAATTTATCTTAAATTTACCAATTTATTTTCTTTTAAAATACAGTTTAATATTAAAAGCAGCTCCAAACCTGCAAAATTTTGGAACATGTATTTATGTTTTAATTATGTTTTATATGTCTCAATCTATAAATCAAAAAAATCAAGCTTAGTTCCAGTATTTCCCTCAGTGTATAGATGCAGATACAATATGCAAAGTACAAATACAATGGCACTTATCCTCGAGGCTTACGTGGGCGGGCAATGAGCGCTTCCTTTTCGTTTAATTGCGCTTGCAACATGACGGCGACCCTGCCACCCTGCCACGCGGCAACCCGCCCACCCTGGCGGATGTGCACTCACACATGGACACGTATCGATACGTAAGTTTTCAGTTTAATTTCGTTTTCATTTCCGCGCACAAGTTGCGAAGCAAAAAAGAAAGAGGCAAAGATTGAGGAATCTGCAAACAGCTTGCCGGCAACACATGTTCAGGCGCCCGAGGAGGAGAATGGCGCACTGCAACGGCAGCCAATCAATTGCACAGCTCAAATATGCAACAAGATAATGGAATCTTAAGGAAGCGTGGAACTGAACTTCAGATACTCTTCGAAAAAAAAGAAGTTTCAAAAACGAAGGTACCCTTCAGGAAAGGTAAAATTTGATCAGAAATCGTATTATACATTAATTTGTTGACTTTATTCGTGATAAAAATCTAAACACAACTCTTAGTTGTTGCCTACAATTGAATTTCCATACTAATGCATAATGCATAATGCATATTTTTGCTTTATAAAATAACTATTTTGGATCAAGGAAACCCAAATTATTTAATGAAATCTCCATAAAAAAAGCTACAGAATCATTCAATTCCTTCGTTCTCCCAGCTTTTCTGTTATATAAATTTAAGCATCTGTTTCATTTATACCCTTAGCCGCCATCGAATGGAAATCTCCACGCGTCCGCCATTTATTATTCAACGGAAATGAGCCCGTGCTGCAGGCGTGTGAGTGTGTGCGATGCGTGGTATCTTTTACTCTCTCCCATCCGCTTTTCTGCCATTTTCCTTCGCGGTTTCCTCTATTTTTTATATTGTTGCCTGCGGACGCGTCTCGCTTATGCTGAAAATTAAAAGAAACTTAACTCTTCCGCTGTGTACTTGCCGACGTTTCACGGAAGTTGCAGCAAAATTGCCAACATCCGACAACAACAAAGAAAGCCAATAAAAACAGCGCCAACAATGTGGGCCAAGCCACAGCACGTGTGCGTATCAGAGATGCCCCAAGAATATTCCTACTATAACCAACAGAGAAAAAACAGAATACCCGATACTTAAATCAGAGAACCCGAAATTTATCTTTTGGCGGTAATATTTGCCCAAAAATGAATTATGAGATAAAAAGCCTGCTTTTTGAATATTTTTTTAAATAAACAATGCTCTTGTCACCTCTTGTAGCTCCCTGATTTAAAATTCAAGACGTTGGTCACTGTTCAAATCTAGTATATAAGTATATCCCATCAAAAAGTCTGAATCGCCATCTCTAAGCAGAACGCAGACGTAACGAGGATGAGCGAGTTGTGAGTCCCTGCATTTGTCAGTCTAGGCAGGCAATATGGCTGCTCATTTCCTGTGCGCACAGCGGAAGTGATTTGAGCTGCCAGCAGGACCCAAGGCAAAGGGATGAGAATCGGGGTTGGGCATGGAGTGTAAGGGGTTGGGATAATGGCAGTTACCTTTTTGCCCCCAGATGATGATGCCTGCTCTGCAATTGAGATGATGGACTGCACTGCACTCGCGCTTCATGAATATTTAGGGTAACCCTTGCACAATCTTTCAGATCTGGCTTTCCCATGGTCAAGGTCAACCTGGTTTTTCACTCGCTTCCCAAGGCTGTGACCGTGAATGTAAATTTAACACTTAACAAGGCACTTTAGCTCTGTGTTCTGGGTTTTGGAGAAGTTCTGTTCAGGCTTCCGGTTACTTGAAGGAACACTTAACAAAATTTTAATTGGATATTTTAGTAATCGTTATAATTAATGTGTCAAAAATCGCAAACTGATATCAAATATCTCCCAGCTGCATTAAAAACATATGCAATGAAATGCCAGACAGACAAATATAAATGTAAAAGCTTCCACCGGAGATGGAGATTTATTTCAGATTATATTTCGTTGACATTTCGCTTGAGAGTTATGTCGGAAATGGCATTTCCACGACATTTGCCTGCTGCTATGCCAATGCAAATGTTGGAAAATATTTCATTTGCATAATGTTCCCGCTTGCTGCCGAGATTTCCGAGGAGTCTGCCAAGTTTGTCAGCTGCAGACAGCAGGGATTACGCCGGCAAAGTTGCTGAAAAATAAAGCAACTTTTCCCTGACAAATTAACGCGGCGGAACTTGAACTCCAAACTCGAAAAGTCGTGAGATAAACTCGTGTCCCACATGTGTAATGCTGATGTCCGGAGAGAGTCGGTCTCTGGATTAGGTTAACTTATCCGCAGGCTGCCAGTTATCCACAGATTGCCACCTCCATATTGCACACGACTTCACTTGATCCTTGTTTGCAGTTTTCCTTCTCCTCTTCTATCGCTATTATTATTTCCTTTCAAACGATGCTTGCACACTTTTATTGCAAATTGAATTTGCTGTGTCACGTCGTTGGCTACTTTGTCAATATTTCTTTTTTGCGTTTAAAACTGCCGCCGCACAAAAAGTGCCCAAGTATGTGATGGCTATGGAAAAGGAGGTCGTAACAGGGTGATTTTCTAAGATATTTAGCAGCTGCAAACTCAAGAAAAAATGTAAGAAATGGTAGAGCAACTCTTTTAAATTCCAATTTTAAAATTTAGCTAATAATTTTACATAAAATCCTTCCATGTGAGAGTTAATTTTTAAGGCAATTAAAACATGTTTTTCACATCATTAACACACCATAAAACACACTATGTAACCAGCTGTTGAAGCACCCTATTTTGGCAAAACTTGTTTCAAGGAGGAAGTTTACACAGCTATGAGTATTTTCGTGGCCATAAAATGCAGCTGCAACTTTTTGCAGTTTCTTCCTCTGGCTGGACTGCAACAAAGGACTTTCGGTGGCATTGTTATACGGCTGCCACCTCCTCCCATTGGCCAGTTTAGGACATTGCCCTCTCGCCGGTTTTAGAGCACCATTCTTCCCGATGACCCACTGGGTCACTCGCAAATATACCACCTGCCCCCGCCGAAGCCTTGGAGCTACCCAAGTCAGCACATTGTCCATCGCTAGTGTGTGTGTGTGCCAGTTAGGATATGTGTGTTCCGTTGCCGGGACATCATTTGTCAATGTCGTCCGCGCCCAGGGCATTTGGAGCTCACGCAACCTCATATGCGCCATCTCCATACCACATCTCCATACACTACAAGAACTATTTAGGACTCGATAACAAATTAATTAATTTCTCATAACAACAAAAAATTTTAAATAGAAAATACTAAAGAAAAACTGTCGAAATTATAGTTTCAACTATCAACAAATTTATTAAAACTTAAAAACACCTTTATTTCTTGTGTAACTTTCCTTTCGCATGTCTGGTCCGCGTAATTCTAGGGAGTTCTTGGATTTCCCAGGCATTGCTGCAAATTTATACACATCTGCTACCTGTCGGTCCGTCGAGGGAAAGCGGAAAAGCGGGGCTGAGGGGCTGAAAACCCAGTATGCTGAGCATCGTTTTTATTATGCGGCACAGTTGGAGCTAAAAACATGCACCTGTACCCGGCGATCGAAGCACCGCCCGGGGGCATAACTAACCGCTATCAACCCGGGGGATGCCTCTAATTAAATGCCTTTGAACTTTGCTCCGCTCATTGAGAACCGCGTCTGCATTCATTGCAGCCATTTAATTGACGCTGCTCTTTGGCATTTAATTGCCTGGCCATAAATGGCTTCAAGTGTACTTTAATTCCGGCAAATGCAGTGCCTTCTTTTGGAAATAAAAGAGAGAAATTCAAACTTCAAACTTATAAAAATATTCTAAGATATAAAACAGCTCCAAGAGCTCCGAAAGTTATGGTTCATTATTCATTGTTGGTATCCTTTAAAATTTTTTTCCCTCAAAAGTAGATGTCCCTCTTAGTTATTAGATTATCTCGAATACCAGAGTGACAATAAATCTCCCAAAAATCATCTTGAAAATATATATTTCCCTGAGATTTATGTAAAGATTGCATAATAAACTAAATAATTTAAGCAGCTCCAGGCAGATGACAGTTCTGCACTCTATAAATTGCGCCATAAAAGGGAATAAATAAAGCGTCACTCAACCGTCCTGTCTGCTCTGCAAACCGCAACTGAAATGTCAAAAAAACAAATTCAGGCAAAACAGCCAAGCAAAGCGAAATATTTTTAATGGCCATAATTTGGTGGAAACGACTGAAACAGCCGCAAAAGCACAAAAGTCGGGACTGGCCATAAACCGCTCAATTATTGCGACTTGGCTGAGGCCGCAGGAAAGTCATTATCTAAAATATTTGACATGCGTCCAGACAGCGTTAAGGGGCGGACTACCAACCCCGCCCATCAAGGGCAATTAAACATTTTTTCTGGCCTTTTTTTGTTTAACCGAAAAGGTACGGAAAATCCAGACATAAAGTTCAGGGTTCAAAGATCTGTCAGTTATTTCCACACGCAACCCGAAAGTATGCTAGGGAAAATCAACAGGGGAAAGCTTTTATCAATGATATATGAGGCATGAAAATAGCATTCCCGCACAGACTGCAGTAATCAGCTGCAGGAGCCAAAGCCACCTCCAGAGCTCTGCAACTCTGAAACTGTGAAATTATGAAATGTAAACTTTCTTACCATGCATCCTATCTCGACGACAACTTTTGGAAATGAATTTTTTATGACTCTGCAGGAGCAGAATGCAGCTACTCATATCTGCTTCGCTTGGCGCTTTTCCTCTCCCTGCAGTTTATGTCACATGCAGGCGGGGGTAGAACCCCTAGATAAGCGGGACTTCCCCCTGCCCTGAAGAAATTTAAAAGTAGCAACATCTTGACACGGTATAACATTAGTCAACTTTACAGATCAGAGGGGAGACATTTGAAGGTGGTGCTGGGCTTGTAAGCAAGTGGGATTATCTTTAGCATGAATATAACGTAACAAAGAATGTGTAAAAAATATTTAAGTTCCAAGGAAAGGATTTTTTTAAATAATATAAATTCCTTTTAATACAAAACGGAGACCAGATATTGACAAAAGGGAACAGAGTGTTACTCATTTTTTCCACTCTTTTCTTCCTTTAACTGGAAATTAAATTATAGCACGAGCGATTAAAAGAAATAAACTTGAAAAATGTCAAGAATTAAATCCGTTTTCTGTTAAATAAAATAAAAACCTTGACTATTCGGTATTCGGAAAATTCGCAAACGTAAAAATACATATGAACACATGTACATTGTGGAAAAAATCCATCATTGTGGGACGTCCAAAAGAATTTACAATAAACTCGTATATGAAATGCTTTAAACCATGAACAAGATCAGCAAGCGGACGGCAGATAAGCCCCATCACTCTCGCAACTGGGACACCATTTAAAACAAAGACAAATTCGCACTTTCCCCTATATGAATCCCCGAAAGCCATCCCGCTCCACTCCTGCCCCCACCTCTGTCTCATTTCACTTTGGTGACATCTCTGGCGAAAAATGCGAAATAAAATAAATATTGACGGGCGAGTTGAGTTGCTGCAGCAGCACAGAGTTCGGATTGGGTGATTTATGTGGCATGACTCATGGGCGAAAAAGTGTAACTGGAACTGAAGCCGAAGCCAGTCTAGATTTATGCGGTGCTATATAGCTGACCAATCTGTCTGTCCGCACAGCCCCGACAATTCCCAGACACGAGGGCAAACAGACCAAGGAGAAAAATTGAAAACTTTTGTATGAAATGACATTTGCACGGAGTGGGCCGGTGCAGGGAAGTCAAGTGGAGTGGGCCAGCAAACATGCCAATATTCTGCAGGCACTTGGCACATATAATGTAAGGAAAGTACGCAGGAGTACGTTGAACCCTTGTGGAAAAGTGAAATGCATGCAGTTGCACGGGAAAAAAATATTATAATAAATGCGTTTAATATTTCGAAAGTGTAAAAATTGTGGACTAATAAAACTTTAATAGCTGGGAAAAAATTAAATAAGGTTTATTAATCAAACTATAAGTTTTAAACGACATACACTAAGAAATCTAATTACTAATCCGATGGAATATGACATTATATTGAATTATTTATATAAATAAAGCGCATCTGAAGGATGGCAGCAAATTATTTTACCTGTTACTTAGCTGTATGCTAGAATAATTGGAAATTTTTTAAATATTTTTATGGCGGCAGAAATAAAATGAATGTTGATTGCAAGTCTCTTAAAATGTGTTGGAAATGGCAATAATTTTCATTTTATAAATTGCTTATTAACATCATTAAGGCTGAATTTGGTTGTTGTTTTCTTCCCTAATTATTTTTAATAAATATTTTCTTATGGATATATTAATAAACTAAGCAAACTAAAATACTGAATAAGGCCCTGTATAATTTTTGCAACTGCATTTTGGCACTGACGAAATGCAAATGAGTGGGCGGCATGGGTGGCATTGGTGGTACGTTGCTTCTGGCCTCAGATTTGGCTCGCTTCGGTTTTACTTTCCGCCAGATACTCGCACTCAGATGCGAGTGCGGACTCGTATTTCGGTCACCGAGTGCGTGGAGGGGATTCACTTGTGCATGTCAATCACATTCTGACAGCAGGCGACGGCGGAGGCATATAGCATACACACAGCCCATACAAAGCACCTTCCCGCGACCACAGAGCAGACTCATCCATCTAGCCCATCCACAATCCATCCTCATCTGGCTGCCAACGATGCGACGATGAGACAAACATTCGCACATTTGATTGACAGGCTAAAACGGTTGTACGGGCAATGAAAGCGAAACACTAGACCTCTGTGAATTTTCATATACATATATATTTTTCGTAATTAAATTCAGCAAGGTTCTCAATTATTTATGGCTAATTGCATTTAGGGCAGGTGAAAATGAAATTACCCATTGAGCTAGAAAAAATGAAAGCGCACACACATTAATGACTCAATTATTAATTGGCGTCATAAAATTCTAGAAATACCCGCTAAACACCTACTAAATATGCGAAACACTCATATTTCGTGGCAGCAGCGGCAGCCGCTCATAAAATCTCGCGATTTCTGTCCAAACTATTAATTAATGTTCTCCGCGTAATTATTATTTTTAATGTGCGGCACTTACTCTACGCTCTGATCACTCGCAACCGACATAATTTGCAGTGGCAAGAATGGGACGAATTGAATGTGAAAATAATTTCAAGTGTCAAAAGGCGGAGAGAGAAAGGGGGGATTTTTCGCAAGCTTTTGAAAGAATAAAAACATTTTCATTACGAAAGCGAATTACACATTTTTCAAAGAGCGCGTTGACAATGACAGAGTTGATTTAAGAAAAATTATCAACACGCTTATTAAAATGGCTGTAAAGAGCATATTATCTGGCACATAAATATACATAAAAGAAAACAGAAATGAGCTTAACAAGTCCATTTTCATATAATGACCTGCTCTAATCGACGGAAAACTAATTAATTAAGTCATATCTCTACCCGATATCCATACCATGTACTCTCAATCATTTCAAAACCCATTTAATCTGCATAATATCCTTTTTTCTGCGATACTGCTGAGCGCGTAAATTAACCAAAATTGCCATTTATCGTGGAATCGGTAATGAAATGCTTAAATTACAACAAACTAATGGCCGCGCACAGGGAGCTAAATATATTTGCATATATGGGCAAACAGAGTTCATTAAAAATTCATTGCAGCACACGCTACTTTGCCAACTCACTTGATTATTTAGCCGAGTTGTTGAAAATCAATTTGGTGAAATTGCTGGTATTTATATGGAAATCCAAGCGGACGGGAAAAAAGAAAGGAAAAAATTAACAGGAATTTATAAGAAAAGTTTTTCCGCCCGCCACCGAAAACTTTTCCGCAGCACCACAACAAGGATCAAGGCTTGAGTCTGAATGGGTTTTAAAATGATAAACTGACCCTCTCGCAGGATGTCGTCCTTATGCGTCTGCATTCCCAGACGCCCCCAAGAGCTGAAAACCCAGCAAAAGCACAGCAAAAACTTTTCCAGCCACATCGTCTGTGTTTTGGTTAACTTAATTCAATCAACCGAAAATTGCTTTAAAGTCGAAAATGATTTAATATTCTGGCGGCAGAGATTTCAAAGCAAACTTTAATGAGCTGATTTTTAGCAGCCGTAATTATACTGGACAAGCGAAAGAGCCTTGTGGAAATTCAATTATGTACATTTAGCTACACATTTTTTGTCGGTTAGCTGCGAAAATATCAGAGCAAAAACGACTTCAACTTGCCATCGATTATCTGAACACCCTTGAAGTAGAAAATGATTGAAAATTGGGTTTTAAAAGCAATTAAAATATAAATTTTCAACTAATTTCATATATAAGTTCATAAAAAAGTTATAATAACTAAGAATCCTAAGCTCATATTTTTATCTAAACAAAAACAATTCCAAAAATAATTAAATAGTAATAATCTTGCTTTTAAACTACTTAAATAGCCCCCCTTTTTGAGGGTATTTAAAATGTAAAAACTTTCGTATGGTTGTTCATTTAATTTAAAGTTTACCATACTTCGTAGAGGGGAAAATGCTGGGAGATAAAACTTTCGGGATTTGAGGAATGGTAAACAACAAACATCTCGCTCATTTCGGTCCAGTTTTAAGCACTTTTCAGTGTCAACGGAAAAGGCTTTAAGGAAGCTGTCGGAAGTTCAACCAGAAGGATTAAAAGTTTTGCTCAAAAGGCGAAACTAAAGCTCGCCTCAAAAGAAGGAAGACAGTTGCTATATTTTTTGTGTCACTCTTTTCCTCGGATTTTTCTCTTTGTGTTACCCCATTTCCTTTTGGCCCCGCTAGTATATGTTCCGCTAACCGAGCCGAACTTTTTGCCAGGCGAAAACTTTAACTGGCTCCACATGGAAATAATTTCAGCAATTTCTTTATATCTAAAGTGCGAACAAAAAGTGAAAATGTGATATTCTCCTAATGACTGGCAGAGAGCTAGCTCCTGGTTTTGGGCCAGGTGGGTTAGTTACCCAAGACCAAGGCAATTAGATTTCAATGCCAGAGGCGACTGAAGTTCAAGCCCAAGGATGTGACAAGGACAAATGGTGGAAGTGCTGGAAAATGATTTATTTCCCCCATAAACTAAGGGGGAATATAAGTTTTGGAGAGATGAGTATCTTAAATGAAATTAAGAGAACTCGCATTTAATTTTGGGAAATTTAAAAATGCAAAAATCTAAAATCTCTCTCGGTAATCATTTTGAAACAGTAATCCTGTATGAGAACTAATTGATGTTAACCCTCTGATTCCCATTAGCCTTCGTCCAGCTTCCTGTGTAATTACAAATTTCAATTATTGGGAATCAACTACCTGCAAAATGCATGCAATTAAGCGCAGAATAATCAATCAGCAATCAAAGCCTCTTCGAATCCTGGCTAATACGAGCACACATGGAATTCTAATTAGTTCTGTGACGGTCCTAATACGAGCATGACATTAAAATTCTAACTGGATTAATTGGGGATAAGGTTGCAAGCATGTAGAATAAACTAAAGTATTTTGCATTCAAAACCGTGAGTTGGCCATCATAATTGTAGTTATTTTTATACCTTCAACTCTTTTGTTAATTTATAAATATTAAAAATCATAAATTAAAGTAAAAAATATAAGAAATTATGGTAAATAAAACGAATTAGAAATTATGAATGAATGTCCAACATTGCGTATGAGTGATATATATAACTGGTACTACTTATATTACTCATACGCAGGGTAAAACATACTTTATATATTGACATTTCATTTATATTGGTATTATAATTTTACTTAAAACTTAAACCAATGAAAATTCGTTTAAAAAACGAATATAAAATATAAAATAAATTAATATTTGAAATCAAGTAGCAGCTAACAGAGATGCTAACAGAGCCGCAACGGCTAACAGAGTTTGCTAGGCCAACTAACAGCCAACGAAAGTGAGAGTTCGTATAAGAGAGAAAGTGTCGGCGGGAGAGAGCTCTCGCACTCACTCACCCTCTCTCTCTCTCTCGCTGTGTCTCTCGACCAACTGTTAATTGGGGGAAATTGCAGCGGGAAAGCGGCAGCAGACCGCAGCACGCATCAGGCCAATCGGCCGACGAACCTGAAAGCCGAGCACCGAGCACGCAACTGTTGGGACGAACGACTGTGCAGTCGGAAAAGTCGGGAAACTCGCATGCACTACAACACAAAATTCGCCGGCAAATGCGGCGCGCAGTATGCAAAACAATGCCGAAACGTGCAGTTCAGCAACTTCAGATACAGCAAAATAAATAATAGTACGAGTGAGGCCACAACTAAACTCATAAGTTCGAAACGAACTAACGAAAAATCAACACAAACTTAGTCAGCGGCAAAAACCAAATTTGATAACAGTGCGCGTAACACAAACAAAAGGGAGAAAAGTTTTGGCCGAAAGCTGGGGGAATGAGAGCTAACCCCGGCGGCTTTAGTTTTCTGGCTGCCTGCATTTAATGCAAATTAGCAGCCAAAAACGCAAGGAAAATAAACAAATAATTCTGCTCCCGGCCCGGCATCTCCACAGCCGCATCACAAATAAATCAGACGGAGTGAAAAATAACATTAGCGAGAAATCTGAGAAATTGCTGAAACGTCTGCCAAATATTTTGAGAACCTCAAAAAGTGCGTCGTGTGCCATTTTATCGAAATCAGAAGGATGAGTGGCTAGATGACACAATTTATTCAGATGGTAAGAGAAATACGGGCGATGGGGGAGATCCTGGGCACAGGAATACTACTAAAGCTTCAAAAATGGTTCTCGGTCAGCACAGAGAAAAATAAATGGGAATATCGGCTGGCTTCCTTTGAAAGGGATTTTGGATTGAAGCATTGTTGTGCTTTAATTAAAGCGAAACAAATTTCGAAAATATTTTATTTGATGAATTTTAAATCACAAATTACTTTTAATTTAAAAGATTAATATTTTTGTTATATTTTACTCTCCGTGTGGGCTTTTTATTTAATTCCCACCCTACTGTTTGTTTCTTGTGTGTGGAGGAATTTATCAGATAACTGAAATTTTGTGCGAATAGCAATTTGTAACTGTTGAATGTTTTGCGTTGAGAGGAAAACCGTGGAGAAAATTCTGGGATGGAGTCCTCGAGTTGAGCTGGTATGGGGTTGGGGCATGAGGAATTGGTTTGCCTGATGATGTGGAAACTGAGAACGGCTGACCATCAGTGGCAGTAAAGGATTTTTGGGGAAATAAAACAAATTTTTGACAAATTAGGGAACACAGGGTTGAGATGGCAGAGAAAGTTATTCAGAGTGATGTGCTTTCCGTTTGAAATAAATGCACAAATTTAAGCCCAGTCAAGTTGAATAATTGTTTTAAGCGTGTGAAAAATTTCCTCTGAAATGAAAGAATAATATTGGTAAGCCACATTGAAATACAATCGGAAATTTCCACACTCTTTGTTAATTAAAAATGTAATTACTGCGTCAGAGAGAAATAACAAATTTATCAGGCATTTAATGAATTTGAATTAATAAAGGTTAAGCTCATAAATTTATTTGTTTTTATTAAACTGAAGAAGATTAAGTTAGGAACTGTAATAATTGACCGATTGATACTTGGCTAAAACTCTTACTGCTACTTGTACCCACCCCTATAATAATAATTAAATTAATTTCCTAAAAATAAAGGAATCTTAGCTCCTTTTAATTGATTTTCAAGAATCCTTCAAGTATCCTCACACTTATTACTAGATCCCCTCACCAGCACTTGCCAATAAAGCACACGCCGAGAAAGGAGATAAACCGAAGGATGAGCTCATTCAGCTAAGTAAAGTCCGCTAAAACCGAGACCACCTAACCGAACCCAACCAGCCAAGAGGCCACCTCCACTCCATGGCCTTTATGGCCCAATCAAAAGGCCGTTGCACTCGCTGGCTAACTGACTGACTGACCAGCTGAGCGAATGACGTGCGCTGGCCCATTCCTTCACTCAATCGGTTCTGATGGCTTGAGTCCGAATGGGAAGACAACGCCAAAAGCAAGCAAAAAAGCAGCAAGTCATGGAGGAGGAGCAGGATGAGCACGATGAGCAGAAGCAACTGAAGCATTTCAGCAGCTGCTGCTGCGACTTTGCTGCGCAGGGCATGTAATTTGTCAGACAGATTTCTTTTAGCGCCAGGACACTGCCCTCCAACTCCCAGTTTTGGCCACCCAACAAGCCGAAAAAATACCCCGCCCACATCATTGCAACAAAACTGCTTCCTTCCTGCCATTTGGCCATGCTGTTTGAAAAAGCACAGGGATTGCCGGTCGAGTTTCTGTATTACTCTAACTTTTGAGATTTACGATATGGGAGATAAACTATGCTTAGTTGAGATGATTTTATGGTTGAAAAATAATTGAAACTAGTTCTAAATCTGAAGATACTTGAACTGAAACTTGTTCGTTATGAGTAAGATGCTGTCTTACGTTTTTCTTCACAAAATTTAGTGCTTTAGTTACTTAGAAGGGATATAAAAGATATTATAAACATATTAAGAATTTTATTAAGCACACATTTGTGATTAGCTAGAAAATCGAATCCTAAAAGAAGTTATCAACTAATATTAATATATTAGATATAGATATTATAATAAAGAAATTAGTCAAGAAATAAAATCCAAGAAAATCACCTAATTTTTTCAATGGAAAATACAAACCATTTCGAAAAACTGAAAAAGAGAACACCTCAGTACAAAAGGGATAGATATATAGACAGGGAAGGAGCAGCGCCAGACATTGACATTTCAGTGCAAATGAAGTGATAAAACGTAAAGGCAAAGCGGCGTCAGCTCGAAAATTGCCAAAGCGAAAGGGGGAAGTGAGGCGAGGCGGCATGTCGGGAAATGGGTATGTCGGAGCGACAGGGAAAGCGTAACCGAGTTGGAAAGAGAGGCGACGAGCGGGTCAGACAGACAGACAAAGCGCGTCGAAAATGCGTCTAATTTGATGGAAGCGATGCATGCCTTAACCTTTCGTCGGCGTCAGGCAAACAGACGGCAGGAACAACAAGAAAAACAACGACGACAGCCACCAAATGATGGCGTTTCCTCTCGACTCAAAGGATCCGAGTTAAACCAAGAACAAGAACAAGAACACGAACACGAACACCTAACGCGCCAAGTGGTGATGAGACGGGATTCAAATGGCGGAACAAGTGCCAGAGATGCTGCTCCTGCTCCATGGACGTGGAGCGCCGGTAATTGATGGCCAAAGATGCACGAGAATTTCTCGAAATTTATTCATAGCGCATAGAGCTTCGAGAAAATCTCACTTTAAGGGCTAAAGAACTTTCAAGTCACACTTTCTTTCAACTATAATTTAATCTCAGATCTCAGCTGAAGAGACTAGGGAAAAGTTTCGCCTATCAATTTACAAATAATTAATTAAATAGCCCGAACCAGTGTTTTCAGCTATGTAGTACCAGTCCTTTGGATAAAGTTTTCTCCAGCTAATTACAGAATTCCCAATAATTATTCATCATAATTGACAATTCACTTTTGCAACTACTCATCACTTGCGGATGAAGGGGAGTCCCCTCAACTCTTTGAACTTTCAGTGCAGCAGCGCCAGACCATAGAAAACGAGGAAAACTTTTGCAATTAATTACGGACAAGACCATCAAACTGGAAAGGGACCGACGCGGAAAGAGGAACTTAACCTTTAAAATACAAAAAAAAAAGAATTAAAGTAATAAAAGCAAACCTGATAAGCTTTGAGCAGCTGCAATTAGCATTATTTTTTTTGTAGAGGTAAAAGGGAATTTGAAATGCATTCACAGAACAGAAAAAGACAGGATTCGACTATCATATCCAGCTGTGATGTCCCTGCTGCACTTACCGCCTGGATTGGCCTACATAGAGCCGGGGAATTAATGAGAAAGACACCGAGGGGAGGGTAGAGACCCTGGATAAACATCCACATCATGATAGATGAGTTAATGGGGACTTGGCCAAGGTTCCATCTAGGCCAACGGATGGCAAAACTGTCAATTAATGCGAGCCAGCAGCGTTTGATGATTGGATATGTAAGGTCCTGGCAGTGGAAGGACATGAAGCTGCAGGGGCGGAAAATGAGAAAAGTGAAGCTAACTATGTGCTAAGTAGGCGCCACTGAATTGTTCATCAAGTCCCCAGGGAAGGTTCGACGGCGGAAAATAGAACAAAAGGCAGTGGTTTAAAAACAGAAAAGTGGGTTGGAAACCCGAATTTTGGAATACCCTAGGAGTAGGCCTTAATTTAAATTAAATATGAATAAATATAGGAGGTGTTTAAATTAAATAAATAATTTAAAAGTATTATTGTTTAGTAGTTTAATCGTTTAGTTTTATCAAGTTTTTTAACAATTTAAGAATATATAGTCACAAATATTCATCATAAATGCCCAAGAAATAATCCTTTTTTATTAATCAATAAATTATAATTAATAAATCCAACTCCTTAGAGCAGGGCACATTGAAACAAATAAATTCTTCCGGAACCAGGGGAAAGCCCAAGAGAAAGACCAAAGTTGGCCAACACATCAGAATGTTGGCACTGAAAGTCTGACAGCAACTGCTACCACAGAAATTCTCTCCTGCAAGTAGAAGTATTTTTTCCATTAGCTCCTCCTCCTCCTGGCCACCGGCAATGCATCTGCGCATGTGCACCTTTCGCGGCTTGTATGGAAAACTAATATAACGAACACCTGCCCGTCATCATTAGAGGTGCAACTTTAGTCGTGTGCAATATTGCAACCTTTTTCTTCTGTATCTGGGCCCCCCGTCAGGCTTCCATGACCATGATTAATGTTCAAATTAAACAAGGCCGCCCTGACGTTAATGACGACAAAGGAGCAACGGCGATAACAATGCCAGCAACTAAAACAAAAGTATTAGTCACACCCGAAACAAAAACAAAAACCACAATGGTAGTAGAGATAATGACGGGCGAGTAGTATATACAAAAATGATTAGTCTGGGGGCTCACTCAATGTCGCAGCTGAGGCATAAATTTATCAGAACGGAGGATCATATAAAAATGTTGTTATGGTGTGCTTAGTTATTAATGCAATGCAAAGTAAAGTATTAAGGCAGTTTAAGGAGCTCTAGCAATTTATAAATTTATATATAACTTACATATCATTTTAGAGGAATTTTTTCTTTGGAATAAGTCTTAAAAAAATTTATAAACAATTCCAATTATTTAATAAATAAATTTAAAGGTTCATGACTTAATGTCACGGGTACTATTCTAGACTTTAACCTTGAATACAAATAAATCAATTCGATTTTTTTGAGAATTTCAATGTATTTATTTATTTTTCTTATTATTACATATTTTGTAAAAGAAAATATATTTTAATTTAACTATTTTTTTAAAGCAAAGATACACCATTTATTAAAGAAAAATATTTAAATTTTCCGACTGCAGTTTAAAGAAATTCCTTGCATACTTTATAGAGTTAACCTCTGGCAAATATTACGTAAACGAAAATTTGTTTTCTTATGATAGTTGTGTTATTATTCAAACAAAGACCATTTATTTTTTTTTTAATCTTAATTTTTTTTAAATTGTTTTAGTTACTAATCAATTTAATTAACTTCTAAAAAGTACACCCTTGCAATCTGTTTAGCACCATTAGAAAAACCAATTATTTTAAGTAACTGAATAAATAAAAGTCAACTCATCGAATCCATCAAGATGGAAGGCCCCTTCAATTGCAGGATTAGAGTTTTCAATCCATTTCAGTAATCATTTTGCATGTGAGTCAGCAGCAACGATCGATTTCGTTACGCATCCGATTCGATTTCGCAATTCAATTAGCGGCGCTCAAGGCAATGACGAAATGAATGATTGCCCCATTGACACCACCAGTCCAGCTAAAGCCCCAACTCCTCCTCCTTCATCCCTCCATCAATATCTGTGGCCTTATTGATTGGATTTCTATCGAAAAGCTGATATGATAGAATACTCAGTGACGTCGGTCGCGAGCATAATCGCGAATATAATTAATAAGTAGCATGATTTAGTGTTAATTGGGGAGTCAACACAATGTGGCCAGATATATAGGCTACATATTATCAGGGGCACCCAGGGAACTGCTGCTGCGTGTAAAATTGCTCCCAGTCCAAAGCGGTTATAAAGCAATCAATTGAAATGGGCAAAAGTTCATCATTTTTATTATTTTCATGGCTTCTGGTTAATTGAACTCATAAAATTGCGAATCAACAACGCCAACGGCAATTCTGTTGGCCATGGCTACAAAAAAAAACATTGCCAACACTTCAATGAGCAAAAGGCCAGAAGAATTTTGAGCAAAACGAACAAACAGCGAGAAGGAGAAACGGCAGCAATAGCAGAAATTAACAACAAAAGCAGCCAGAACAAGACGCACTAAAATGCAGAATTGGCAAATTTTGTAAACAAAATGAAAAGGGGGAGCACTGGGAAAGTTGAATGTCGATTATGTGATACCCTAGGTTATCTCAAGATGAATGCAAAAAAAAAAATGGTCTAGAACACTGGGATTTATTTAAGGGAATCAAAAATATCAACAAAGTTTGTTAGGAATACATAATTATAAAATTACAATTAATTATTTTTAAATAAGGAGCTGCATTATTTTGTAAGTGCTTTTTTAGCTAATCATAAGATCGACTAGTTCCTTTATTATTTAATTAACCTTTACAAGAAGGCTTCAATATTAAAAGAATTAAATGATATCTTATACAAAAATATTGTTTTTATTTATTAATAATTAAATCGTTAAATATTTATGCATCTGAAATTTCTTTGAAGGATTTCTACACCTTTCAATTTAATTTTAGTCCTCAAAAAAAAAAAATAGAAAGAATTTCTTAATGCTTCTTAGTGTATAATTACCTTATAGCCCGATGATAGAACAGATACTTCAGATCGATTCTGAACCAATTTGCGTGAGCAATAAAAAACAATTCTTGGGAAGCTATTAAAAATATCTCTTGTTATTCTTTCCCCACTTTTGTATTTCCCAAATGAAGAATTGACCTACTATCGGCACTAATTGAATAGATAAATAACAAGTATTATTGACCAAAGGCATGCAAATTGTTGACAGCAAAATGTCAAGGTGGCTGGGAAAAACATAAACAATCAGAAAAATAAATAAAAACAAAGCCAAAGAATAGGGAAAACTCCAACTACACTTAATTGGCTATTCAGGTTGCTAATTGCATTTGGAAGCGAGCGGAAAAAGAAACTCTGGCCAACTCTATTGGTGTTTGGTCAATTGACCATTTGCCTTTTTGCCATTTTCTTGATTTGTTTTCCTTTTCCATACAGATTTTCTCAATTTACTTCATTTCTTTCCGTTGATTTATTTATTTATTTTTATCGTTGGTCAGCGAGCTGACGGCCATCAACACGTCGGGCACATCAAAAGTGGCAAGTGCCTGGGGAAATCCCTTTCAGCTCGTCCCTGGGCAATGGCCCCCCATCTACTCCATCTGCTCCTTTGATATTATTTACCTAGGTAATGGCATTTGCTGACGATGACAACGCCAGTTTGTGTGATTAAATGAAAGAAGAACTTCGATTGAAGTCAAAGGTCTTTCGGCGCTGGGCGCTCTCAAGTGAAAAGTAAATAGTCGGGCAAGGGACAGGGAATTCCTTCCAGTAGGAATATTCAATTGGAAGGCAAACAGGGCGTATGAATGATGTTGATTGTTCGGATTAGTTCGTGCAGGGGGTAAATGCCTTGAACTTTTCTCTAATTTGATTGGCAGAAATAGGAATGAAGAGGTCTTTAACCTGATTTAATGTTGTATAAATTTTTATGTAATAAATTATTCCAAAATAAGTTTTTATGTAACATGAATTTCACTAGCAACATTTCTAACCTCTAGAAATATTTCGAATATAATTTAAAAATCAGCAAAATTCCGAGAACCGTTTTGAACACGCTGTCAAACCCAAATCCTGTGGTTACATAACCCCAAAAGTCAGAGATATTTTACCCAGCATAATGCCTGCTAAGGGCACCGCACCGGCAACAAAGGCTTTTCGATTGGCGCCCAATTAGTGTGAATCCTTCGTGCCTGGATGCCTGCCATGGCATGGCAACATAATCCTTGCTGCACATTCCCCCCTTCGTACAGCCCCAATTATATTGTCAATGGCCTCTTCAAAATTATGCTAAATTTGCCAGCGGAACTATCAGAGCATCCCACACACTCGAACACATGGGTAATGAGTGCATCCACCGGCGGACAATAAACACATCGAATCAGAAACAGAATCACAGTTACAGCCAGAGGGGGGCCCTGCTACATATTTTGGTGTTAATTTATGCAAATTGCAGAGCGTGTTCGGGGGGAATGCTCCGTAAATTGCACTTCGGGAGGCTGGCCCCAAAGCCAACCAATGAGGTCTGAACTTTAACTAAATTGTTTACAGGGCAGACTCTGTAAATTAGATTAGCGAATGGATTACCCGCTAAAAGCTATGAAAACCGCATATTTGATAAACCGATTTTCGCCCTAAGCCTTAAGGGGTGTCCCACATCTGAGGCAAATTAAGAAGGCTTAAGTGTAAACCGCTTAAGGAACGAGTGTCCATGGAAATGATAAAAGGGAAACGAAACGAATTAATTTTGAGACAATTTTCTAAAGAGGGTTTAGGGCAATGTGTGTGCTGATAAGCTTACAGACAGAAAAAAGAGGAAAAATCTTGCCATAAAATTCAACAACTTGAATGAATGATTTCCCGAAAATTGAATATAAAAAGCCGATAAATGTTTTAGTGGCAAATCTTCAAGTTGTTAACAGATTGCATGACATCCTGTAAATATTTTCACAACATTGCGGACTCTCTCGACAGCCTCGAATATCCGTTTGCAAATCAGTAAAAACGAAAAGCGTTTAGCATGCAATTGACAAACATTTTTCAAAGCTCCATTGAATCGAGCGAGGCGGCGGAAAAAGTCGGCGGGGAAAAGCTATAGAGTCGAGGGTGTGGCAGCAGAACAATGAACAAAGCTACATGGTATCCGAGGGGAAGGTGGCAAGTGGGAAACAGAGTGGAAAAGCGATGGCAGATTTCAGTTTTTGGCAAGCCGCCTGTAGTTGAGACCACAAAAACCAAAGGCAGCGGGAACAGGAGCTGGGGCTGGAACAACAACAGGGGACCACATCAAAGGCAAAGCCCCCAACTGGATTCTGGCCCCTCCACAGGTGCAAATATGTGTGCCAGAGTTGCCTTTCGTGCTCGCTCCTCCTCCCCTGACAAATGAAGGGAATAGAGCAAATAGAGCGTCCAGGAGGCCCATGTAGTGCCCATAAATAAAAAGAAAGCCCACTGGAGGTGCCCCGGAGGACGACCGCAAGCAAGGACAGGCGGCCGGGTGCCAGGCATTATTTCCCTGAATGGGTTAACAATGAACACCCGGCATAATTGAGCTCCGGCAAAGTGTGAGCAACGACACATCCTACCGCATTCAGGTGGTTTTTATCCCGGAAGCAGGAGTGTGTCTGTGTGAGGACACTCGAGGGGACCAAACTGACCGCAAACGGAGAATCAGCCAGCAGACAGTCAATGAAGTAGCCGGAAACGGAAACTTATGGCCAAGGTGGGCAGAGATTAGTAAGAGCATCCTTTGAGAGGATGCCTAGAAGAGCACGAGAGCTCGACGTATAAGGATTCGTGCTAACAATTTCGGTTATTACAAATGTTTATTAATATTTCCCAGAACTATAAAATAAAAGCTGCCCTGTGTAATATTATATTACTCAACAAATTCCTGGACTTAAATATTTATATATTACACAATATGGAATTAAGGCAAGCGCTTAAAAAAACAACACCCCCCTTTTAGTGTGTGTTGAAAATGTAACAAAGGATAGTAATCCCAACTTTTTTTTGTACATTTTTTAGTGGCACTACTCAAACTAAAACCAACAGGTGCAACACCAACAAAAACAACAGTAAAAGCCAAGAGCTTCCAAAACAAAAGCCGCCGGGATTATAATTGCACTTGTTGTTGTCGGTTTCCGGCGTTTGTGAGTGTTGAGTGGGTGTAGTGTTGTTGTGTTATGCAACACATGTTTTAGTAGGTTTTCACTCGGTGCCAAAAGGTCAGGTGAGTGGCAACCTGTGGCCAAAAGCCAAAAATGTGTCCCCAAAGATTAAGTGCGTCGCCAACGCAAAAGCGAATAATAGGGGAAGTGAGATGGGTGAAGGTGGGTTCGAAATTACGAGGCAGAGTTAGTGGCCACTGAGGTGAGTGAGTTTTGTTTATGTTGCACTCTACGCTCGCTGCTGGGTCTATAAACTAAAGCACCCATCTCAACCCAACCGAACCGAAGCCCAATCCTGAAACAAGGACCTCTGACGCCCTCTCCCCCACCCAAGTGCACTTGACATGCGGCTGTGCTCGTGTGTATGTGTGAGTTTGTTTTGTTTGTGTTGTGTATACATGCAAATTTGCTAGTCATATTTGCATACATACACATGAAGGCTTGTATGTAAACACTGAGCGAAAAATATGGACAAGAATGAGTGTTATGTAGGGGAAAAGAAAATAAATTTAATTCAAGAAACACATAAAGATTTTGTGAAAGACAGGGGGGAAGATTTTATTTACAATTAGCGATCCTTTGACTCTAGTAATCATTTGAGGTGAATATGAGCGAGATAGATAAAAAGTTTCAACTTTATTTGCTAATAAGTCTTGTGTTTATTAACTTAGTAAACTTTAATTTTAAGAAAACTTCCACACAAGGCTACATATTATTAAAAGAAAAATAGTTTTTACGGAAATTCAAAGGCACAGTTTTTTAAACATGTTTTTTTTTTAGGATTTATATAAGCGGCTGATGGCTCTATTATAGCTCTTATAATATCTCATTTATAAATATATACATAATAGAGGTTGTTCTTTTTCATTGAATAAACAAATTTTTATTTACCTTTTATATTTATTTTTCAACATTTATTTTTTTGGCAGTGCCAGCATGTGTTTAGAACTGGCTTGTATGCATGTTGTACTTGGTGTTTATCCCAAAAATTATGCTCCTCGAATGCCTCCGGGTCGTCCGTTTTGCCGGCAACCTCCTTCACCCCCTTCGCTTACCCAGCTCGCCGCCCATGAATTAGTTGCGCCCTGTTTGTTGTTGCTACTTGAAACCAAAGCGAGCGGCTAAACATTTGCCAAGCTGTTGGACGCCAGACGACGACGACGAGGACTCCTTCTGCCTCTTGCCATCTTCCTTCTGCCCTGTTGAAGTCTCTCTTCGCCCCTTTAAGCCTTATATTCGACTGCCTGCTCTGTGGCATACTAACAATATTTTTGGTAACATAATCCAAACACACACAAGCAGCGACTGCGGTTTGTGTAAACTTTTGATAAAGTTTTAATTAATTAAGCGCACAATCGATAGCAACGAGCTGTGTTCAGATGAATTATGAAAATGTAGAATATTAAGTGGCAATAGGGATGTTTAATAGGTGGGAAAAATATTGGCAAAAGGAGTTGATATATCTGCAACCTAAAGAAATATTGATAGCAACTCTGAATTGACACCATAATCCGGTGGCTAGCTGTGTCTTTTATGTTTAAGCTCTGAAACCAAGTAAGCTTCCTAAGCTAAAAATTCTGATTTTTTTATAGCCCTTCGTCACATCGTCAAGGGGTCTCAACGCATGTCCATCAACGAAAGCTGTGAACAAAAAGCATTGGAGACCCCTGTCTTGAGGGTCTCATAAAATGCATAAATTTTTAATAAATGCCGCAGCGCACACACAGGACACTAACACCGAAAGGGAGAAGAAGAGAGAGCTGACAAACTGTGGTCAAGGGAGCGATGAGCAGATGATGGCTTCGTCACCTTCCTTTGGGTGGCCCATATCCCCAAGCTCAGCTGAGACCTCAAAATGCAGTGTGCATTGAAAAATAGTTCTATATTGCAAACTTAGAGAAAATGTGATTTAAAATTAACCACCACTTAAGAAGAATATTTTAGTTTATAAAAAAAACTTGGCTTACTATTTAACAAATAATGTTATATCCAGCTCTTTAACCCATAATATTTGTCCTGTAATGATGTCCAACATATTTCTTAGAAAAAGAATCTATTTTTAAATTTGTCAATAATTTTTTTCAAGTATATTTTTCCACTCCTCTCTTTATATTTTTTCCCTGAAGAAAACTAAGTCAGCAGCTTTCCTTGAAATGGTCTCAGGCGTCTGCTGCCTGTCATCAACTGAATTGTGCAGATACACAACTGCAGCACATGTGTGTGTCCCCTCCCTTACCACTTTTTGTACATTTTTTGGGTGGTCTCGCCTCTCCTCCTATTGCAACCCAGGCAATCCTGCAATTTGTGCCTCCATTGTGGTTCGCCGATAACAGTTGCACTCGCAGCAACAATAAAAGCCAAGCAAGCAACAGCAACAATAAATGTCGAACAACAATCCGGGAGCCAACGATGATGATAGGACTGGGACGGGATTGCCGTGGGGGGATTTACACCTGTCGTTGGTCTGGGATTTAATTCCTTGATCAAACAAATAACAACAGCACGTGCCACGGGGGTAATACCCTTGGAAATATTGTGTAAGGGAAAAAATACAAATGAAATATAAATAGAAAATAGCATTAGCGAATTTGATAAGTTAATGGCTTTATACTTAATGATTTTAAAATTAAATCAATTGTTTTGGGACTACCATCGAAAACAAAGCCTAAAATTTATAAGTTTTTGATTTTAGTGCTTATCATATAATCAGGGAAACTCTAATAAGATGATATGCCTCAATTCTCTGGCAAACATTCCCCGATTAATTGCAAATTGAAAACCAAATAAGCTTGGTCAACAGATTAACCTTCAACTATTTGAGTCCACAAGACCATGTTTAATTGCTTTGGGAACAGTTTGCGGCCCACAAATATTGGGGCAATCGAAGTGGGATTGTCTAGTGTTAGGAAAACCCAAGACTTACGGCCATCAACTTGAACTGCATATCTTGTTGGTCTAACACAAGACAAACATGGAGATTAATGCAAGTGCAATGACAAGGAAAATTTCAAGAAACTGCACAAGGCTTTGAATATTTAAATTTAAGGCCACATGAAATGGAAAATTTATTATAATTTAATCTAAGTGCCTAAACACCAAATAATTTATTTAAAACCGAATAAATTTACATGTTTGTTTTCCAGCCAAAAGAAGAAATTTTCCTGACTTTAATTAAAATTTTATATAAACTAAAAGCGGATTATAGGAACTTTGGCTTGTCAAAGAAAATTGTATTTTCTCCAAAGAAATTTTCTTACGAAACTCTATTACACATATAAAGCATATAAAATATGAAAATTGAAATTTATTAACATTTTAAAGCTTTTTATAAGCCAAGTCAATATAAAATTCCGTATATAAAGAGATAAAATAAATCAAATAAATTTCCTAACCCTAAATTTCCTTTTTAAACCTAAAATACTTGAAGTTGAGACATTTCTAGCCCACATTTAAATTAAACATTAATTCAGGCAAATTCCCACAGCATGTTCCCAGACTTTCAGCAGAAATTAGTCTGCTTAAGTCTTGTCAGAAATGTGGCCCAAACTTAATGTTGATTTATGACTCTGGCATTAACTGACTAATATGCAGAGCCATTTTAATTTAGCTAAGCCAAGACAAAGACATGCTGATGAAAGTTAACTTAAGCCGTAATCCCCACATGAACGCATTAATAAACTAAGCGGATAAAACGAGAATACGGAGGAGCCCTTCAATATACTTGTATCCTTCGAGGTCAAGAATCAGGCGCTGACCCCCAACATGGCTGGAATTTACCGAATTTTGATGAGGCAAATATTTTCACCTGATATTTGCATAAATGCCGCCCAACTTGTTCCTTATGCCTTATTTATTTATTTTGACAAAGTATGGTGTGCTGCGTTGGACGTGAAAATATTGGAGAGTTGTTGCTTTTTGTTTTGTTTGATTTGACAAATTGTTTGCAATTTAATTTCAATTTAAATGTTAATTTGCAGCGCCTAACAAATCAAATTTAGCGTAACTGACTTATCATAAATCATGAACTTTTACCGTGCAAATGAGTGGGACATTTAAATTCTCCGAAAACAGTAAACAGATGATTTATGTTATAATTTATATTTATTTTCCATAGAATTTCGATGTTCTACAAGTTGTTCAGAGAAAGTTTGCAGTACCCCCAGAGTGAGTCCTCCAGAAAATGCAAGTAAAAGTTTTAAGAAAGTTCGGCAAGAGTCTGGTCTGGATGTGAAGCCGGAGGAGTTTCAAATAAGTAACATACGATTTGTCAGAGTCAAAGTACAAATTCAATAATTTCTCACCAAGTGTCATTTAAAGATGTTGAGTCTGGGAAGTAAGAGTGTGGATGGAAAACAAATATTTTATAATGTGAGAGCTTATGAGAGATTTAAGGAAATTCTTCCACTATTAATTCGCTTTCAATTTAGAGAGGAAATTAAAGCTCGCATTAAATGTAAATCCAATTTACTAAACAAAGTAAACCACTGCTTTATTTACCAATTAAATTTCCGCAACATTTTCACGCTCTTCCAAAAACATTTTAATTAGAAGCCAATCAATTTTGACCAACAAAATATGCAGGTTTCAATTTTAATATTTAGCAACATTGTACATACAAAAAAGGAGCCAATAAAAACATTTTATCTGATATTGAAATTTTTTTTGCAGGATCACCAAAATGCAAAGCCATAACGAGAGAAGGAGGGAGCCAGCCGGCAACTGATTAAAATAATTACATTCGCAGAGGGCACCCGTGGAAGGAGGCGGCAGACATGATGTTAACCTGGCTGATGATGGGCGTCCTCCAGGTCGTTAGTGGGGATACAACGCCCGACTCGTATGTAAATACCACAAATTGGTATAATACCAATGAGAGCCTGTACACCACGGAACTCAGCCATGGGTGGATGGCTGGAAGTAGCTCCACAGTTCAGCCAGAGGAGCCGGTTTATGGCACCGACTTGCCCACGTATCAGCACTGCATAGCCACCAGGAATTCCGTTGCGGACCTGTTCACCCTGGTGCTCTATAGCTTCGTGTGCATCATTGGATTGTTCGGAAATACCCTGGTGATCTATGTAGTGCTGCGTTTCTCCAAGATGCAAACAGTGACGAACATATACATCCTCAACCTGGCAGTGGCGGACGAGTGCTTCCTGATTGGAATACCTTTCCTTCTGTACACCATGAGGATTTGCAGCTGGCGATTCGGGGAGTTCATGTGCAAGGCCTATATGGTGAGCACTTCGATCACCTCCTTTACCTCCTCGATCTTCCTGCTCATCATGTCGGCGGATCGCTTTTTAGCCGTGTGTCACCCGATATCCTCTCCCCGTTACCGAACCCTGCACATAGCCAAGATAGTGTCGGCGGTGGCCTGGACCACGTCGGCGGTCCTGATGCTGCCAGTGATTCTGTACGCCAGCACGGTGGAGCAGGAGGATGGCATCAATTTTTCCTGCAACATCATGTGGCCGGATGCGTACAAGAAGCACTCGGGCACCACCTTCATACTTTACACCTTCTTCCTGGGCTTCGCCACGCCGCTGTGCTTCATCCTGAGCTTTTACTATCTGGTCATAAGGAAACTGCAGTCTGTGGGTCCCAAACAGGCCACCAAGTCGAAGGAGAAGCGGAGGGCTCATCGGAAGGTCACGCGGCTGGTCCTGACCGTCATTACGGTCTATATCTGCTGCTGGCTGCCCCACTGGATGTCCCAGCTGGCGCTGATCAACTCCAATCCCGCCCAGCGGGACCTCTCCCGGCTGGAGATACTTATATTTCTACTCCTCGGCGCCCTGGTTTACTCCAATTCGGCGGTGAACCCCATCCTGTACGCCTTTCTGAGCGAGAACTTCCGGAAGAGCTTCTTCAAGGCCTTCACTTGTATGAACCAGCATGAGATCAATGCCCAGCT
This sequence comes from Drosophila triauraria, assembly GCA_014170255.2. Taxonomy (NCBI): domain Eukaryota; kingdom Metazoa; phylum Arthropoda; class Insecta; order Diptera; family Drosophilidae; genus Drosophila; species Drosophila triauraria. The sequence goes on along the minus strand of CM024336.1, from coordinate 11,316,865 downwards.
GCAGCTGGAACCGAGCGTGTTCACCAAGCAGGGCAGTCGAAAGCGAGGTGGCTCCAAGCGCCTGCTGACCAACAATCCGCAGATGCCGCCACTGCTGCCCCTGAATGCGGGTAACAACAACTCATCGACCACGACGTCGTCCACAACGACGGCGGAGAAAACTGGCACAACGGGGACACAGAAGTCCTGCAATTCCAATGGCAAAGTGGCGGCGCCGCCGGAGAATTTGATTATCTGTCTGAGTGAGCAGCAGGAGGCCTTCTGCACCACCGCCAGGCGGGGATCGGGTGCAGTGCAGCAAACAGACTTGTAACGCAGAAAAACCAATTATAATTGAACAAATTGAATGGAAATGCAGTTGAATAAAATATATTTAAGGCCAGGCATTTAAAGTATGTTTTAATCTTTTTCTACCTAAAAACAATTGAGACTAAGCAGTATTAATATGTGTCTATATCTATGAGATTTAGGATTTGATTTAATCAAAAACTCTTGGTGAATTCTAGACCGCACAACGATATATTAGCAATAACTAAAAACTAATTTACATAACGAGAGTTAAGATATGGTACATGTAAAATTTAATTCCTAAAAAAAGGTATTTTTATTATAAGAAATCTTATATTTTAAAAATCAAATCTCCTCTTTTGTTGGTATTTAATTTCCGGTAATAGTGTGTATATTTTACTGCCAATGAAACCTTTACCATTATGAACCCCTTAAATCTTACCTAATTACCTAATAAATAAAATAAGACATAATAATGACTCCTCCTTTTATCCTACTAACCTGTTTAAATTTAAGGCGAGTTCTCTGATTTCATAATTAACCAATTAGCTAGTTAAACCGAATTATGCTTTTAAAAACGAATAAGACAGAATTGCGCAATATAAGCAGCTTAGCCAGAGCCAACACAGTCAGCCAAGACACTCGTAAAAAGGCAAATAAAAAACTTTTTACGAGGGCAGCCGGATTGAGTCAATGCAACTATAAAAGTCTGCGGTAGTCGGAGGCTCTATTTTAATTGAAAAAGAAGGAAAAAACAGCCAGGGATATGGACAATTTTAACTATGCCTTTTCTTGTCTTAAATGTAAACCAAAAATTAATTATTCAAATGCGTGGCTGGCTAAATACTGATGTGAAGGTTTTGCTATTTTTGGCGGATGGAAATAAATAAATATATTAAATTATTTTGACAAACAGTATCTCATGGAATGAGCTGAATATTCTGTAACTTAGTCTAAGTATTTTAATTAAATTATGTAAATGTGCTTGAAAGTGTGTCAATAAAGCGGCGTTTGTATGAAATTTATTGTTGTGACTGGTTACTGGAGAGGAATTTGGCTTAAGGATGTTCAAGGTACTTGCCTAGAACTACCTATACAATTTAAAAGGATCTCTTTCAGGTAAGCCATTTGAATATGCTTCCAATGAATATAATTGCATTATTCGTTTTAGGAAAAAATATTACATTTACTAGAAAAATTAAAGTTTTGAGAATAAAATTGTAAAATAATTCTCAGACTATGAAGTTTATGATTTATCCTTGATTTATCCTTGGAAAATGTATGTAACATGTATATAAATTGGTTTAGTAAAATCTGCATTTACTATGAAATATTCCAGGGAAATCGGACAGCTTCCCTGCCTCCAGAGCCAAGATAAACTCTAAAGAATTTCTACGAGTAGATAATCCTTGAAATCTATTGAATCCTTTCATGAAACCTCCCACGAATTGTATCCTCAAGACCTGCAGAACTTGACAACTTCTTACTCCAGCCGCATTCATTTGTCAGTGAACAAATCTGAAAGTATTTGTGAGCCTCGGGAGTATTTTCCGTGGCGCTGTTGTTGATTTATTTGGATACGATTGAACTGAAGTCAAGTTAAGAGCTTTTAAGCCAGCGCACTTTGGAGAACAACCTGCCAATATATTGTATTCTGCTAACTGCACCGGCATTAAATCAAGTTTAGAAACTTGGCTTTCTGCCACTTTCCCGCCTTGGCTTGGCCTGGCTTGCCTTCCTGCTTTTGGCCCTCATTGATTTATGCGTTTCAGCGCGCCAGCATAAAGAGTTGGTCTGGTTTCGGAATGGTTTCTCAACGTATCCCCCAATCTGCTCGCTCACCTGCAGAACTGCAACCGAGAAGGGTGAGGAGTGAAAAAGTGAAAATGTTAACTCAAATATGGGGAAAGGCAATTCATTGAAAGGAAAAAATAAATAAATGGCAGCAACGTTTGAGCTTTGAGCTGTTTGTTGGGGGATTTGCGTAAGCCGGGGCGTGGTGGCAATGGGGAAAACGAAACGACAGCTTAGCAACTTTTTCGAGTGCAAATTTGTGAGAATTTCCTGTGTTTGGCTTGCTTTATTTTACTTGGTTTATTTTTCTTTCCTCCTTGGCATCTGTATCATTATTACTCTTGACTTGTGAAAGCCCTCGCACCCTCACTTCTGGCCTTTGATGGCTATTAACTCTCTGATTCTCGGCAGGGGTTTCATCTCGTTTATTTTTTTCCACAAAGTTGCCAAATTTCAAGTGGGAATGCATTGGATTTCTGCGGTGAATGCAACGGTTCTTGGTTTCGAAACTCGGTTTTAATTAGTTAATTAGTTTACATGTGGGTTATGGAAGCCTGTCCATCACATACATAAATGTTTTTGCGGTCGCCTGCAGGGCAATTGTATTATAGCTGCGGAAACTGCGGTTTCCAGGTAACCCTTTGATTCGAAGGGGGCGCATGTGACCCCACAGATCGATTCTACCAGGTACAGCAATCTTGCTCCCTTCAAGGATGTCAATGTCAGGGGGCAACTCAAAAACCTGGCTAAAGGGAACAACAGGACATGTCAGAAGTTGCAACACCAAAGAAAAGCGTCATTGTCATCGGCGTCAACAACGGGTATTGTTGGCCAAAACGATTGGAAAGCAGCTATGGCTACCAATATGGAACGTGGGCTATTAAAAATCGTAGTTAACTACACTGGCAAAAATATGGGCAGAAAATTAAGGCTAAAATACATTAAAAAATATTTATGTTGCTTACTTTTTAATCCAATTCGAATTTTATTTAAATAATACTTTTAAAAATACTTCTATAAAATATTTTGTTACATTTTACACGTGCATTTCTCACTACGAAATGAATTCAACAAAAGCAGAGCTGCTCACGCAGTGGCCGAAGGTCCCCAAACCCTTCGGCTTATCCCACAAATTGCGCACGTAGCTTTCCGAACATGGCTGGCACTTTGGCTCTGTGCTAAAGCATGCTAAATCTATTGGCACATGTATTTAGGAACTATAATTATCATAATATTTATAAAAGAAATTAAAAAAAAATATAAATAATATTTTTCAGTTGATCCTTATTTTTCTTGCACTGTAACTTCACACAAAGACCAATCCCCAGCCCCACAGCAAATAAGTATACGCGCAAAATACAAAACGTGACCCAGAAAAGGAGAAATAAGAGGGGGACTTTCCGACTGGACCCTGCTGCCTGCAGGATCTGTTGCATTTTCGGTTGGCGCACAGATTGCGTCCAAAGGAGCTTTGTCTGGCCGACAGCCGGCTGGCGGCTTCCGGCCGCCGAACGCGACGCCAACTGGAAATGACACCCATCGGGTCCACTTAACCCCCTTGCTGCTGGTTCGTGTGTCTGGCACTTAGCATTTCATTATTGCCGTGATTGGATTACGCCGTAAATGCATTTCGCTGTTGTCCTCCAAGCTCCAAGGCATTTACTTAAGGTCCTTCCCTTGCGCTGCTAAGTGCAAGCGGTCATCGCCTTCAGGGCAAAGTCCCTTCGAAGGTAAGACTAGGCAGGACATCTTGATTTCGCTAAGATGGCGTATTATTAGCTACTGAGTAAGCATTCGTATTCCGGTATAATCGGCTTTCAGGATTAATGGTAAGGAATGGGCTGCAGGAGGGCAGTATAGTTCAAATTTGAGTGAAATAAACACTAAGGGAATGATACGTTTTGGATACGTTCTCACATTAAATAATTTATTTATAATCGTTTAATTCACAAAAACCTTTAAGCTTTTTATTTCAATTAAGTTTTTTAATATTAAAATCACGCACACATTAATTTTTTTACATTATTTCACTTTTCACTCAACTTTTTCTACAGATTTTTACACATTTCTTTGATTTACGTAAAATTTATGGAAATTCTTGCAAACTACCATAAAGCAAATTTGAATTGCACCTGGGCAAGCCGTCAATAAAAAAACTCCCATCGGTCAAGCCCCTGCTGCTAGTTATTTGTACGTTTTCCCTCATGCGAAAAACACTTTTCATGTTAAGGCCCTCCCCCTCTCCCGCTGGGATATCAATTCAACGAAAACTTTTGAAATTCTACCCGAAAAAAAAATATGCCAGCAGAAACTACAAAGGCAGAGGTCCTTACAGCTTCATTTAATATCGACTCTGGAAGGGACGCACAAAACAAAAACAAAATTCATAAAGTAAAAAAAGAAAACGACAAACTTTTTTGCTTACGACCCCCATAGCTGCGAAAATTGTATTATTTTTTTAATGCATTTTGTAAAATTTGTTTCGCTTGTTGCCTTTTGGCCGCATTTATTGCCAAAAGCATAACAATATTTACGCATTTAAGTCAGGAAAGTCGGAAAATATATAAAACGCTGCCAAGATATTTGCAAAAGGAGAATGGAATAACAATAAAGGAATTTGTAGTCGCTACTTAAACAATAAAATGTCAAACAAATAAGGCTAGAGGAAAGATTGGGGGTAAGCTTAGCAAGGAGAATATTTGAATACCCTTTTTAAGGAAATTAAAGTAAAAGCCAAGTTTAAGTTTCAGGAAGATTTTATGTGCAATAATAATTTTATAAGACTCGTGAAGAGTATTAAAAGAGGAAAACTTGGGAGAAATGAAAGCGGAATAAAAGCGACAGACGGAAATGTATTGTGTCAGTCAAGTTATGACTCCGTTGTCCAGCGACATGCAAAAATCCATTTAAGTTGGACTCACCAAAGACGTCTAGCCACTGCCCCGGCAGATGTTGTTGAATCTCCGGAGCTGCGGTTGCTATTTTCCATGCAATTACAGGACGACGCAGGACCAAAAACCAAAGGCGACGGCAACGGCGACTAACGAAAACTTCTGTAATTGATATGTGTGGCGTCAACTTTCTAACGGAGCTGCTGCTTTCCCAGCTCGCACTTCGCCCCTTCGTGTTGGACAGAGTCGAAAAGTTTGCGGTCTCCTGAAGACCCGGGGTCGCCATACTCCACACGTGGCCCAAGATTGAAGATGGAAGTTCGACACAATTTTGCCCACTAGATCGTAATTGGTTTTGCGGTGCGATGCTTGCAGATGAAGCCCAAAGGTTAACTGCAACACGAGTTGGCAATTAAGAAAATTTAATTTGAAGGCAACTGATGGGTTATTCGAGAAGGGGTCTCTGTAACGAAAAACATGCACAAGAAATGGAAAGAGTAGAAAAAATTTAAAATGGTTGGGTTTTGAAAGCAGTTTGGAAATTTAATTTGTTATATTAAAGTGTCTTTTTTGGGGGGTGCAGCAGCTACAAGGTTTACAGGTAGGATTTTTTTAACTTGGTAATTATTTTTAGTTATTTCTATAAACTTAAAAATGGAAAAATGTTTTGTATCTGCTGGCTCTGTCTATGTTGACTTATTTCGAGACACTTTTTTTCCGGTTAGCTACCCCTTCTTTAACCCTACACCCGCTGCACCTTTAATCAACCGCCATAATTTCGCATGACATTCCCGCGCAAAGAGTGCATGCCGTCACAGAGGTCCCCATTCCCTTCCCCAAAACATTTAAATGCCATTTCAATTACGCGCTCTATCCCAACAGGACCGCCCACCCTTAACCCCTGCCTGATTCGCGGGGCAACGAGAGCTTCCGCTTCGTTAGTGCAACGTTCACGCACAAATTAACACGCTGGCAACTGGAACTTTTTGCGAAACACAAACGGCGACAAAGGGTTGCGAAGCAAACACACACAGAGAGAGAGAAAGAGAGACTGCAGAGAGTCGGTGGATATAAACAAAAAACATAATTTCAATTTTAATGAGCAGCAGCTGGGAAATTATTCGGAAAAATTCGTAACATAAAGCTGAGTTTCTATTATTTCTTGGAATGCACCAGCAGGAGCAGTAGCAGCAGCAGCACCAGACATTCCCCTGTGAATGGATTTCCACATCACGTTGCATATGTGCCACAGCAGATGGAATGCATTTGCATTAAAACCGGAGTCCTAAGTGCATGCCGATGCCAGCGGAATAAGAAATAACGACGGTATATGCGGTACGGGAGTGGCAGGTAGTAGAGTTAAGGCCTCCATAGAAACACACACAACATTTTGCAGGATTCATAATTTTCCATTTACCACTTAATTCTGTCTAAAGGTTTATTGGCATTTTGAGGCATCCTTTCCCAAAGGACGCCATGGAAATAGGGGAATAATTCCACTACTTCTCCTGCCTTGGGTAACCACACATTTCAGAAATTCAAAAATTAAATGCCAGGCATGCGAGTCATTTGGGGCTGGCGAATAAATTGTAGAGAAACATATTAATACTCTAAAAAATGTAAGAAACTGTCTTTAAAAATATAAAAGAGAACTGGTTGCACTTACAAATAAAACAATTAATAATAAGTGGTAGCGATTTTAATATTTTAAATTATAAGTTACCAAATTTTTCAAGGTAGGAATTAATAAAGTAAATAAAAAAATAAAAAGAACAAATCGACTTTGATTAGTCTAAGATTTAGGTATATATTCTAAGAGCTAATACATCCCATCGTTCTGCCTTTTTAAGCTATCTAAATTTAATGAATTAATTATAAAATTTCACATTTTTATTGAAACAAAATTCCAATCCAATCTAATCCATAATTCTCCCATTCCCTTATCTCGCTAAAATTCAGTAAGTTCAAAAAATTTCATAAGCAAAATATTTCTACCCTAGACAGGGGCTCATACACACACATATAAAACCACTTCCCCCTGCAACTCCCCAAAGCTTTTTGACTTAAAATGTTAATTGGACGCTGAAATGTTAAATTAGTAAAAAGCAAAACGGGACAGCGAAGAGGGGCTCCTGAAAAAAAAATGCCAGAAAAATGTAAGCCCCATGCCCGCCCACAGCAGTTATGAAAAATGTCAGTTGGATGACAGCCAACGAAGAGGCATGGCGACGGGGGGACAACTTCCGGAACAGTGGGCCAGAGCGGCACCCACAGCGTTCATTTTATTATGCATAAATTATGAAATTACGCAGAACATAAATAAAAGCAAAGCGTCACCCAGTTTTGGGCCGTGTTGGCAGGCTGAGTTCCATGGGGGGAACCCCCAGCCAGGTATGAAAATTTGGCCTTGTTTGTGGGTGACATTTGCTTGTTAAATTGTCTTATTAGTTACTATCTTCAAAATATTTTTTTTTCGTAATAAATAGTGGAAGAATAATATCTACAGCATTCAATAAAAATAACAAAATAAATAAATGTGGCACTACTGTCTCTTCATTAGTAACAAAATACATATTTACAGGCGAATCTTGCTCATATACACTTGGCATTCTTCCTTTTTCTTTGACAGACTATATAAATACAAATATGACACCCTGAAAATAAATTAAAAACTAGTAGTTTTTAAAAAGTTTATGTAAAACACGTTTTCTTGACACACAAAAACACGAATTTCCACATAATTAAGGCTCTCTGAAGTGTCCAAACTTGAAGCTACAAAAAAACCGTATTTGAAAAAACCTACTTCGTATATTTTTATTATTTATTATTAAGTTGCAATAGTTTTATCCCTGGCATCACTGCCCTCAAGAGTCCTTTAGGCAGGGGCGAAAAATATAAAGAATTATTAAGTCATTTACGTGCCTTTGTTTTAATTTGCTGCATTTTGCATTTTCAACTGTGATTTTGAGTGATGGCTCAGTGGAGGGAGGTCATCGTGATTGCGGATGAGTGTTGGGTGTGGGGTGTTGGGGGCGTCGTTCCCCGGGCAGGTGGTTTAAGCACCTGTCAGCCATGCGCCAGTTACGAGGACTGTAAACTGGTCGAAAGTCATCATGTGGCTTACGGCTGAATTAAACTGGCCATGTCCAGGGTAAATTTAATTGATTGCGGATGGGGGGAATGTTTGCAGAAATTACGTTGCGTTGCGGTTAACTGATGACAGGCTACGCCGAGGGATCATAAATCAAAGGAGCTACTAATCAGTGTTACCTGACATTGTGGGGGCATGAAGGAAGGAATTCGAGGGATAAGTCTAGTTCGGGAAGTTAATATTTGCCTTAATGCATCCGAATACATTCCAACATAGCGAGATGACTTTGATTTATTTCTTTAAATTGTATTCCAAAAAGTGTAAATTAATTTAAGCTGACTCCAGCAACACTTAATGAGAAAATATACTACCTTAAGGGTGTCGTAAAATGCGCAAAAGGTCAGCGGATACTAAAGACAGCAGCATCATTACATCAATAAAAATTAAATTCAAACAATTTCAATTTGATTTCATCAGCACATCGGTCTGTCACAGGTGCTTAACGTGCGAGTCGTAAATGAATTTTACGATTGATCGAATTTCCCAATTTAATGAGGGAAATAAAACACACAAAAAGCAGGTGAAAATACGCGACTTTTATTAATGAAGAGGGTGACTCAGGCTGGCCAGAAAGGAGGTCCAGTCGTAGACGGATTAAGGATTTATTAAGAAATGCATTTGGCTGGAAGCTCGGCAAGAGGAAGTAGGAAAGTAGGAAACCGGATGGAGGAGCTGCGAGGCTAAGCAAATGAAAAGCAACTCAAGGCAAAGTAATCAATGATTTTTTTATGCGAACGAATCCAAACGAGCAGCAAAACTGATTTACAGCAGGCAAAAAGCTGATGATGATGATGTTGGAGGAAAAAGCTGAGAAGGTTCCTTCAAATTAATGATTAAATTTCACGGAAGAAAACGATGAGTGAGCAAAGAAAGAAATAGTGAAAATACCAAGAAGATATTATAAACCTGCTGCACAAAGACTCGAGATTTTTTGCGTGATTTCATGCATAATTCATTTGAAAGAGGAGGAATAAAAATCTCTAAGAAAAATATCAACTTTCCAAGCCCAAGGTCGGGATTTGCATCAAAACAACAGCCAGCTGCAAAGCGAAAGATAAAAATTAAACAGAGCTACAAAGTGCAGACATCTTTATCAGCTAAGCAGCAAACACGAAACAATACAAAGCACTCTGCCAGATGTTTTGCCACTCATTTCGAATGCATTTCAATTAAATGCAATAAATTAAATATAAATCCGGCACAGAGTATCTAGCCATGCAGCTCTAGTTCCATATGCCTTAGATGACCCCCAAAAATGTTGCATAATTAATTAGCCAAGCAAAGCATGTGGCGAGAGAACAAGGTCAACACCAGAATCCATTTCGACTACAAAGACTGCAAATTATGCAGAAAATAAGATGCGAACATATGTTGCAAATAGTTTCTTAATTAATGAGGGTCGGTTCCTAGATACCCTTAAATCAGCCTCTGGAACGGCGATTAATTAATAAAATGTAGTACAAAAAAAGTTTAATAAAATAAATAAAAACAATTTAAAGAAAATCGTGATTGCTTTAAAATATTTTAAGAATTTTCTTATCTAACTTTAAACTGCATTAAGGATTACCAGTCTTATTGCATTTGCTAACAGTTCCTGAACAGCTCTGAGTATAAGACTTTACAGAAGTCTGTAAGGAAATAAAAGTCTTATAAACTAAGCATGTTAAGTATTTAGTTTTAGAAATAAATCTTAAATAAATCTTTGATATTATTATTATTTTTTTGGGGCACCCCATGATTTTTCTATGGTTATTTATAAGGAAACCTTAAGCATATAATTAATTGTAAACAACGTTGTTGTATTTTATTTAAAGTAAATTCAATTACTATGCCTCAAATTATTATTTCCAGTAAAATAATAAATAAAAAAAATTAATATTTAAGATATAAAATAATTATAGCATCCCTACATCCCCTTCAAACCCCTTTTCCATTTACTTCCGCCCATACGATTTTGCTTACAAAGCACTTGGGTGCCTTTAAGGGCTCTAAATCCCAACTTTTTTAGCCGTTGCAGCCCCGAAAATAAAACCACAAGTGTCATCTCTCATCGGCATCCATCTAATGAGGTCCATCAGTCAGTCTTCTGGCTGCTATCAAACAAGCATGATGATGATGACTTCAAGTGACTCAATCTTTGGCTGACAGCGAACAAAATTCTAAAGCATTTTAATTGCTGTCTCGACTGGCGGCTCAGCGCTGGCTTTAGCCTCACCGTTAGCTCTGGCGTTTGCCCCAACTCAAGCGGACTAAAAGGCATAAATATGTTGACCTTGCACTCAGCCAGTTAGAAAGTGAAAGGGGGCTGGCTGCCGGCTGAAAGGCGAATTTGCATAATTTGCATGCAGTGCGCCGGGGCAATGCAATTGCACTCAAACCAAGCATGGAATCTAGTTGTTAGCAAAACTTGCTGACAAATTGTGGCCCAGTCAACACCTCAAATCCCAAAGCCACCCAGAGTTTTAGCCTTATTCCTTCTCCGTCTGTGCGGCATCTATGCGAATTTCTGGGCCAAAAGAACTAAGGAGGAGGACGACGGCTACGACAACGACGACGACAATGTTGGCGACGCTGTTGACGACTTTTGCCATTGAGACAGCCAAAGTTTTTATGGCAATTTTCAGCAGAGCCAGACATTTGAAGGGGGCTTCTTCTTCTTCATCCTCGGTGTTGGTAGTTGCATGAATACGGGAATTTTAACATAAATTGCAACCAAGTTACACGTTTTCCTTCCTCCGCATTTTTCAAATAGGCCCGGCACCCGTATAAAGTGGAAAAGTTTGCAATGAAAAAATAATATTAAAGTGCCATGAATGGAAATTCTGTTAAACGCATTTAAAGTTAATGTGAATGTCATTTATAAGGCTGTGAACTTATGTTAGAGACTGTTTTTCGGTAAAACTTATAATAATAATGCCGGGAAATAATTTCAAGAAAATATGGAAAATAATTAAGAGAAAAATTCTAGGAATGCTGCATTTTTTGAAATATATAAACTAAGAATGGAAGCTGCAGTTCCAGCTAGAAATTAGGTGGTTTTGAAATAAAAATTCACGAAAATCGTAACTTTCATGTAAACAATTCTAGTTGCTAGTTGATGTAGGCAACCAATAAGCCCCAATCAATCGAAAAACTCATTTACAAAATTCTCAAAAATACATAACTGGCTTAAAATTTTTGAAAATAAAGGTTCCAAGCCCAAAATGAATCAGAAATGCAGCTTAACAGCTTTTAGCCACAATTCATACCTCAATTAGCATTCTTCCTCATCGCCATTGCCATAAATTGTTCTCGCTCCTTTGGCCATCCTTTTCCCCATCAATGTGTGAAAATGTAGCAAAAGAAAACAAACTATCAAAAGCTCAATATGTGTACAGGACACTTGCTCCAGGTCCTGTTCCTTAGTCCGGCTCTAAAGCGGAACTGGGGAAGATAAAAAATATGGGTAAAACTCGCAAAATGTCAACACACTGCGAATGGCAGGGGAAGGAAAACAAACCGAATGCACAGATTTCATCCAGCTCAATTTTGCAGGACTTACCGGATTGCCAGGACGTCAACGCAGCCCCGTGCCCGTACCCAGACCCAGACAGGTGTCCTGTCTGCATCCATTAGGCGACCCTTAGCTGAGCTTTTAAGCATCATGCCCGTAAGGCTTTCACGGGGGGAGAGACAGAGTACGGTGCGAGTATGAAAGCATCAGGACGGAATGTCCAGGTTGCAGTTTGAAATTTTTATGACCCGACTACGCATGGCCAAAGGTGTGAGGCGAAGCCGGGTCGATATATAGTCTCCGTCATCCATCTATCCGTTGGGCATCCATAGTAGGTGTCCGGTTGATTGCTCCCCGGCTACGGTTTTGCCATTTGGCTTTCGGTTTCACACTGTGCAGAGCAAATAACATTTTTACAGTCGCTCTCTGATTCGATTTGGAGTGCTAACCTGATGGATGCCGATCTGCTGCCTGCCCCACGGCCCTGGCATCGGTGTCAGTCGAAGTTGAAACTTTGTGGCAAATTTTATTTTGTACTGGCAAATCCCTTTTGCGAAACTTCTTTGGGGTTCACTGCATTTCGGGCACCGCCACGCCAGCAGACATCGGACTTAATTAAGTTTTAGTCCTGGCCCGCTGCTGATGCTGATGCCTCGGCTCTGTGGCACTCTCGCATTGTTTACATGCCACCAAAAATGCCCAAGAAGAAAGAAAAACCAAATAAAAATAAATAAAAGCTGAAAAGTTTAAATTGTGCTACAAAGTAGGAGAGAGAATTCTTAAGGGTGGAGCATAGGGAATGCCCTTTGAAGTTACTGCTTTTATGAGAAGTTTTCAAGAGGCTAAGTTATAAGTTGTAAATAAAATGCAAAATATTGTAGAACTCCAGAGAATATTATTTTATTGAAATTATAAACACATATTACATTAATATGCATTTTTTGCTTAGTTCGTTACCTATTTCTAAGAAGAATTTCATAAACTTCACACTATTAAGTTCTTGGCAAAATAACTAACAAATAAATGACATCGTTTGCTGTATACTTCCTAGAAACTACAGAATCATTAAATAAATGTCTAAATTAATTGTTGAAATAAATGTCCAACCAAACACCATTTAAATGTCAATAAATTTAACCACAGTGAAATTTCATTTAAATTAAAGCCAGACAAATGGCCCAAAGAACGACCAGCACCGAGTGTCTGGGTCTTGGTTAAATAATTATTGTATAGCTTCGTTTCAAGCACCTTCTAATTGCCTTTGTTAATTTGCCTGCATATTTCAACTGGGAGCAGCTTTAAATTGCAATCAGAGCTGGAAGAGAGGAGAAGGTGTGGGAGGAAACGGAAACCAAAACCTAAACCAAGGCGGACAATGAAGCGTGAAAAACGGAAACGGAAATTAAGTGACTGCAGCGAGACTGTCCAGCAGTGGATCCTTTGGGCTCCGGTCGCCGCCATTGTCGCGTCACTTGCCACGCGATGGCGATGGCCATTGTCCACTTGTCCTCTTGTCCACTTTTCACTGCTGCTCCAGCTCCATTGTGCACTTGGTTTTGTGCGGAGACAACGGAAAACGTGGAAAAGGCTTAAGGGGCAAATGGAGGCGGTTTCCCTGGGCTCCACTGTACGGTTCGTCCTGCGTTTGACTGCTGCAAATTGCAGGACACTATGGCGCAGTTTATTTGTTCTTACCCTTTCGGGTTGACTTTTTTGCAGCCGGTCAGTGAGGGGTTTCAGTTGAAGATATATTGAAGATTTAAGTGCAGAAATATTATTTGGAGGGACAGGAATGTTCCAGAAAATTAAGGCATATTTAAGGTAGAGATAGATTAGAGATGGCTCAAAGGGATACCTGATTTTACCTAATCAAGCTTAAGGTATCTTGCAAATTTTATGATACGCAGCTGTTGTGCCCTAAAAGCCCATAAATCGCCGGGATTAGGTACTAACAGAAATCCCACCAGCAGCTGCTGCGATCAAAACCCCAAGCGAAGGATTCATACCTGTGACAGGTAGGGCACCGACTACCTGTTACCCTTTACCACCTTAGATTTCTCATCGTATATAAGCCTGGCTGTCGAAGCAGGGAGTTATCAGTCAGCATCTGAATCTTGTCCTAGACACATCTCAGTAATTCTGAAAAAGTTGCCACAAACCAACCATATACCAAGCGTTCCTAAATTTTGGAAAAGTTTATAACTTTTTAAATTTTCAAAGATATTTAAATACTCTACAAAAATCACCATGTACGACGACGAGCCCATCTCAAGCTTTGTCTTCACCAACGAGGAGACCACACAGACCTTCCACCATCAGTGGTTTGCCCAGGGTCAGTTGCACGAGTGCGCCACCTGCTACAGCTGCATCGATGCCGATGAGCCGCCATCCCAGCATTGGCTGCGAGGTGGGGAAGCCTCCCAGGGACTGCAGCTGACGAAGCAGCAACAGGCTGTCCTCGACATCATCGAGGCCCGCCAGATCGAGACCTTCTTCTTCTGCGACGAGAGCTCCAAGGATAAGCTGGACCACTTCATGGGCGAGACCTGTGCCCGTGGAGTGCCCGAGCTGCTCCGCTGGATGTTCCAGAACAACACCATCGCCGTGGAGTTCAACCTGGCCTGCTATGTGAATGCCATGGATCAGGTGCTGATCTTCCAGAGCGGCACCCTGAAGGTGGAACACCACTTCGACGTGGAGGAGTGCGTGGGCGTGGTCTACGAGATGCTGATGCAGAGGATCGAGAACTACCTGAACTGCAGCTGTGAGTACGGCATGGCCGAGTGCAGCATCACCAGAGTAAGGGTCCAGGTCAAGAGGATCCGAGTGGACATAGAAAGTCAGGGTGATGCCTGCGCAGCCTTCGCTCTGCCCCTGCAAATGCGGCAGGAGGAGGAGACTCTGCCCACCAATTCCACCAGCGAATCGGAGCTGGCCAGCCTGCGATCCGCCTACCTGAAGCACTACCGCGAATGCAACGGCTACTTCCCGCCCAACATGCGGGTGAACCTCTATGGGCTGCAACAGTGCAAGACCACCAAGGAGCTGTATGTGGTGCCCTACCACGTCAGCGAGACCCTGCAGCAGCTGCCCAACAAGAACTACCTGATCCTGAACAACATAATGGGCCAGTTCCAGCGCCTGCACGAGCTCTCCACGCCCGTGAAATCCATCGAAAGGGATCCGTCCGGCTCGCCAGTGAAGAACCTCCACTGCCGCCGCTGTCGCACCCAGTTCACGCGGAGCAGCAAACTCCACATCCACCAGAAGCTGCACTGCGGCCAGGACTTCTCTGTGGACAGCATGCACGCCGACATTGTGGAGATCTATGAGCAGTGCCTCCCCATCTCGAGGAACGTCTTCCAGTATGCCTGCTATGGCATCACCAAGCCCAAGACTGTGATGCGAAAGGGTCAGTTCGTGCCCATCGAGTGCGACTGGCGCAGCGAGAGTTCCGTGAAGGTCCAGCACGGACCCTGTGTGGTCATCAGCAATGCCCAGCATAATAGTCCTTGTAAATATTCTTAAATAAACAATCAATATTAAGCATAAAAAAAGACACTTGACTATATTATTATTTGGGAAAGGGAATCTTGCAGCGACTAGGAAATCAACTCAACAATTGAGTTTTATTATGATTGCATTATCTAAATTAAATTTCAGAGAAAAATATTTATTGAAGCCACAAAAAAGGCATTCACCAGTCACAGCTAAACCATTCAATATATTAATTCCTGATTCTTGTTTGTTTTTCACACCCAATTAAATCCGTTTAGGCCATAAACTTAACCCATAAATAACCCATTAAAAACCTCTAACAGCCTCAGTGACAGAAAGCTGCTTCCACAATAATCGGAAGAATTTGAGAATTTTCTCACAGATTTTTATTAAAGTTTCATGAAAGTAGAGGACAAGAGGAATACAAAAATTGCACAGAAAAGCAAAGAGCAAACAAGAAACTTTTTTGCTATGCACATGCCACCGCAAGCCATTTATTGCGGTTTTGTTTTGCGTGGCAGCGAGCCAAAAAGTACAAAGGCGGATGGACAGATGGAAAAGTGAGAACTAACGGCTATTCCTCTTTTGGCCACTTGCTAATTAGCCAGCGGCTTTGACGCCAAAAGCGAAGCTGGACAACGAATTGGCCATTGAATACCATTGAGCTGAGCGTTTGCCATTTGCAATTTGATTTAATTGTGTTTAATTGATGTCTTTTATGAGGAATTTAACTGTGTGATTAATTCTGGCAAAATAATTATGATGAACTGGATACGTATGGGATATACAACCAATTTATTTATAATTGATATTAATTATAACAAATCATATAAACAGCCTTAAATAAATTCCTGATAATGAAAGAACCTAGAAGAGAATTTATTTTATAGCCAAGGGCAGGCAGCAGATGAGCACATTTCTCCCGGGGACAAACTCAAGTGTCACAACACGTAAGTCAACACGTGGAAATTGGATTATTAGAGCGGCGCGTGTGTGCACACCCGGCACAATGGCAGACACAGACGCAGACGAGGGCACGGACAAATTGGTCTGGAAGTACTCCAAGACGACGACGACGACCAATGTCGATTGGGTAGCCAACGAGGCACAAAACAAGCATTCCAGGAATGCGTTCCCATTAAAAATTCAGCAGAGAGCAAGAAGTCCAGGACCAAGAAGCCTTGGAATGCGCTTTAAGAGGCGGCATCCATAATTCAGTGAGCTCAAGGAGGCGGTAGATAAAAGTGGACAACAAGCTGAGAAGGTAATTTATCCTCAGGGAGTCCTTTGATTTCTAAAGAGACAAATGTAAATAATGAAATTATGTTTTCAATAACTTTATAAAAATAATTTTAAGATAGTTAGCATTAATAATTTCGTATTAATATAATCAAGTCAGAATTAAAAATGTTTTAATATTTTTAAAAACGAAAACATTTTGTTTATCAAAATCCACCCACATACTAGTTTTCATTCAAATAAATATTAAAGCTGGAAATATAAATCATACATCCATGCAGTGGCCAAAAATTATGCTATATTTTAAGAACTAAATCTGGGGTATCCCTAATAACCCAGAGAATTATAAATTATTGTGTGCTAAAAATATAGTGTAAATTAGGAACCAATTGGTTAGAGCATTCACATCCCTGCAAAAACCATAAAACTAAGCCATAACAAGTCAAGACTAGGCATTGGACATTGTTTTGACGGCAATCGCAAGGACAGCAAGTGAAAAATATGGACACGAATCAACTTTAAGTTTAAAGCCATTTCTCTAGGGCTCCGAGACTGCCAGCTCACATATCGCAAATCGATTTTTTCTTTCTCGGTTATATTTTGGTTATAAATTACAAATCGAAATGATATGTCGCCCCTCGTCAAAGTCGCTGGAGCGCCTAATAAATCGTGTGCAATTTACGCGTGGCCATTTTTTGCAGTCTGGACTGGACTCTGGGGCTCATTAGAGCCGTCACGCCCTAATCCGAAAGCGTTGTAATAATAATTCAAATACGACGGCACATTAGTTCCGCCATTTTGAGCAGCCAGCGTACAATAAACGATGGGCCAACAGGTTGTGACAAGTGGATTTTGTCGAGAATGGTGGCTCGAACTCTTTGTAGACACTTCATAAATGTCGAGGAAAGTTATTAAATGGGTATTTCACTCAAAATGGGGCACTAAGAGAAAATTTTAAAAGATTAAAGAGTAGAAATAATATATTAAGTCCTAGGAAAGTATTTTACAAATAAATAATAAATAAACTAAACTCTTCATGAACCTATTTGTTCTTTGATTCTATTGCTATGTTATCCCTATGAAGTGAATATTTATTCTCAGTGAACGCCAGAATGATTGATAGTCAACGGGGCAGAGGAGGCCTACACAGAATCGGGAAGACATGAGCCCATAAAACGTTTTCGGCAAAATGCTCATCAAGTAGCCATACAATAAATAATAGAACAGTCAGAAACATTTGATGGAGAACCATAAAAATGCAGCTCACCCCAAAAAGAAAATCGAAGGAAAAAGAAGCAGCTTGCTCATTCAAATTGTAGCCATGTACACATAAGGAGCAGACAAAAGACATAAAGTAAATGAAGCGCCACACAAAATGCAGACACGAGATGAGAAACAGTAGTGGCAACTCCCAGACGATGTGACGAGTATTTTCATTCTATTTCCATTTGTTCAGACTCTCCTAACTTGTAACTCAGTTGCCATTCAAAGGCGAAGGCAGAGCCACAGACGATATCGAAATCAATTGTAACACACAATGAAAACAGTTTTCCTACACAATAAATGGGCACCACACATCGGGATATACGCAGCTTAATGCACTTGAAAAAATAGAGTTATAGACTTAGAAAAAGTAAAAAAGCTCAGTTATTAAGATAATTTATTATAATTTAAGAAAATATATTTGAAATGAGTTTTGATGGAACCAGAGTCTAAATAAATATAAATTGAGAATGAAATAAGATCTTGCACAGTCGGTCTTAGGCTGGCTTGATAAATAAAATACGTTGTAGGTCAACTTTATGACAAAATCCTATGAATATCTTGTCAATGATAAGAAGCAACATCCCACATTTATTTTTATTTATTTAACATTTATAATTTTAAATATTTTGTAAGAGTGCTTCTACCAAAGCAACTAAGCTTGCTGGAGCTTTAATATAAAAATAATCATTTAAGATGCCAGGACCCAGCAGTCTTCCAGGTTCTTCGGTCTGACATGAGTGGAACAATGAACTGACGGTGGAGTGAATTGTATGTGATTCCTATGACTGACTGACAAGATGCGAAGAGATAAGGCTTAACATCAATCGCGATGCTTAACCTTGAAAAGTTTGAAATCTGGAATGGTTATTATGTCTGACTTGGCAACTGGAGCTTGTCTTTGAGTTTAAATAAATGAATTTACAATGTTCGGTGAGCTCTGCTATTGACAATCAAATGGTGGGAAAGTTGAAGCATAAAGAAATGAATCTAAATAATTTATATAGAGATATTGAACGAAATTGAAAGCTAGTAGCTTTATTTAAAATGTATTTAATAATATTAATTTCTTCGAAAACTATTTTTTATACAATTTATCAAGTTCGGGATTTAGTTTCGCAATTATCCAGTTATTATTAATATACTACTAATTTTATTAGTTCGACTTTTTGGAACCATTAAATTAAGAGACACATAATTTTCGTATAAATAAATATTAAATACCTTAAAACACAATTATAACAATTTCAATTAAAATAATTAAAAACACTTGTCTTCAATAATTACCCACAATACCGCTCACATCACTGATTACATCCTTTAGTTCCAATTTAGTTCCCATTTTCCTGGTTACAAAAATGAAGAACTTCCTGAGTTTTGTACACAAAAGGCAAGTAGACAATGAACCCATCCGACCATCGGAATACTTCAGCTTCAGTGCCATGAATACAGATTGCGTGCAGTGACGCAGATCAACGAATGGGATAGAGAAATGAAGGAATCCCTTTCAGACCGACTGTACAAAATTTTAATACGCGTATGAATGAATGAAAATGTTGAAAATAAAATTCAAGGGCTGTGTGTGCGCCACACAAAGCACACACGAGGCAGGCAATCAGAAGACAGACAGAGGAAAATTAATTTTTGGCCCAGTCCTTAGCTATGATTACGGCTACGGATTACAACGAATGGTATGTACAAACATGAATTGAGAAATATATATGTGGAATTTCGGCGAACAACAAATGTCGAAATTGATGTTATTAACATAAATTGCTTTTTAATGCCAAAGATTGTACGGCACAAGCCTTATAATCCGCATACGATTATCACATACTTTTGTGCATTTGATTTTCCATGGCCGTCTGTCTGGCAGTCAGTCATATTTCAGCTCATCTCGGCTCAGACTCAGGGACCCCTAAGTGATTTGTTTATCCAAGAGGAATTGATTGCAACGAAAACGAGACAGACAACGCACCCCAGCTGTGGCCCCAGACTCCGCTTCCAAACCCGAGACAGAAACAGAGCCAGAAATAAATTCCATCCAGACTCCCACACAAAAGGGGCAAGTGTAAATTTGCCATTTTTATTGTTTAAGTGTCGCGTCGTCATTATAATTCAGTTGGAAATGGCATTTGAATTATTCCAATTCTTTATTATGGCAGACACATTAAAAGTTTATTTCAGACAGGCAGGACCACATGTTTAGGAATATTTATCACCCCCAAAGGCAATCAAGATAAAATAACATAAAAAGCAACTGGCGTCGGGATTGAAAAGGCTGTTAAGAATGAAATACACATTTTTGACACTCTTTAAAAACCCAATTATTGAAGATTTTAATTTGATTTTATTAGGAAAAGTGGGTTATTATTTAATTCAAGCTATGTCTTGCTTAGGAAATCCTTTTGAAGATATTGCATCCATTTGTTTTATTATTTTAATTATTGATCTGCTCTTTAAAAAAAACCATATTAGTTATAGAAGATACAGTTATTAAATACCATAAATAAAGCTTAGTACAACCTTTTCGAAGCCACTGGAAATAACAAATACATGTTATAATAAAAAAAATAAAAGAATAAACTAATATACTTACACCACATGTTACCCTTTAATAGAGGGCACTGATGATGGAGCCCAGCTTTTAGTGGGTTTAACCACATCAGCAAAGAACCCTTTCTAGGTTTAACTGTTAAACGCAGAGCGTCAAAAACAATATGTCCTCCTTGCTCAGCATTGCTTAGCTAAAATAAGGAAAATTAAAGTTAAATAAAGATTTACCCCTCTCATCAGATTAATAAATATTCTTACAAATATCAAGGCATTTGCTTTGTGGTCATTTGCTGATTTTTCAGTGACATCTGGATTGTAGTTCCCTGCCAGACCGTAATTCACGACTTGCAGCATCTGATTTTTCTCCATTTTGTATCCGGTTATATCCATAATTCTTTGATTTATGTTGCGAACAACATCATTTGAAGAACTCGACAGCTCTGCAACCTTACAACTACAGTTCCATGAGAGGTTATCGATGCGTTGTAGCTTGGGTCTGGCTGCGTTTTTTAAGATCTCTATTTCCTTGTTACTAATGAAATCGGGAATTATACTAAGGTATATTTCCTGGTACAATTGCTCCATTTTGATGGGTGCCAGGGCTAGGAAAGGTGACCAACGAACATAGTAACAGAAAAGATTATCCGATCTTTGTCGATACTTTTTGGTACACAGTGCATTCTCGTGCTGATACTCTTTCTCGGCTTCGGTGATATTGACCGGATTTTTCTCCAAGTATTTCAGCTTCGGCAGCTGCCTCAGCATGTATTCGTGCTTGGGCTCTAGGGAAAGTAACTCCCTTGCAAATTGCTTGGCTTCAGCATAGTTACCTGCAATTAAAGACGAAAATAAATTAGATAAAAAAATATTTACTCCTTTAGCTCTCTTACCAAGTCCCTTGTGGGCTTCTACCAAATACTCCAACAAGTTGGCATATTTCCAAAGCTTAATTTTAAGCTGTTCTTTGGGGGTGTAGTCATCATAGTAATCTAGAGCCAATTGTAGCCAATACTCCGCTAGATCGTAGTTCTTTTGGTACAGATACATCAGACCCAGAATTATGCACTCATCCGTACTCCAGAGCTTATTGCTGAAGTTGGTTTAAGAAATAAAACAAATATTATATATCATATCTTGCTTACTTGTATAGCTTTCCATCCAATACTCCTTCTGTCATATCAGCGGGATCCAATTCGTATACACTTTGAAGTCTATAGATCGCTCTTAGGGAGTCCGTAAAGTCCTTTGCGGTTGGTTGCTGTCTTAATAGTTCCTGAGAAAGTGCAATCTCTTCCACACCCAACTCTACCTTCATTAGCCCCAAATATTTGGGCCAATCATTTCGTAAGTGGCGTAAAACTTTGAAACCAAAGAAGACGTTATTGTGATATTGTGACTTTGAATTCAGCAGTTCCCTTGAGTGCTTGATGGCTCTGTAAATAAATAAAATTTACAAATAAATTTGACTTTTAATTTATTAAACATACTTACAGCTGAACCTGTTTTAGTTGAGTCACCAATTCTTCTTTATAGTTGTAAAGATTGTTGACTTGTCTCTCTTTTAGCTGCAACAGTGACAGTTGGGCTTCCGAGGATATAGCAAAGTCATGCGAATTTGGCAAGGATATTAGCTGAGCCTTAAGTTGCAGGCTCAAAATGGCTAGTAAAACCAGAAAAAATAGCCTTAATTTAACCATGTTTCAGTTTTCTAACTAAAACTGCCAACAGACTTGATTTCAGACTTGATAAAACTAGTAATTAACTTGGTATGGTATAATTAGCCATTAATAATGTCTTTAGTCAAGCTTCTGAGTTAATTTTGAGGTACTTCCTCTTATTTATGTTAGTTTATGTTAGCTAACCTATCATGCTGCATATATGTGTCCTTTTAGTATTACTCAATGCCCAAATCGGCTTAAGCATTGAACCAATAAGACATGACTACGCTTTATCCCTGGCACACATGTTGCCTTTGTTGCAACTAAAGGAGGAGGCTGTGAGTAATCTGAATAATTATGCAATCGCTTTAAGGAATCGATTATCGGACATCAAACTGTAAGATAATTATTATAAAAATCAAAACAATTCTAACCTTTATCTATTTCAGAGCCATTAATTACGTGAAAAGCCAGCAAAAGTCATCTAGCCCGTTCGATTTATTTAAAAAAACTCGTCTTTTATATTTTGACATGAATAAGTTGGTAACTGTGTTGAAAGAAAACCCCGGTCATAAGGAAATAGTTAAATCACAAAGTTTACACCAAGGAATGCCCACAAAAACAGACTTTATGGAAGGTCTCTATGCCATAAATCGTTTGCAGTCAACTTATAGATTGGATCCTGCTGAAATGGCAAATGGTTTGCTGGGAGGAAAGCCATACAGGTTGGTGTCTCTCATTTATTTACTATATTTGAATTTAATATAAATAATATTATAATTAATATTTTATAGAAGCAAAGCATGGAGCTCATTAGAATGCCTGATGGTAGGCTCTGTTTACTATCTGGATGAAAAGTTTCAAGGCGCAGAACGTTGGTTTAAACTAGCCCTCAAAAGATACTACCAAAAGCCGAAACAATTTGAAATATTCGGCTTGACCCGCAATTTGATTTTGAGACTGCTTATGAAGGCCTCCCAGAGTTCGGGACGTTATAAGGCCGCTTTAGGCTACGCCCAGAAAGCCAATAATGATTCATACTGTCAGCAGCAAATTCCCAGGCTCCAAAACATGAGCAGGCAGCCAGAAGTTCTTAAGCCTGAAGAGCCTCCAAATAAATACATATTTAAGACCGCTTGTCGCATGGAATATCCCGTTAAGCAACATCTGTATTGTCATTATCTAAGGTCAACGCCATTCCTAAAACTAGCTCCCATACAAGCCGAGCAGTTAAACCACGATCCACCTATATATATGTATCACAATCTCATAAATGAGAGGGAAATTAATTTGCTCAAGAATCTGTCAAGCCCTCACCTAGAACGCAGCAAGTTTTACACGGAAGATAATAAGGTAATTGAGGATTTTTCAAATCTACGCACCTGCAAGACAATGCGCCTCAAGGATAATGCTCATGAAAAACTAATGAAGAACTTAAATCAACGAGTTACGGATGCCACAGGTTTGAGTGTTTTGGAATCTGAAGATTTGCAGATTACTAACTATGGCATTGGGGGACATCTCTATGAACACCAGGATTCTAGCACAACGACTGAAAGTGATTTTTGGAGTACGGGAAATCGCATTGTTACGGCGCTATTTTACGTAAGTTTATTTATTAATTTTTAATTTATTATTAATTCCAACTGTTTTAATTTCCAGCTAAGCGATGTGTTGCAGGGCGGTGAAACAGTGTTTCCGTATTTAGACCTACGAGTTCACACTCGAAAGGGTTCCTTGTTGGTTTGGTCCAATCTATTATTAAATGGAGCTATCGACTGGCGAGTTTTGCACATATCCTGCCCGATTTTGATGGGTGATAAGTGGCGTAAGTTTTAGAAAGTCCTTTCATATATTTTATAAATTTTATATTTTATTGATTTTATATTTTATTAATATTCAGTGGCCACCAAATGGTTGCGAGAGAAGCCGCAAATGTTCATTCGCCGATGTCCTTTGAAGTTAAAACCATCGGCAGAATATCGTTCTGAGGTTTTTCAACACAAGTTCTTCGGAAAAAATGATCAACAGCGACTGTTTAATCCATGAGATCAAGTAGGAGTATGTTTTAAAAAAGAAAATATATTTAAAAGATACTTGCATTAAATTTTTAGTGTCGTGGAACTCAGCAACTCCCAATAAAAAAAGATAATATTCTTGCTGTAAATAATATAAAATTATAATAGCCATTATAACACTCGAGTTAAGTGACTAAGTGGAGTAAGTCATCAGAATCTTCAATACCATATTCTATTAATATAATTATTTATAATTTTTAGCCCTTGTCAAATGCCTACACGAAGGTTCACAGGTGTTTGCTAAGCCTCATATGGACAACTTTCAACAATTATCCGCAGAACACGTGTCTAAAGCATGAAATCTCAAGCGTTAAATAAATAATTGAAAAAAAATTTGCTTAATAATTTAGTTAGAACTAAGAAACTGGCATGGGTGCCATGCTAAAAGCCGTTGGCATACTTTTTCTGCTAGTTTTCCCTGTAAAACCAGATACAGAAGTGGAAGATGAAGAGGTATTTGATTATAATAAGGAACACTATACTTCTTCAGTTTTGGGATTGGTCAAGGTTCTCGAACTGGAGCGACAGTTTATGGAGAACTTTACCCTCTATGCTGATGCCTTGCAGGAAAAAGCGAATAACCTGAAAATGTGAGTTTTCGAAAAGGGGAAATCGAAGAGTTTAAATCTTATATTAAAAGCGTTTTTTTTAAGTTACCTTGACACCTTAAAGCGTCCCAGCTATGCAACTCATAAAGAGAGGGAGGAGTTTGTCTCTAATCCGCTAAATGCATTTGGATTGATTCGACGACTAAACCAAGACTGGCCCAAATTGCAAAATTACAGCAAAAAACCGGTGGGCTTAAGTTATTTAAATTCCATGGAAGAGATCCTGACCAGAGCTCCTAATTCCCACGATATGAACGAGACTTTAAAGGCAATGCATCGCATTGAGACAACTTATGATCTGCAAGCGAAAGATATTGCCAATGGACTCCTCCAAAGCAAGCAATTCAAGTAGGTCTGAAAAATAATGATTAAAAAAGCTTTTTGTAATTGATTTTAAAATCTTTAAATAATTTATCTTATATTTTTGTAAATAATAGATTTAGATTTTTGAAACTAATATATTTTATTGCAGCTATAAACTCTCTTCACGGGACTGTTTGGCATTGGCTCAACACAAATTAGAAATTGGGGATTATAACCGGTCTTTGATGTGGTTTACGGAAGCTTTAGAACACAAAACTGATTCGTATGATAAGAATGAAAATAATTCCTTTGAAGCCTTCTCTAGAGCAGTAATTAAGCGCAGTAAGTAAGCTAAAAATTATATATTACATTATATTATATTAGATTAATTATTATTAATATTACCTTTTATTATATTGTATTTCGGAACATTGTCAATCACCTTTTAGCCGTTTCTCTATCGAATCTATCGGTAATCAGCGAAACTCTCCATCAATTACTGACCAACTACAACCAAGAAAACAAAATTGTAGAATTTATCAATTCAAAGCTAAGACAATGGGATACGGAGAAATCCAATGATACAGATGGCACCGGGACACCAACAGCCACCCCACATGACATTGGCTGCCGCGGCTTCTTCCCCAAACGGACCAATCTCGTCTGCCGCTACAACTCCACTACGACGCCGTTTTTAAAGTTTGCCCCCCTTAAACTTGAGGAACTTAGCCTCGATCCATACATAGTATTGTACCACAATGTGATCTCGGACAAGGAAATCGAAGATATCAAAGGCGAAATAATCGGAAAAATGGGAAATGGATGGGCGAATAAAGAAGAAATCGTGGGCCGCGTCTACTGGACAAGGCATGAATCGGCAATCAGAAAGCGAATCAATCAGCGCATAGCCGACATGACGGGCTTCGATGTGGGGGAGTTCCCCGCCCTCCAATTGGCCAATTTCGGGGTGGGCGGATACTTTAGCCCCCATCATGACTATTTTACCGAACGCATTTTAGAAGTGGACCCCAACAACCCTTTGGGCGAGCGAATTGGAAGCTTGATTTTTTATGTAAGTATACTAGAAAATATATGTATTATAAATTTAAATTTTTATTTTTATTTATTTTATGTCCATTAAAGGCTGGGGATGTGTCCCAAGGAGGCCAAACTGTGTTTCCCGATGTACAGGTGGCTGTGGAGCCCAAAAAAGGCAACGCTCTATTTTGGTTTAATACATTCGATGATGCCAGCCAAGATCCGCGATCCCTGCACTCTGTGTGCCCAGTTATAGTTGGCTCAAGATGGAGTGAGTTCAAGAATATTTTTTTATAGCTTTTATAGACATTTTCATATTTAATAATCTCCTTATAGCGGTGACCAAATGGCTGCACTACGTCCCGCAATTATTTGTGAAGCCCTGCTCTCCAAAAGCTCTAAAAAGAAGCTCTTAACGCTTGGCGTGTATTTTTTTAACTTAAAATAAATTTTACAAATACATTATATACGCTGTAACCATAGCGAATGTCGTGTTTTTCTTAAGTTTCCTCTTCTTTAGCTCAGTCAAAATGCAAAGCTTGAAAAGTTTGCTTATATTTCTTCTTTTATGGAGACACACTACTGCAGAAAATATACAAAAACCTTTAAAGAACGAAAGGAAACCACTTGATATCTCCTCCAATGCGAAACTTTTAAAATTATTGGAATTAGAGGAGAGATTCATGGACAGTATTCAGACATATACGAATAAACTTGCCGAGAAAGTTAACAATCTACAGGCGTAAGAAATGTGAGATTTTTCAAGAAAGCTTAAATATTAAAGTCATTTTTTTACACACAGATTTTTAGACTCGAATGATTTTAAGGTCAATCAAAGCTTTGAAGATCGCG
This sequence comes from Drosophila triauraria, assembly GCA_014170255.2. Lineage (NCBI taxonomy): Eukaryota > Metazoa > Arthropoda > Insecta > Diptera > Drosophilidae > Drosophila > Drosophila triauraria. Next base: position 11,290,155 of record CM024336.1, on the reverse strand, counting down.
AGAAATATGTGAGTAATCCGCTGAATGCCTTTAGCCTGGTGAGACGAACACATCAGGACTTGCCAAAGTGGCACAATTACTCACAACAATTGGTGGGAATGGGTAAGTTACGATCTTCATTACATTTTTAAATATATTTAAAAAATAATAATCATCTTCCCAAGAGGAACTATATGCCTTGGAGGAAATCTTAGCGAAGGCTCCCAATGAACAGGAAATGAAGTACGCCCTGCAGGAGATGCATCGTTTGGAAAAGATCTACGATCTGCAGGCCACAGATTTAGCCAGAGGTCGCATAGAGGACAAGAAATACGAGTAAGTATGCTCCCATTAAACTTTTAAAATCCTAATGTTATATTACAGTGTCAACATGTCAATACGGGATTGCTTTGCTTTGGGCGAGCACAAATTTGAACAAGAGGACTTCCAAAGAGCTTCCATGTGGTATCGCATGGCCATCAAACATGAGCCCGAGGAAAGCGCTGAGATCATTAATGAGGTCCTGGGAGACATCATCGAGAAATTACACATGCAGTATGCCACATCGATGATTATATTTGGTAAGTCCTCTGACTTTTCTTTTCTTTTTCTTTTATTTGCTTTCTTCCATTTCCCATCAGGCTTAATGAAAGCCGATCCTTCGCTCACTATTGTAAAAGCCCAAGCGATAGCCCTCGAAGCACTGGGAAAATCTACCCCGTCTGATTTAAATAACCTGTTAACCGACTTACTACGACAAAGTGATGAGGAAATAGTTAGGGAAATGAACGATAATAGGACAGCTCCATCTGTCTACGAACTAGGATGCCGCGGATTGTTTCCGCAGCGGAAGAACCTTTCTTGCAGCTATGATTTCACCACAACTCCGTTTCTAAGAATAGGACCCATGAAAATGGAGATAATAAGCGTGGATCCCTACATTGTAATGCATCACGATGTGGTCTATGACGCGGAGATCGCTGAGCTCAAGCTGCACTCAAAGAACAAGATCAAAGTCACCAATGAAAACCGAATGAGAATTGAATCCCTCAGAGTGCAAATGATTAACCGCATTTCTGATATAGTTGGCACTAGTTTTCAGGTTACTCACGAGTTGTATATGCCCGATTATGATCTTGGATCTTACTATAAGCCCAACTACGATTATACGAAGGACTCCTTTTATTTGGGCGGACCAACAGCCACATTGCTATTATTTGTAAGTACACATTTCAATGGAGTACAGTCCCTAATTTATACATATTGATTATTAAACACTTAATTTTCCGCAGGCTTCTGATGTAGAACAAGGTGGAGCTACTGTCTTTACCAAATCTAAAATATCAGTGTTTCCCAGAAAAGGAAGTTGCTTGTTTTGGTATAATCGGTTACTCGATGGAAGCCCAGATCCTCGCAGCAAACAGGCTGAATGCCCGGTTATATATGGAAATAAATGGGGTAGGTGGACCTTTAAATAAGACTATAATTATACCCTTGCAGAGGGTATTATAATTTTGCCATGATATTTGCAACGCAGTGAAGGAGGCATCTCAGACCCCATAAAGTATATATATTCTTGATCAGCATCACCAGCCGAGTCGATCTAGCCATGTCCGTCTGTCTGTCTGTCCGTCTGTCTGTCTGTCTGTCCGTCTGTCTGTCCGTCTGTCTGTCTGTCTGTCGGTTTCTACGCGAACTAGTCTCTCAGTTTTTGAGCTATCGGGCTGAAATTTTCAGCATAGTCTTATTTTTTAGCACGCAGTATATATGTCGGAACGGCCGAAATCGGACCACTATATCCTATAGCTGCCATAGGAATGATGGCGAAATTAATGTACAAAAATTTTTAATTTCTCTGTTTTTCAACGAATTTCTTTAAATTTCGAGATATAGTCGTTTTTTATAGTTCTAGAATTACGGTTTTAATTTCATTAAGATCGGACAACTATATCATATAGCTGCCATAGAAGGGATCGGTCGATTTATATGAAAATGTAAAATTCTACATGTAAAATGTAAAATTTACAAAATTTACATAATTTGACATTTTTTTTACATTACCAAAATGGATCGATTTTCAATGATCCAATTGCTGACTGCAAGGGTATATAAACTTCGGTTTACCGAAGTTAGCTTCCTTTCTCGTTTTTACATAACTTTAAGAAAAACGAGTGGGAAAGCTACAGTCGAGTGTGACCGACTGTAAGATACCCGGTACCCAAAGCATTGTGGGTGAAATTAAACAGCACATGAACATGGAAAAAAGGAAATGTTGACAAATAGAGACAAATATTGCTAGAAACATGTTGAGCTACACTCAAAAGAGACAAATGTTGCTAGGAACATGTTGGGCAACTCTCAAAAGCGACATATGTTGCTAGGAACATGCTGAGCAACACCCAACAAAGACAAATGTTGCTAGGAACTTGATGAGCAACAAGTACGTGCGCTCTCTCTCTATACACAGAAACTTTATTGTTTAATAACTTCTATATTTATCATCCGATTTAACTGAAATTTTCAGAACACGTCCGCGATTGCTACTTATTAAGTCTATCTATTTACTTTAATCCAAAAATCACGCCTATAGCTAATATAATGTTTTTTATAATTTTCGGGAAGTGGGCGTTGCCAAATTTCAACAGATTCCAATGTTGTCACCAAATTTGGTAACTCTAGCTCTTATAGTCTCTGAGATCTGTTGTTTCACACGGACAGACAGACGGACAGACGGACATGGGTACACCGACTCGGCTGTTGATGCTGATCAAGAATATATATACTTAATGGATTCCGAGATTTCTCCTTCTGCCTGTTACATACATTCTCGGTTGGCACTAACTTATAATACCCTTGTACTCTATGGGTACCGGGTATAAGAAATAATCAAAGCACTAATGTCCGAGTTTTCTGTAGTCAAGACTTTTCACTCCATTCATTCTTATTGTTAATATTTTCAGTTTTCACCAAATGGATAAAAAAGATTAACAGGCAGTGCAATCCGAGGACAGAAGGCGTAGAAAGTTTAAAAACAAAATCAAAATATTAAAAAATATATATAAACCAATAATAAATATTCTTAGATTTCAGAAAACACAGAAATTGTCATTTCAAAAATTAAACCAGATTATGTGGAAATACACTGCAATTTAAATAAAATGTTATAAATAATTTAAAATTTAGCTATGCAGTATATACTATACTTTGTCCACGTAGCAGGACTTGCTGTTGATCCTCCGCAGGATCCAGTCAAGGGATGTCGATAACATAGGCAAAATTGTGGAACATCGTTCATTGCCAGAGTTGCATTTTCCCCTTCTTCGTTTCGCTAGCGAAATAATTAAAGCCTAGTAAATATTCCGCTGCTGATTTTGCAAACAGTGATATCATTTTGATGTGAGCAAAAAAACCTGGATTGACTAAAAAACAGACTTTCGGGAGGGAAAAGCTAATATATTATATTAAACAAAAGAAACAACAAAAGGAAAACAAAGAACAAAAAAAAAAAAAAATGCAAATATATTTTATATACAAATGAATAATAGTTAAATTATATTCAATACATCTGCCAAATGTTCGGTCGGATAATAATCATGTTGGATTACTAGCTGGTAATCAAAACAGCATTTATTGCTTCGGCTAACTAAATTGTAAAGTTAATTAAATTCGAATTTAAATATAAATCTAAATATTTTTTTGCGATGGAGGACAAAATTCAGGTGTGGACTCTTGAGCGAAATTATTCGGTACAAGTAAATAAAACCAAGGAAGCAGAGTTGTTTGTGCTGGTAACAGCTATATAAATATCTAATCTGTTATATTTCCATATTTTGCATATGTCTTGCATATTTTGCATATATCTAGCAATCCCAAGTGTTGCACGTTACATTCGAACGTTTTTGTAAATGAAAATGTAATATTTTTTCAGGTTAAATAAAGCATAAGCATAAAGCATAAGCATAATTTCGACACAGTTAAGCCCAATTCACACTGCAGTGATTTTCGGTGGATTCATACGCACCATCGTCGACGGTAAAGGTCTGTAGTGTGAATTGACTATTACGGATAAATAAAAGCAACAAATAAACGTGTTGGCAAAATGGCATTTTCCAACACTCCTTGGCTTTTTTGCATCGTTCTTTCCTTCAGAAACACCAGTTGGCAGCTCTTTTTTCTGTTCTGTTTCAAAGCTAACCAAGCATCGCAATGGAACGCAATAATGATAAGAGGTGCACTAAGTGCAATCTTAAATGCCGCACCATTACAAAATTGTTACAGCACGCTTGTGGTACCATTCCGTGCCCGGAATGCCCATTCATGGGCATTAATGAACGCGCTCTCGGTACGCACCAACAAAAAGCGCACAAAATAGGTGGTTTTTTTGTATTATTTAATAATTATTAATTTATAATTTACTTTATGTTTTAAACAGCACAAATGGAATGCGACGAATGTGCTTATAGGACGACGAAATTAAGGTCACTTATATATCATAAGGCATTCCATGGTAATTATGCTCTTCGCCGATTTTAGTCTGTTCTAAGTTATATTTGTATTACCCAAGCGCAACAGCGGCAGCAGCAGCAACAACAGCTTCCCGAGGATCGTCAGAGCGTGCAAGATGTACCCCAAAAGCTTCCCGAGCAGGAAGTCGCATCGCCGATGGACGAGGCTGATGAAGGCGAGGGCCACTCGTCGGACACGAACTCCTCGGCGGAGAATCGTCAGAGCGTGCACGATGTACCCCAAGAGCTTCCCGAGCAGGAAGTCGCATTGCCGATGGACGATCTTCCCGAGGATCGCCAGCAGCAACAGCAGCAAACATGTAAAAGGCTATGCGCCACATGTAACGAAATTTTTAAAAATTGCCCCAGAGTGCACAAAGATTTCAAGTGCCCGTTGTCCAATGCGAAATCATGGGAATAAATACAATGGCATTAAGGACACATAACCAAAAAGCGCATATGAAGGAGAGTAAGTACTTTCACTTTTTTAATATATACCAAAAAGCTTTAGACAATAAGATTTCTTATTATTTTAGAATACTTTGAATATGGCTTACACCAAATGAAGTTGGGCCATTATATAAGAAAGATGGTACAAATTTCTGCATCAACTCGGATTATGTTAAAGCCTTGAACTTATGCTACAGTCCTTAAAAAGCATGATGTTACGAATCTGCAAGTTCCATAAAAGTTGTGCTCCCAATATAATTAAAAAGGCTTGAGTATTGAATGAACATGTCTTTATTTTTTGAATACACCATATATTTGCATTATTCTCTTAAGCCTAGTACTAAGATCAACGAAAACCGCTTACGGAATTTCGTGAGCGAAATTGCCATATATTTCGTTCGGGAACCAGTGTGACCGAAGAAAACAAAGAAAATGGTCAGAATCGGTCAAGATCGGTCACACTGACTTGTATTTCCAGCTGTGTTTTGTAAACAAACTTTATAAATAAACTTTAAAAAGAGAAATTAATTTAACGAATTTGATTGGGCGTATTATTAATGTAATGCTCCGTAATGGAGTTGAAGGCAAATAATAGTGGCGCTACCGCCATCGCCGCCAATAAAAAAAATATGCAATAAAATTGTCAATAAAAACACAGAAAAAAATTTAATTTATGTACTAAATTGCATATAATAGGGCTTGCCTTTACGACTTTTATCAATTCCACATTATTCTCACGGCTGTCGAAGCGCTACAACCGAGCAGCGATTGCCTCCTCCCCCTTCCCCTGCATGCTGCTTACGAAATATATGCAATTGATATAATTCGCTTACGGAATCACAGCTGTTTATTAGTGTCTTTTGCCAACCGTTTTACCCGGTTCGCTCACGGAATTCCGTTCATCTTAGTACCCGACCAAACGAAATACCACAAAACTCTTCTTCTTGCTCTTTTCGTTCTTTTTTTTTTATATGAAGTTTTTCGTTTATGGATTTTTTTCGTTCATCTTAGTACTAGGCTTTGGGCTAACAACTATTACGGAGCGTATGTATCGCTAAATAAATGTATTTATGAAACATGTATATCATTATCAGGCAGGCTCCGGTTTTCACTTTTGTTTTTCGTTTTCGTTTTAGACCAAAATCATACGTTTTCGTTTTTAGGTGCTCCGGTTTTCACAAACTTTTTGTCATCGTTTTGTTATCGAAATATTGAATTATTTTTATTGCTCAAACTGTTGACTTGGACGTTTTGAGAAGTCAACGGAATGTTTAAATGCCTTTACTTTTTTTAATTGTTTGTTTTAAACCCAAATAAATGCAGAAATTGTGTATTTATCGGTCCAAGAGCGCTGCCACTCTTTAAACAGGAAATTTTATACCTTTTTGAAATGGTAAAAGTACCATTTAAACAATAAAATTAAACTGTTTTATTTATTAAAACCTTTTTTATCTTCTTTGAACATAATTAATGCCCTACTTTTAATTTTACAAGCATTTCGACCAGATTGTTTGGTTCCACCAACAGTACGGCAGCACTGGCAACCAAAACGAAAGTTGTCGTTGCCGACGGCAAATATTTTTTTTGCGAATTCGAGGTGGGGTCAGAAAATAATTCTTTAAAAAGTAATTACGAACTAGATTGATCCACTGATGGTGTGAAACAAACATCAATAGACCAACAAGTAAACTATTTTTTTCCTTTTGCAATTAAGAACCGATTTGATGTAGAAAAAGGCATTTAATTTTTTATTTCGACAAGACAAACTTGCCCGTTTTTGAAAACGAAAAAGTCTTGTGAAAGTGAAAACGGGAGCACCGATTTTCGTTTTCGAAAACGAAAACGAAAGAATCTTGTGAAAGTGAAAACCGGAGCCTGCCTGTATGTGTTTATAAGTTGGTATCGAGCGCCAGTTTGAAGATCATGGCACGGCCAAGTGGATAATGATCGAGGCCCAACAGCGGCCCTTCGCCCAATAAATGCAAATTGCTCACCAGAGACACGAACGGAGCCACGAAGTAAGACTCCCAATGCTATAACAAGCCAGAAACCGCAGCGGATCCACCAAATTATGTAAAACCCAGCGCCGAAGAGCGGTCTGCAGTAACACCAACGATTTGTGGTGTAACATCGTTCGTTGCCAGAGTTGCATTTTTCCCTTCTTCGTTTCGCTCGCGAAATAATTAAAGCCTAGTGAAGATTAGATTCGGCTGCTGAACTTGCAAAAAACAGCTAAAAAACGAACTTCCAGGGGTGGAAAAGCTAATATATTATATTTAACAAAAGGAAAAACAAACAACAAAAAGGAAAAACAAAGGAAATTCAAAGATATTTTATATGCATATGAATAATAACTAAATTATATTTAATTGCCAAATGTTCGGACGGATAATATTTACGTTGGATTACTAGCTAAGCAACTGTTTGGCAGCTTGTAATCAAAACAGCATTTATTACTTCGGCTAACTAAAATGTAAAGTAAATTAAATTCGAACTTAAATATAAATCTAAATATTTTTTTCCGTTTCACAAACGAACTTCACAATATTTAGGTGTTTACTCTTGAGAGAATTTATTCGATACTACTAAATAAAACCAAGGAAGCAGAGTTGTTTGTGCTGGTAACAGCTATATAAAAATCGAATCTGTTATATTTGCATGTCTTGCATATTTTGCATATATTTAGCATACGATTTTGTAAATAAAAATGTAATATTTTCTAGGTTTTCGAAATAAATATAGTAAATAAAGCATAAGCATAAAGCATAATTTCGTTACAGTTAAAACCAATTCACACCACAGTGATTTTCGGTGTATTCATACGCACCATCATGGACGGTCGACGGTCGACGGTAAATGGTCTGTAGTGTGAATTGACTATTACGGATAAATAAAAGCAACAGATAAACGTGTTGGCAAAATGGCACTTTCCAACACTCCTTATTTTGGCTTTTTTGCTCCTCAAAAACACCAGTTGGCAGCTCTTTTTTCTGATCTGTTTCAAAGCTAACCATGGAACGCAATAAAGATAACATGTGCACTAAGTGCAATCTGAAATGCCGTTCAATTACAAAATTGTTACAGGACGCTTGTTGCGTGAGCGTGCAAGATGTACCCCAAAAGCTTCCCGAGCAGGAAGTCGCATCGCCGATGCACGAGGCCGATGAATTCGAGTGGCCGTCGGACACGGACTCCTCGGTGGAGGATGTTGGCAATCAGCCGACGTCGAGTAAGAAAGTTCTAAATTTCAAGTGCCCGGTTATCCAATGCAAATTCAGGGCAATAAATGATATGGCATTGAAGGCACATAACGAAAAAGAGCATATGAAGGAGAGTAAGTATTTTCACTTTTTCATGTATGTACATATATACCAAATATATAATATAATATTTCTTATTGTTTCAGCATCCGAAAGCAAACCAGGAACCAAAGTGCAAATGAAGTATCTTGTTGCCCCATCACATAAAAGAGAAGGTAATAATTTCTTAAAATTTGTATAATTTAATATATTTCTTTATTCATATTTTATAGAATTTCAAAGCTGGGATGATGTCTTCGGTAGCGGAAGCTCCAGCGACTAAAATTTATTTATTTTATTGATGTTATGAATCTGCAAGTTTCATAGAGGTTGTTCTCATAATATAATTAATAGTGCTTGAGTATTGAATGAACATGTCTTTATTTTTCGGATACACCATTTATTTCCATTATTCTCTTAGGCTAACAACTATTCCGAAGCGTATGTATCACTAAATAAATGTAGTTATAATATAATATATAATCTTAATGTTTATATAAGTTGATGTGATGTTGTTATGGGTCAGGGAACAATGGACCAGCAGGTGGAGTGGCTGAGCAAGGCCTGGGGACTGTGAGAGCATTTGCACCTATGCACCTAGGCCAGGCCGCACTTTACTCTCATGATGCTGGACACGAGCGCCAGCTCGAAGATCGTGGCACGACCAAGTGGATGGTGATCGAGGCCCAGCAGCGGCCTTCGCCCATCCGGTATTCCGGCTCTCTCCGGACCTGTGCTTCAGCTGGGCCTCTCCCTGCGGCCTGCTCCTCGCTCCGGAGTCCGTCTACCGGAAGCGCCTGCAGAATTACACACTGCTGGTGGACCAGTCCGGACTGATTGCATACTGGGTGACCCAGAGCTTGGCCGCATGACTATGAAGGACTACAGCCCTTGCGACCGATTAGCCTTCAGGACCTGCGACTGTACTGGCGAGTTCTGGGATCGCTCCGGCTCGTCTTCTTGGCCGCATTCGCCTTGGAGCTGCTGCTGTTCTACACCAACGTGTTACCCAAAAGAAGCCAACCAACACCTGCAACCACCAACAAGCTGCACTTTGAAGTTTTGACAGTCCATGGCATAGGTGGTATATCGAATTGATTAAACGAATTTTACCATGCTTAATTCCTGTTTCTAATATTTGTTTCTTTAGTTAAAATGAGTCAGTGGCTGAGGGCGGTAACTATTCTTTTTAGCTTAGGCTATTTTTTTGTAGCTGGCACTGAAAATCAAATCTACAACGAGAGCAAAGAACGATATAGCTCATCTACGGTAGGACTTTTAAAGCTGCTGAAATTGGAGCAACAGTTTGTGGAAAACCTTATAGCGCTCGAGACAGATGAAGAAAGCGAAACAATACAAGCGTAAGAATTTTCTGATTCATCAGAATAGTTAAACGCATTCCTTTTTTAGTTACCTATTTTCTATTAATTATAAAATGAATCGAAGCCCAGCAGAGAAACTAGAATTTGTTTCCAATCCTCTGTCCGCCTTTTCACTCGTAAGACGAACTCATGAGGATTTGCCAAAGTGGTACGAGCACTTTAAGCTTAAATTAGGAATGAGTAAGTCTTATTTAATTTTAAATTACTCCTCGTCTGAAGATATTTTATTTATTCAAAATGAAATTTTACCAACAGCGGATATGGCGGTTTTCAATAAACTTTTGGCCGAAATACCTGATGGCCAGGATTATTGGGAGGCTGCACTTGGAATTCAACGTATAGAAAGGATCTATGACCTTAGGGTCGATGATTTAGCAGAAGGTCGGCTGCAGGACAAGCAGTACAGGTAGGCTAATTGTTCTCAGTTGAGCTTTTCCCTTTACGCTTCCTTAATAATAATAATTAATTGAAAATCGAGTCTGTCGGTTAGTTGCGAACTCTGATGCTTTATTAGAGTCAAAATTAAACAATTCTTATTATTATTTGGTCTACAGTATTCAAGTATCCTATCGCGACCGCATAGCTATGGGACATCTGATGTTTAAACAGCGCGATTATCAAGCAGCGGCCAAGTGGTATCGAATGGCTTCCAAATTCAAGCCCCAAGAGGACGATGATACACTGAATGAGATTCTAGGCGATCCAGAAGACTATCTTAATCGTCAATACCTCAAGGCAATGATGATTTATGGTAAATCTTCTTATTTATCCTATTTTCGTGTAATCTTTAATTCTTCGCAATTTTTCAGGCTGGATGCTTTACGACCCTACGCAGAGTGAATCGGAAACTTTAAAAAAGGTTGAGGAATCGTTAGCAAATGCCAGTCAAGATAATTTGGATGATTTATTGGCTAAGCTGCACAGGCCCGAGAATGACATGGGCTTCGAAAAAGAGCTCTATGAGACAAAAAGGCCTGCTTCCGACTTCGAAAAAGGTTGTCGTGGACAATTTCCATCGAAATTGAGACTTACATGTCGCTACAATTACACCACGACTCCATTTCTGCGATTGGCACCGCTGAAAATGGAGGAAATCAGTTTGAATCCCTACATAGTCATGTACCACGAAGTTCTCTACGGTTCAGAGATTGAGGCACTCAAGGGACAGTCGGATGGCTTGAGCAACGCCTTTGCTGATCCCAAGAATGGATCAATTATCAGGGAATTAGTGGCCCGACATGTTTGGTGGTCGGAGGAAACACCGATCAGAAAGCGCATCAACCAGCGCATTATTGACATGACAGGACTTAATATCGCAATAACGGAGGAGATACAGATTGCCAACTATGGATTGGGTACATATTTTAAGCCACACTTTGACTACACTTCCGATGGATATCAAACGCCCAATGCTTCTACTTTGGGCGATCGTTTGGTCACTGTTCTATTTTATGTGAGTAACATTTATGATATAAATAAATTTATTTTAAGTTTTTCCATTTTCCTTTGAAATTTTATTTTATTTTAATTTCTTTTGCAGGCCAGCGAGGTTCCACAAGGCGGTGCCACCGTGTTTCCAGATCTCAAGATCTCGATATTTCCACGAAAAGGCAGCAGTCTTTGGTGGTTTAATTTGTACGACGATGGAACCCCTGATATAAGAAGCCATCACTCGGTGTGTCCAGTAATAAATGGCGATAGATGGAGTAGGTTTATTCAAATTATTTAAGCTATGACTCGTAGTTATAAAATTATTTTTCAGCTCTCACCATGTGGATCCATTTGTTTCCTCAAATGTTTATCGCTCCATGCGGTACTAGAAAATAAAATAAAACTTTTTAAAAAATATACCCGTTACCATTTGAAACTAAAAAGAAATCGCTATCCCAAGTAATTATTTTGTGATAAATACATTTTTTACAGTGATAAATAAATTAGGCACCGTAAACTTTTTCTTTACTTTTTTATTGCGGAACTGAATATGGAAAGCCAAAACTAATAAGCCATGAAAATGTAGCTCTACTTAAATATAGTTAAATAAAAAACTGCAGTTGTCTACCTTACCTAAGATGCAGGGGTTCCCGTTTCAGATCTTCTTTTTATCAATATTCCTTTTACAAAGTTTTTGCTATGCAAAAACCGAGAAGGTAGAGGATCCCATGATATACAGCACTTCTGTGATGAGCATGGTTAAGCTCCTAGATCTTGAAGAGTCCTTAAAGGGCAACATGGAAAAATATGTCCAGGAAATGCAAGCCAAGTTGAATTTGATTAAATTGTAAGTCTACGAAATATCTTTATAACAATTTAATTATGTCTATATTTGTAGATTTCTAGGGTCGATAAAAAGAGAGCCACAGCTTAAAAAGCTGGAGGAAAAAGAAGAGTATGTGGCAAATCCGTTAAATGCCTTTCCATTGCTAAGACGACTCAATCAAGATTGGCCCAAGTGGCATAGGTATCTGAAACTGGCCATAGCTTCAAATACCACTAAAGCAATGCAAATAGAGTTGAAGTCTGCACCTAGCAATGATGATCTTAAGGTGGCCCTTAAGGGTATGACGCGTATCGAACAATTTTACAATCAACACGCCGAGGATTTGACCAAAGGTTTCCTGATGGATAAAAAATTCAAGTGGGTTGCAAAGGGAGAAATTATATTCTATAATAGGTATTAAAAATTTTTTTGTCTAGCTCGCAGTTGACTGCTCCTGATTGTATTTCCTTGGCTGATTTCCATTATAATCAAACTCAATTCACTGATTCCACCCATTGGTATCGCATGGCCTTAAGACTTCATAAGATTCCCCAAGGCACAATGTACGAAAAGGTATTGGGTTTGAAGCGGAAGATTATCTACAAAAAGTATGCCAAGGCCATGCTCAAAGAATGTAAGTTCAGGTCAGAGAGCGAGTCCTTCAATTTGAGGCTCTCTTGTTATTAATTCTATATAACTATATTAATTATAATTAATTACTTGCACATTCCTTTTAGCCCTAACTATAGACAAAGCCAGTATCACAGTCAAAGAGAATGCCGAATGGGATACTTTGGCCAAACAGGTCGTCAAGAAAGACAACTTTGACAACATTAAAAGTCTTATTGATGAATACCTAACTGGAGACGAGAAGATCTTTCAAGAGGAAGCCGCTAGACATAAGCGTAAACCCACAAACCTCGAAAGAGGTTGTCGGGGAAAGTGGCCAAAGCGTATATCATCCGATCTAGTGTGTCGTTATAACAGAGAAACATCCGCTTTTCTTAAGCTAGCACCTCTCAAGTTGGAGTTTCTGAATATGAAGCCTTTGATTGTTCTTTATCATGATGTGCTCTACGACAAGGAGTTCCAGGCAATGAGAAATATTGCCATTTTTAATGCCACCATGACCGATGGCTTTGACTCAAAGGGAAAGCTACAAAGTCAGGACAGAGTTGTGAAAATTGTATCCTTTCAGGGAACAACAGCCTCGTTTACTCGTAGCATTAATCGACGCATCGGAGATATGACTGGTCTTGAGATGAACGAGAATATGGGCTTACATCTGAACAATTACGGTCTGGGTGGTCACTTTGGTAAGCATGTGGATTACGTGGATTTAAAAAAGCGACCTGTAAGTGAAGATATTATTTAAATAAAGTAAGGAATGGTTTATTATTGCTATCTTTTACAGCCAAATTTCTCTGCTGACTTGGGCGGCGATCGAATAGCAACAGCTTTACTTTATGTAAGTCTTCAGTCACTTAATGTCTCAATGTTTTACAGAATTTTATGTTTAAAGGTAACATTAGATAATAAGAATTTTTTCTTTAACTTATATTTAGGCCACCGATGTTCCCTTGGGTGGAACCACCGTTTTTACCAAACTTAAAATCGCCGCAGAGCCGAAGAAGGGTAACGCTTTGATCTGGTTCAATCTGAACCATGCTGGCAATCCTGATCCCTTGACCGAGCATTCAGCTTGTCCTGTTGTGTTGGGTTCCAGATGGAGTAAGTTTTGGCAAAATAAATCTCCCAAAAGTACTAATTTAAAAATTTCGCAGCTATTTCCAAATATATACATGAGCGGCAACAGATGTTCAAGAAGCCCTGTTTTGCCTAGATTATATAACTCTATTAGAGCTGCCATTAAAAAAGAATGTAAATAAACAGATGACAATGTTTATGGATAAGGGGGAGCCTCCTTTAGCCTGGGTGTCACTTTCATTGTTTGCCATAAAAATTGCAAGTGCCTTTAAATTCAGTGCCATTATTGGCGTAGACAGGGGGCGGCCTCCAGAGAGGGGTTGAGCTTATGTGCTTGCTCCAAATACCATTTAGCGGAAGTGCACACTTCAATAGGAAAAAGAGGGGCAACTGCAGCAGTTAAGGAGGGCACGAAGGACAAAAGCCAGGCCGTTGCACTTGTCTATTTTGCATCCAGGAGTCACATAAAGGGTGTAACCATGTGATTTAAGGGGGCAAGAAACAGGTTTTATAAATATTTTAAGGAAAGGAATGCCAAAAATCGCCTAACGAGATAATTTCAACATTTTTAACTGTCTTAATATATTAAATATTGATTATTTATGCTGAAATGTCCTTTTTTAATAAGTTTGCTCAACCGAATCGCTCTCAAAGTGATACATTTGGTAAATGTTTGCAGAAAATTAAGTCAAGTTTAAGTTTTCATTAAATGTTTAACTGTAAAATATAATAAAATCATTAAAAATTATGCAGTGTTGACAATGTAAAATTCCCTACTCAGATAACCCAATTTGTAACTCATTTTCCAAGTAAGACCAAAGGCCAGAAACCGTTACCCTAATTGGAATATCTTTTGAGTTTTGCTTCCTTAAAATACTCTTGCTAATACAAACCAAAACTTGGTCGGAAACTTTAAATGAGTTTAAGACCAACTACTACATGGGCTAAGTGAGGGGGCCGTGGCGAAACGAAATCAGCATGAAAGCAATTGTCCAAGTTATTCCAAAGTGCGCCTGCAGGCAAAAGGCACTCGCATACTGTATGGAGGAGGACAACTGGCCAGCAATGGAAACACAAACCGGGACCAAGTCCTCTTGCTGCTGCTACTGTTGTTGCCACTGTCAACGAAGCTGGGGCCGGAGCTGTTTTTGAAACGGGTTAAAAGGGGAAGCCGCTGCCGGATGATGGCCTCGGCGAGCAAGAAAGGAAGTGCCAGAGAGATGTTGTTTATGTTGCCATTGAAATGACGATCTATAGTTAAGCATTAACAAGTTAACCAAGGGCCGCAGTCAGTTTGTTGACAAAGGCCAAGGCCAAGCTGCCAGAAAGAGGAAAAGACGATTGCTATATAATGTGCCCTGAAGCCTCTCTTAAGCCTGTAGGCTAAGAAAATATCTATAAACCTTAGCTGACCAGCTCCCACAGATCATTATAAGTTGTGTATAGAAAATAAGGTGCTAAACTGGCATTAAAAGCAACCAAGTGCGGGCATTGTCCCATTCAATACGCTGGAGGATTTAGCCACTGCAGCCATTGATTTACCACAACCTGGCGCCTGTTGAAGCACCAGAATGCAGATGCACATGCGAAAGGAAGTCGGATAAGTGAATCGCATTGAATGGCTGACCAAGTTGTTGAGAAACTGCTGCAGCGCAGGAAGTCAGGAAAAGTGAGAAAAATATATATAAAATAAGTTGAGGCAAATGCAATCTAAAGCGTCTGCACTTACCAGCGCCAGAGTTGGCCAGAGAATATCCAAGGATAGAGACGAGACCACAATGTGTCCTGGGAGAGACGACTTCGCCTGGGGCATTGTAAACCGATTCCGAAAAGTGCTGAACTCTTAAGTGATTGAATTGTTATCGGTGACACGAATTTGTCCACTGATTTCGGATGGGGCGATACTCGGGGGAGTCAAAGCTGCAAAGATGAAGAGGTGACACAAGATAAGTTAATGCAAGAGCAGGAAATATTATATACTTATCGGATATGACCCGGCGTTTGTCGGAGAATCACTGAAGAAGCCCCAAGATGATGCGCCATTTATCGTTTGTAGAAAAGAGGTAGTTTATATTTTCAGGCAAAATAAAAGTAATAACACAAATTCATTACAACTAAATGCTTAATACATCTTAAGGTATTATTGAAAAGTAAACGGCATTCATTCTAATAAGCCTTTTAGGCCCAGACCTAGCATTTTGCCTATATCTGTATGAGCAAGCTTCTTTGTCAGATGCACTTACTTAGCGTCGAGTCACTGTGGCGCAGTGCTGTGACTAGGAGGCCATAAGGAGTTTATGTCGGTCATGTCCGTGCCGCAGTTTCTTTCTGGCAGCTTATGATATGAGCACTCTATTAATGTCGCGCTTAAAACGAGAGTCTCAAGCTAAAAATACACTAAGGCATTACAGTGAAATCTGCCAGCCACAGCTGAAGCATTTGAACAATAAAAAAACGCAATTACTCGAACATAAGTGTTATTAGTAGATTCTTACTATCTATGTTATGATCTACATTTAGTATGTAATGTACTTTTGGGTGATAATATGCATTCCCCGGGTCTCAAACTCGGTTCTATAGATCACTGTCAGATGGCAGATCAGCCTCTTCGATTTTACGAATATCCTCCCAGCTGAGAGACGCCTCCTTGATCATTTCCAATGCGGCCAGGCAATAGGGGCACTGACGCAAGTCCATGAGGAAAACCTCCTATACAAAAGGATACATATAAAGTAAGTATATAAAGTATTATATGGTTTATGCAGGGAGAACCCTCCACATACCGATGGATGCTTCTCGCAAATCTCCGACAGGCGGCCTTGGAAGTAATGGTGGCAAAAGCCACATTCATAGGCACTTGGCGGGCGGAAGCAAATGCAGTTTTTGGTTCCCTGATAGTCCTCCGGCAGTTCGTACTTGATCTTCTGCTGCTGCTCCTTGTCCAAGGGCTCTGGCGGCGCCTGGAGCTTCGGTCCCGGCGGGGAGCACTCGTTGTTGTTGGCATCGCGGCCACGGGGCTCAAACATTTTATTGGAAATGCGCCGTTGGGCGTTTTTCATCTGTGTCTTTACTTTTACATCCCTTGGACTGGAAGCCGTCAGGTTGCCGTATAACAATTCCAACCGCGATGCGATGGCACTGGCGTCGGTGCCACGGATCTGGACTGCAGTCGGTAAATAAATAAATGCTTTGTTTGGCGGCTTCTCAAGTTAAACTAATAATTACATTTGCTTTTAGGAGTAAAACTCGAGTCGCTCTGCTTCTCCATGCTTGTTTATGTTAAATGATTCTTGATGATGATGATTCTGGATAAACAGTGAACACTCAATGGCAAGGCGACAATAACTACATTTATTCTAAAAAGATAACGTGCACAACCGCGTTCCTTCCGAAAACTTTTTTTTTCGTTGTGAAGCGTCTACCGGTAAATGACAGTGTTGCGAAACGTGAGACTCAAGGCCTACAACGATTCCTATCGAATGCCTATTTACAATTTTTATTTAATGAATATTCATATATCTTGCGGTTCTAACTTTCCCAAATTTTAATTTTAATTAAAATTAAAAAAATAAATAAAGTTTGCTCGTGTTTATTAAAGTTAATAGATGCTTTTACATAGTTCTTATGTATTTTTGATAGTATTAGTGTTATTTAAAGCCCAGCTTCGTCAACGAAATCTGCGCTTGTTTGTTTGTATTGGTGTTGTTATTGTTTGGAGACTTGCAGATAAGCGGCAGAAGCCCCGCAAAAGGCACACTGACGGGCGTCCATCAAGAAAATTACCTAAATAATTGTATTTATTTATTATTAGCAAAGTAGTGGGCGTTTTCTTACTTACCTCAGGATGTTTTGGGCAGGGCTGCGAAAGGCGCCCGACAAAGGACTGGTTGCAGCGGCCGCAGACAATTTTGTCGTCACGCTTGCGCTCACAGATGCAAGCTTTGTGAACGCGCTCGGCTTTGAAATTGTAGTTGGGCAAGTTATGAATCTTCTGAAACTCCATTTTTTCCGTATTGGGCTCGCAATAAAGCTGTAATTCCAACGAGAGAACCGATCGTTATTGTATCGATAGTGGGCTTACTTGCGAGCTGTTGATATCGATACTCAAATAGAGGTGGAGAGACATCGATGTTCGCGGACATCGATGTTTTTCGATGAAACATTGGCTGTCTTCACCTAAACTGCATCCCTGATCAGGAAGGGATCGGAAGAAAGTTTTGCTTTATTTCTAAAGAATTCTTTTCGAAATTTAAGTTTAAAGAATATTTTTAACAATATAATGATAATAAACTTTATTGTGGTAATTAAAGCATTAAAGTTGATATTTCTAACACTATGAGTATACATATTTATTCTTGAACAACCTCACCAGACAATTCAATGTAGACTATGAATGCATAATATTTGTAATGCGGGTTAAATAATAAAAGTACTTCCGTAAAACAAAACTTAATTATTAAAAACCTTAAAACCGAAAAACTAAAATAATTATAATTTAATAACCAATTTACTCGTTTTTTAACAGCAAAGATTTCTAGGAATTTTGAAATCCAAACATTTGTGAATTTTCATAGCTATTATTTTGTCCGCATGTGTATCATATTTGGTTTGTGTCTTGGGTACTAGATGAAGCAGTACACTATAAAGCAGTTTACACTGTCGATAATACAGTGAATCTGAGCAATCTGCTTTGCCGACACTCGGTGTAGCCGCCAACAGCATAATTTCAAGCAGTTTTAGTTATCTTTTAAAAAAAATCAAAAAGCAGTCCTTTGTAATATATTTTTAAATTAATTATTTTTGTAGTGAGTAGCACAATTCAAAAATATTTATTTTTAAATTAATCAACGTTAAGATTTGTAATCCGATTGCAAGACTTTAAAATAATTTTAGTGTTGCCATATTAGTGAGCAGCGAGAAATACCAAATGGAATTATTTACTCTTCGGGATTTTAGTTCCAGGTCACACTGCCACATTGATCTGACGAGCGCAACTAATGCAAACTCGGACGCTCGTCGTTCAACTGGCTCGTTGGTCTAGAGGTATGATTCTCGCTTCGGGTGCGAGAGGTCCCGGGTTCAATTCCCGGACGAGCCCAAGTGGATTTGAAATGTAATTTTTTTTTCTTTTTAAGAACGTTATTTTTACGTAACTTAAATGTATATCAAAGTTGCAGGAGAAATTTCTTGCTCTCTTGTTGAAAATGTGTGTACATTTTCTAGTTGATTTGAATTGTTTTTCTATTCAGATATAATAAGCCTGATTTGAAAGATACTCCTTTTATAAGGCTAATTTTTAATTGGTTTCTTAAGATCTTTGTTTGTTTATGCGAAATATCATAGGATCATTCTCTCGATACTTTTTTAAAAAAATTAATGTTTAAGAAATAAATAAACGTATTTTCTGCTAGTTTTTTGTGTTTAAAAATAATTTGAATGTAGAATTTAATCAAAATAAGCTACTAAGAGATTTCTGTAAAACTTTTGTATAATTTAAATAAAAGAACATATACAATTTTGTAAGTAAAAAAAATATATATGCTAAGTTTTTGCTAAATGCACTCGCTTTGCTCTCTTTTTATATCCCTGGTTATCCATAACTATATGTACATACATACATGCGTAAGCAAAAATGGTTGTGTTTTCTTTTTTTGTAGCATTTGTTTAGTTTTTTTAGTATTATGGTTTTTGAAGTACTTAGAACAAAAAATGGGTTTTATATCCCCCAAAAGTTTTTTGGAGTGTTTAAATTACAATTCAGAATAATAATTTCTTTTTCGTGTTCTCTATTGTTCCAATGCTTTTGAGTATATGTTAAAGGAATACCCAAATATATGATTTTTTTTTTTCGATTTTTAGTTTAGATTACTTAATTTGTAAGCGCTGCCGCGGACTTGTCTGTGTTTTTGTTTATTTTTTGTTTGTGTTTATTCGTTTTGTAGGGATTTTTGTGTTTAAGTGTGCTCGAGGGATAAACAGTCTCTCTATGGATGTCCATTTGCAATACCTCACTCGTACTCCAGCACGTTTTTATGGTAGAACAATAAATAACTGAAAATAAAATTAATTATGAATAATTATACATTTGAAATTAATTCCCGAAACAAATAAAACTCAGCTGGCGACCCAGAACTTACCCTTCGCTGTCCAGCACCTGCTTTAGCGATGCCATCGTTATCACATGATCATCGCACTTAACCCACGTGTCCTTCTGATGCCGCACGTACGCCGTATAGTGTCCCGTGTCGATGGTGCCCACATGATTCACAACGGCGTACAGAGAGAACCGGAAGTCACCGTAGGCATTCTTTTTCTCGGACATAAACGGCGTCATATCGAACTCGACGGGGAATTGAATAAAAGAGGAAATCTTGCGATCGATCAGTGCCGAGTGCTCGAAACGTTTTAAATGGAAGGAAACAACGCTGGGCAGAGTGCGCAAGCTAAACTGTTTGGTGGACTCCTGATAGGATTTGCAAGTGGAACACTTGATTTTCGCCGCCGAACCCAGATGCTCGGCTCGTGTATACCGCTCCAGGCAGTCGATTAAAGTTTTTGGGGTGACGCCACCATGCGTTGTCGTCTCCCCCAAATCCAACGAAATATCCCAAAAGGGATCAAAGGTGGTGGACACTCCATTGCAGGCCTGACACACCACATCGCTCTGCAGCATGCCCGTGAAGATCTGGTCGATGATGCAATTGCATTGGCCATAGCAATGCGAGCTGCTCGAGCTGCTGGAATTGGTACCGCCGCTGCCGGAACTCGAACTATTGCTCTTGCTCTCGTGCTCCGACTTGGCTTTGACACAGTGCCGATGCAGCACATCCAGGGTGGCGATGAAGAACTCGTGCGCATCCTGCTGTTCGTAGCCGGCGAGGTGCTTGGCATGGTTCCAGATTAAATGCAGCAGGCGGTGCAGCGACAATGGAGAACGGGAGCCCGAATAGAACTCCTAAGCAGGAGAGAGAAAATGAAGTCAGTGAGTGGTTGGATAATATTTTTCAGAGATTCTAGAACAATATCTTACCTGGAAGAGCCGCGACACTTCACAGACGAGACATTTGTGCGAGGACTTGCTACCGCAATCGTGGCGATCCGACATAAAGTAATCACTCAACAGAGGAGTATGCACCAGAGCCTAGACATGGGTAAACCGTGGATTATTTGAGCACTTCTTCCTGTACCTCTAGTCCGGGACTAACCTGAACAATGCAGTTCATGAAGCAGGTGGCCCCCAAATTAAGCAATCCCCTCAATCCGATCGTTTGATTTGGTCTAACCAATCTTCGCCTGGCATTGGCCAGCAGCAGATTCGTCTCCTTGGCGGTGGGTATCCACGGCTGCCATCCGAGACTCTTCTGCAGATCCTTGGCCTCCAGCTTGCGATTGATCAGCGCATACTCCCGGCTCCTCGCATCGTAGATGAAATCCCTGCAGGCATAGCAATACAGTGTGCCGTGGGATAGCTCCAATGCCACGTTGTGCTTCTTCGATCGCAGATGACTTGTGATATGGGCACCACGGCATCCAAAGTAGATGCAGTGCAGGCAGGCGTATAACTGGATGCCATAGCTGCCGCACTCGAAGCAATTGCAGTGGATGGCCTGTGGGAGGAAAATGAATAAAGTATTAATGGGAATTAAATATTCGATTCTGCAAAAAAAAAATTAAAAATACAACTCATTTTAAAACCATATTTGAGTAGATTATTAGTAGAATTATCAAATAGATTATAAATGCGGTTATGGTTAAGCTCCGAAATAGAGACATCAAATTAATAAAACCTTTTAGAAGTTTATAAACCATTTAAAGGCGAATTAAAAATCATTCCATATCTTTTTTAAAATATCATTTGCAAGCATAGTGTCAACGACCTTCACGGTGATCGAGTCACGTTTATGTAAAATGTATAATCATCAAAAATGTTTGGTAATTAAATTCACTTTTCCACTCTTTCCGCATTTCCCTTTCTCATCTTCTCACTATTTTGTTACTTAAGTGCTAATAAAGTAACTAAGTTAACAATTAAAAATAAAAAATTATTTGTACTAACAAAAACATAAATAGGTAACTCCCGTAGATCGAATAAATTATAAATAAATTAATACTATTTGCTGGCGATCAATACTGATATTTCCACCTTCTTCTTCTTCTTTTTCACACCGCTACGGTGTCAGTGACCTTTGGCTGTGACTGATTCACGGTTATGCAAATGTTTGCTCATCACTATATTTGGCTCTTGCTCACTCACACATTCTCACCTTTGCACTCCCCCTCTCTCACCAAATAATCCTCTCAGTCCTTTTTGCTCTCGAGCCAATTTTCTCACACCCACTCCTTCTGCCCCCCCGCACTATTCCGTTCGTTCATTCTCACCTTCTTCTCGCGCGCATCTCTGTTGACGCAGGCAGCGAAGTAGGCGTCGATGACCCGGAATGTATCGTAGCTGTGCTCCTTCACGTAGCTCTGATAATGCCGGCAGCCCGTCTCTGACATGACAGCGCTGCTGGCGTTGGCTTCGCTGCTCGCTTTGACGTCGACGTCGCTGTCAAGTTCAATAGCAAGTTTTTGCACGGTGCGCAGGCAGTTGGTTAAATGTAAATGTGTGGCGTTCAGTGGGCCGTGGCCCTTTGTTAGCTGCTCCTTCGGCTTCTCCTCCCTTTCCTCTTTCTCACGGCTTTCCCCAAAACCACCAGCTCCGCCGCCCCCGGCGCCACGCCCACTTTTAGCAACAGCTTCGCTTAAGTCCGCCGCACACCGGCCGGCAGCTGTTGTTGTCGCTGTTTCGTTCTCGGCCGTTCCCCGGCCCGTTTCCGTGCCCGCCGCCTGCCGTTTGTTGTTGCTGCCGCTGCCCGCGCCGCTGCTTGCGCTGACGCCGCTGCTTACGGTGCTGCTGCTGCTGCTAACTACGCTCGTATTACTATCAACACTATTCTCTTTTGTTTTCGTTCGTTTTGCGCACGGCTGCGATTGCACGAATGCCTTGTCACACTTGCGCTGTTTTCGCCGAATTTTGGCCACTTTTGCGGTTCGCCCGGCGGGTGATTAGTTAACAGCGATTTCGTTTTTAATTTCTGTGATTTTCGCTTCGTTTTTCTTGTTTCTGTTTCGGTTTCAGTTTCTGCACTGCCTCACACACACACCAATAAGCAACGCGCACGCACGTACCAGCCGTCGTGTATGTGTAGGGAAGCAGAGACCAGCTGGCAGTGTGACCGTTGGGTTATGGCCAAATTAAATACTAGATAGTACTTAATAACTGGCGTTTTACAGTACTGGGTTTTCCGTTTCCTTTTAGTTGCTCTTAATTTTTGGTTGGCTTTTCTTTTGTTGTTGCTTTTTTTCTTATTACTAGCCTATTTGATTACCCTGAAGTTGAAAGATTACGTCTTTAAGGCCTTTCTTAAAGCTTAATTGATTGATTTAACTGAACACCAACCGTTTTCGGTAGGCTTAACTTGCTGCAAAAATATTTTTAAACGATATTGTCGAAACGAAATTAATTAATTTTGTATTCAAGATTAAATGAAATAAAATTTAAATTCGATTTTTAAAATTCTAGTATTTTCACGGTCCTACTAATTTCTGCAACGGTTATTCCGCTCAGCTGATGTGTCAACTTGCAAGTGGCGCGCAATATAAAAATACCAAATGTGGTTAAAAAGCGAAAAGACTTCAATAAACAAAAGAAAACATAAAATTAAGAAGAAGTGTATAAGAAACCAATAGATATCTTAACATATTCCAACGTAATCATAATATTATGCGGCTTCTTTTTTGAACGGCCAACGATCCCGATAGCTCGCCCTCGGACGCTTTACAACACAGCTGCATTTGAAAATACTGACATCTGCCTGCCAATCGCAGGAGGCGCATTTGTGGCGGCCCTTCCCATTTATTTTAGTTAAATTAAACAAAATTTGTGATTAATAACAATGTACAACGACGAGGCGCGAACGCCCCAGGCCCTCAAGAATAGATATTTTACCAATCTAAGCGGCCTGAAGTCCCGGGCGCGCAGAAATAGCTACACGAAGGGCCACACATCGGCGGCGTCGGCGACAACGCCAACCAATGGCGGCAAGGAAAATGGAAAATACAGCCCCCAAATGTCTGCTGGAGTGTGCACTCCGCCTCCGAAAAGGCTGCAAAAGGTGCGAAATCCCTTCGAGGTGGCGATGGCGGATCGCTTGCACCTGCCCTTGATAGCCAGGTGAGTTTTGAGAAAGGAAAATGTTCCTCCTATGGAAATTCCTTATATCCTGCGTTTTCCTCGCTTGCAGTCCTTCGCTTTTCCGCTCGCGGACTCCACAACTCTGCTCCACGCAGTTCGAGTGGAATATAGAACAGGTGTCTAATATGCAGCCCGCGGATGTGGAGCCCCACGAGACGCAGTTCCACGACTCGCCCGATCCGGAAGTGGAGTCCAAGGCCCAGTTGGCAATAAGTGCCTTTTTCAAGGAGTCCCACATTGTGCCAAGTCCCGTGGACTGTCCTCTGCGCAAGCAGCGCATCATTCTCGAGGATAACACTCCAATATCGAACAAGTCGAGGCGACGGCGTGACTGCGAGGTGCAAACTGAACTCACTTTCCCGCCGATTTTACCAAAGGCCCTCGAGGACGCGCTGCGTCCGTATATTCAACCCCACCTGGCGGCAGGGCGCTTGTCGGGAAGGAGGAAATCAAGCGGCGGTCACGACATCTTCAACAGTTCGATGCGAAGGAAGCTCTTTGATCTGCACAATGTCGTTGTTTTGGACGAGCAGCAAGATCCCGCCGAGCACTCATCGCCAATGGCGGGCTCCAGTCCGCAGCGCAAGCAAACTCTATTTGCGGGTCGACTATCCTACTCTGCTTCCGGCGAGGGAAGTTTCGGCAGCCTTTCGCCCATACGGAACCTCTGTGGCCTGCCACCAGGCACACCCGATGATGGCAATTGCTCCGAAAGGCGGAAGCTGCTCATGCAGGAGCTGGAGCTGCCGTCGCCCATAGCTCCATCCGAGCATCTCAGCAGGCGATTGGCGTACTCCAAGGTGGAGGTGAGCGTGACAGAGCAGCACGAGACTCTATCGGAGCAAACTGCCTTGAAATTCACACCCGACAGGAGTTCCTCGCCAATGGGAGTAGCACTGGAGCACTCGGATTGCAGCATCAATCAGAGAGTTAGCCGCCTAAGAGTGAACAGCACGCGACAGGTGGTATTTGAGGCTGGCGAAAAGCCTTTGTTCGATGAAACCGAAGAGGAGCCAGAAACGGAGGAAGATGATGATGATGAGGAGGAGGAGGTCGAGGCCATGCAATTGTCCACCCTCAGTTTCAATTGCAGCTCCTCCAACTCGGACACTCCACGGGGACACCGAAGACATCGTTCCGCGCAACGCAAGAATCTTTCGCAATCTTTCAGTGCCAATTTAGAGACGGAAGAGGATCAGGATCACGATCAGGATCTGTCGATTATCCAGCAAATAGAGCCGCCCTTAGTAGCAATACCACCAGAAGGAACCCGGATTCCGATTTACCGCGTCGACAGCGGCTTTAACGAGACGACCAGCACCTCGACCTTTGCGTGCTCTCAGGACTTACCCTTGGATGTGTCTATGGCCTGCTGCTCCACTCCCTCCACCCGGTCCTGACCCCGGCTTATAGTTCGAATCTCGTAGTTTTTTCTAGGATATCTGAACGCAATAACTCATATATTTCCACGCTAAATGAGAGGAAGACTCGAGTTTTAACTGCAATGTAAACCCACCGATTATTTTATTTTTTATTCGTAATTGTCGTAATTTGTGTGTTCTTAGTTAAATATTCGCCAAATTAGTTGCGTAAGTTTTGTGCATTTTAATTATTTGAATTCATTGACAGTGCTTAGTTTAGTTTTGATGCCATATTTAGTTTAAAAATAAATAAACTAATAAAATGATTATTGCTGATTTACTGGGCTTAAAAAAAACAACACGATTTTAACAAAATTATATAATATTTCATATAATTGTAAATACTTTTTTGTCAGGTAAAACAGTTTATTAATATTTTATTATTTTGTGTTCGAAACCGATCGTCAATACAGCGCCCCCTACATTGTAAAATTGGGGTTCGGTTCAACAGGTTCTTGGCTCTCCCTCTCTCGAGAGCCTCGACTTTAGCTCTCTCTCGCTCCATTCTCCCACGGAGGGGATCCCTGGCCCCCCTCTCATCTACGAATTGTCCAATTCATTCCCAAATGTTTCATAAAAATTGAATTCATCCTTACAATTCATAGCCATGATTTCAGAGAGCGGGAGAGAGTCCGAGAGTTGTGGATTTTATGTGGGACTTGTGGAACACAAGTGGGATGTGGGACTTGTGGGACGCAAGAAACCGATAAATACGAGTGCAAATGAGCATGAAAAAAAAATGTTCACAAATTTTTTGAATCGCGTGGGATCTCTGGCTCTCTCTGTGGATTTTTGGCTGTTTTCCCGCCCAATAAAAAAGTTCTGTTTCATAAAGTAACTAGGCTAACGTGCGCTAAACTACAATAGTTACAATGTCACATAGAAGCCACAACCATAGTGCTAAAACGCAAAGAAAGCCCTACTAAGTACGGCTGCGTAAGGACTGATCAGGGATTGAAAAAATCAATTCGAAACAAGCCTAAACGGATTTCCCGCTGTATTCAATTTCATTCGACTTTGATAAAAGCCCGATTTGGCAAACACTGCAGACGCCGAATCAGATCGCGAAACAAAACAACAAAAAGCAGATTAACCAAAATGTATATTGTTTGTTGTGATAATACATATCGTGGTTTTAATATTTTAATAAAAGTTATAAACAAATTTCGTCTTGATCGTGGGTGTTCTCAATGAAAAAAAGAAATGTGCTGGCCTAAAACAACAACATGTAAAACAATAAAGTTGATTTTGCGCGTACAAAGTTATTTTCTTTAACAAAAATTATTCGTACGATCGGCAAAGAATTCTGCACTAATTTTCACCTGAGTGTGAGTCCCGTGTGTGCGTGCGTGTGGCCGTGTGTGAGTTCTGTTAAAAATAGCGAAAGAGAAGAGGAAAAAGCAGATCGCTTTTTTCGGGCCATAAAAAATGCCAAAAGAAAGTGCGGAACGAGATAAATAAAAATATTTGTTTGTTTTGTGGGCCAGCGAAATAAATTAGAACAGCACTCGTAAATAAATTGGGGCGCCAGAAGAAACCCAATAGGAAAACGTAAATCCAGCCGAGCGGAAACGTGCCAATTGATGGAAAATTAAAAAGAAGAAAATTTAGCAAAACAAAAAAGTGGCAAAGAGAAAAAAAGAATTCCTGTTGCAAAGAAAACCAGTTCCTTGCTGCGCCGTCTCCCCTCGCTACTCCTTGCCCGTCGTCGTCTCCCTGCATCGCTGCATCCGTTTCGAGCGAAAGTTGTCCACTGTGCGAAATGTGTGCAAACAACTTGGCCAGCTGTTTGCGCAGAAGAGGAAGCTAAAGAGGAGACGCCGACGGAGGAGGAGGAGCAGTGCGCGAAATGGAGAGAAAAATCTAGCCAATTAATTGTGCCGTGAAAGTGTGTGCGCTCCCAAGTCAATGTCTATAATAAATACAATTTTTTACAATTTGCAGCTTGTGCTTTTTGCGCCATTTGATTCAATTTGGTTGAAAGCAACTTTAACTGGCGAAAAATAAATGAATGCAACAAAAACAACGCACAAAACAAGACCTACAAAAGCGGAAAGTCTCGCCTTGCAATTGGACTTGAACGGTGGCTGACGGCCGTTTTCGCAAACTTTAGAGGTAAGCCTGTTTTATTTTTTAAACGAGGGACACTTTTTACGCGGAATATCGTCGTTTAAGGCGGCTTGGAAAAGTATCTTGGGAATTGCATGCAAAAATCAAGTTACCCGAAAACAAGTGTGGTGACAAAAAAGTAATATCTAAAAAAGGCATTCAAATTAACTATCATTTTTTCCAATATAAGACAGCTATTACTTAAAGTGTTAACTGAAGCGTTATTTATTGATCTATTATTGTGTTAATAAAAAACGGCTTTAATTAACTGACTGGATAGTTTTTCAACATAAAAAGATACACGAGAGTCGTCTGCCTCGGCATGTGTATTTTGTTTTTGTAAGCCCTAGCGCTCTGAGCTCGTTTCCTTCGATATGTAGGTTTAGCTCTTTATTTTTGAACCCCCTAAAGAAGGTCCAAAGATTTTGTTCGTTGAAGATTTAAGATTTAAAGATCTTAGAAAAAAAGGTATATATTTTCGTTTCCAAATCCCGAGCTAACTCGTGCAAAAGTAAGGTTACTAAATGACATTCAGCACAAATTATAGTACGTGTCATTATTGTAATAATTAAAAGATTTGACATATTTGCAAAGACTGCAATTCTCTTTCCAGACTCTGGTACTTTATTGTTGTGCAATTCATAAATGGCAGAGATATTGTAGTTAGTAAGATCCATGTGTCTAAGCGCTTTCTGCACTAGTTAGAAACGGAATAGGGGCAATCACGGGTGTAAACAACAGTTAAATGTTGTTAAACTCGTATCCAGCCGACTGCTTTCGTCACATGTTATTCGCTCGCACTCTTTCGCCCTTCGTCCGTCGAGTTCTTTGGCTCTTATCGCGCAACCCTCGTTGTTTAATCTCTTTCTGTCTTTTTTTTCTTCTCTCTTTTGTCATGCGGCCGGTTTTGCGGCTTTTGTATAACTTCCGCTATTGTTATTATTTTTTAGCTGTTCGTAGGAAGAAGTGTAATTAAACAGTGGTACAAACTCTACGTGTGTATATACACATATAGCCCTGCAGCAGCAGAAACTGCTGCAACAACTGCAGCAGCCATCGTCGCATGGGAATTGCCACCTCGAAAACCGGTTACAAATCATTAAACTAAAAATTCTAAAACGAAACTCCCGTGTGTCAGTGTGTGTGTGTGCCCCGGCATCTCTATCTCTGTCTCCCTCTTGTATCTCCCTCCTGCACGCCTCAGTGCACAGTGGCGCATGCAAGTGCAACTTGTTGCAGCAACTGTTGCTGCCGCGTGTTGCTTGTTGCTGCCGTGATGCTGATGTTGCCGCTGCCACAGCTGCCACGGCCGCTGCTGCACTTTCATTAAAAGCGGATGGAATAGGCCAACATAAGACGACTTCTGAATCGTTAGAAAGTGCATAGAAAACGGGTATTGCTAAAGATGAAAAGTTTGTCGATATGAATACTCTTTATTTTAGAATGTGCTTTGTTAAAAAAAGAAGTTTATTAAAAAAATATGAATTTTTGAGTAATAATTAAAGTCTTACGTATTTTTATATGTAAATGATTGTCTTTATTTTAAATGGTTTTATATTTCTTGGTACTTTGCGCGTCTGTTTTGGGACCCAATATAAGACAAAAATTTGGGTTTCTTCTTCTTAATGAAGTGAAGTTGGTTGCGCCTTATCGATACTTACAAAACTATCGGTATATCGAATACATACAATATTACATTATATAATAAGATGTTCACACTTAATGCTACTTAAAATAAATTATAACACACACTTAATAATACTTTATATATATACATATATATATATGTTTACATATATAAAGACTCGTTTATCAAAAATTGATCAAAATTTATATATCGACAATGAATGGTTATTTTTTATATGTTTGTGGATTAATCTTAAATTTATTTAAACCTCTATATGGTTGTACTAGCAGATTTGTAATTGTAACCATTAAATAATTAAAATGATTTATTTAAAGAACTTCTTTTTGTTATGCCTCAATAATAAAATAAATAATAATAACTATCCTTTTAATAATGAAACCAATAAAACACTTCATGTTATTTTTACACATTAACTTATAAAAATAGTTATTTTATTCAATACAAAGCAACTGAATGAATCAGAAGGATAAAATAAGACTGTATTGCTTTTATCACAAGAGAGGGTTCTCCCTTCGAACTTATATAATGAATCACATTTTATATTTTTATATGGTTAGTCCCAACCGAAGCCTTACCCCGTATCTATTTTGTAGAGCATCTTGACTTCCACATTAGCATTTGGTTCAACTTTCCCGTAATTCCTGTTTAGCTTGCAAAAAAACAAAAGCCAACAAAAAAATCAAGTTCAATTTGTCTAATATTCAAAATCGAAAGAGGGAAAGAAACTCGTTTATCGGCATCCTTGTGACACACTGACATCTTTTGCTAATCTCGGGTTCGAGTTCTCCCCCTGCTCCCTCGTCGTCCCGCAATTTACTTAATTAATTCTGCTCTCGGTTTTCTGTGTGCCGCCTATCAACCTTCCCCCCGAAACGCGCTCTCCTTTGCCTTTCATTGTTTGCCCAGTCATTTGCATTGATTTGCAAATTTTTTTATTGGCCATTTCGAGTCGGGCCTGACGTAATTTGTTAAACTTTGTTATTTACCTGGCTGACATGGATGGCTAACTAATCAGCGCCGGCTTTAGTCGACTTTAATTTATTGCTGGTGGGTTTATGTCGAGCGACTTAACCCCCAAGGACTTTTTCTCACACTCCTCACTCCCAATTTAACGAGGCTAAAGTCTTGAAATAAATGTAATTCAATTTAAAGATAACCAAATATCATATAATAAAAGTAGCTTTATTAGTACCCCGATTTCTGACACTTTCTGATTGTCTGAGACTGACTTTTAAGCCTGTTCTAATTGCTTCTTAAAATATCTTCCATATAGATGAGAGTGACATTTGAAGTTTCTTATCAAAGTACTAACGAAGTGCCAACTTACATATATTCTCCTGAGGGAAAGGAAGGATTAATCTTGCAGAACCTGTAAGCTCTGTAACAAAATACAAGTATTTTAAATGCTTTAAAAATTTCCCAAAAAATAACTTAAATTGAATGTTGAATACCTAAAATCACATATCCTTCAGCAAAAGTGCCTTCCTCTTCGGGCGATCCCTGTGTGTAGTCCAAATGTTGTTTGAAATTCGATGCCTTGAATTGAAATATGACATTGAGGAAGTCCCCCCCACCTACCAGCTCCGCTCCCTTCCTTTATGTTTGCTCACATCTGTTTAATTAGTGTGTGCAAGGCTGCCTTTAGCAGCTGCAGCTGTTGGGCCGAGACAGATATCCGAAATTCCCAAAAACCAAAACCAAAACCGTAAAACACACCAGACGAACTCAACAGGCCCTTGTTGAGTTCGTCTGAGTTTACTTACTACTTATATTTTTCCTCCCCTTCCCTGCTGTATGTGGGTAACTTGTTAATTGCGCACTTTGCATTCTATTGCAAGTTCATCATGTTTAACGGTATAATTTCCAGGTACGAGGGATAAAGGCGAAACTGACTCAAAAGTCAGTTAACTAATTCAATTAGTGCCACGTGAATTACCCGTCCGAAAAGCTGGGAGCGAGGTGAATGGAAAGGAATAAACTGGACAGAGACAAGGCAAAACTTTTGTTATCCCATTGTGCTGCTTCAGAGATGATTACTTAGGGAGAGGAGGAGGAGAATGGGGAACGGGAATGGAAACGGGAACAATAACTTGGGTAGACACGTGCAGGAAGAGGGAACTCTGAGGTGAAGGTTTCTTGGAAACCCTTCAAGGAGAGCCATTGGTAGAGATAAGTTTCTGAATATGAACAGGTATCAAGAAATTATATTAAAGATAACTTATTGCTTATATTTTCTGAAAGATAAGGGTCCTAGTTACTTCAAATTATACCATACTTTGGCTTAACGATTGTTTTATATTTACTTCTTATTTAAAGTTAATTATTTCTTAAAGATGAGTACCGAACATCCATGTACAAGTTACACCACGATAGCGCTCTTTTTTCATGTTCATTTCGGACTTATGGACTTTATTTTAAGCTGCTTAAAAAAACAAGAAAAAATACCTCTACAGAAAAATATACATAATTATTATAGGGCCTTAAATATTTTCACTAAAAGGTACGAAAAGTTTTAATAAAACCTCCCACAGTAAAACCTCCACTAAAAGTTGAGCTGCTTCAGTATTAACTCTTGCCTTTAAGGTTTATGTTTGACTTAGCCGAATTATTGATATTTTATTGAAGTTGATAAAACTTACTCTGCCGTAATGTTAATAAAACTGATTAAATTCAAAGTATACGACTCTAGAGAAAATAAAGTAAATACCCAGTTTCACTTCTAGAACTTTGTGTTTGAGTTTGCAAGAAGCGTAACTGGGCACCAAATTATTGTTATCAAATTCGGAAATCTGCGTTGACCCCGTTACAACTTTTGGCCCATCTGTGTTGTGGTCTTTATTCTAACCAGCTTGGATTTCTATGCGAATTAGACTTGTTTTGGCCTGGTTTTTCCACCAGGTCTGGCTTATTATTTTCACATGAGAGAGACAGGGGGAGAGCCGATAAGTTTTGTACCAGTTTTATTTGGCATTGTTTTTGCCAGCTTCTTCTCTATTTTGTATTCTTTTATTATCCCAGAAGTTAAGAGTTTTGGACGCCCCAAAAATTGCCCAACAAGGAGAACAAAATAAAGAAAAAACACTGACAAAAGTTTCCTAGTGGGTGTCATCGTTGTTTTTGGGTCTTGTTTTGTGTAAAATTCCCACGCCCACGACTACACGCCCCTCCCCGCCCTTAAACATAGCAAACAATTGTGCTTTTGTTTACTAATTTGTGGCCTTCTGTGTGCTTTAGCAGTGTTTTTTGGCTCTGACTTTATCGCTCGTTTTGTTTACTTTCTTTGGCTTGGTTTAGTTTTTGGCTATCTGACTATTTGCTTCTTGTCTGCCGGGTTGAAAGTTCATTTGCCGTTTTAATTGCCAGCTAATAGTCCGAAAGTTACTCCTCTTTTCATTTTATTTTATTGCCTTTTTTGTTTTGTTTAGGGTCTTTCGCCTTTTTGTTTTATTTAACTCTTTGGGCGAATGGCAAAAGTTATGCGGGTAAAGATGATAAAAATGGGCAACGACAGAGAGAAAAAGAGTGAGAGTGAGTGGCAGAGATCAAATTAAAGTTTCTGACTTTTCGGCTTTGCAGAATTTGTATATTTTGACACTTGTTTTGTCGTCTTTTGTGGCCATTTTTTGAGTAGTGGATTAAAGTGTTATCATAAAGTGAGAGTTAATTTGGGGTCGAGGTGGGCTTTATCGGGTTCAGTTCAGTTTATTGCAAAGAAATGGTTGAGCGATTAGTAAAATGATTCAAGAGACTTAAGTTCATATTTGTATGTAGTTTTTTTAATTCGTGGTTTTATATTTACACGCAATTTAAAATGTTTTAAAGCCCTTATAAGGATTTATTCAAAAGTTAAGCTAAAAATAAATGTGTGTAGCATAATTTCAAATATAAACTAAATATTTTTAAGTTAAGCTTAAGTTATTGCACCTAAAATTCCCAAGTACGAGTTCAGCGACAAACTGCTTTTAAACCACCGCGTGCGTCGAACCACAAAGTAAATCAATCCAGCACTTTCTCCACCATTCCGTTTCTATATCTGCAGCAACCTCTGACCCTTACCTGTTGCTTCTGGCTCCCCTGGGGATACAATTTCACCTTTCATCTGGTCCGGAGAGCTCTCAGCCTCAATTTGCTGGAACGAGAATCTCTCTCCTAGCTGGCCATTTTATCAGCCAAGTCCGGCAATTAGCCTGTTGGCATTTCCTCTTGCCCTTCCAGTACTTCAGAGCAATTTCCTTGTTTTGTAGAAAAGAAAACTTTTCCATTTCTTTTTCATAATTTTGCTTTCGACCAAGTTTTGCCGAGCGCTAAATTGTTGCCGGCCCTCTTCTCCTCCTTGGTAACATCCATTAATCAAACTTCTGGTCTTTGTTCAATCTCTTCTATTTTATGATTCCCTATAATTTTTCTCCGCTTCTCTTTCCTGTTTTCTTAGGGGCTTATTATTGTTGTTATTTATTATTGTTGCGGGCATAAAGTTGCTTTTTTTTTCCCTTCCTTTAAAGGGGAATATTGCCCTGGGGTCTCAGCCAGTTGATGACCCCGCACGCGATTTTCTCTCTCTTTTTTAAATTGTTTCCAACTCCGTTTCGCGCTCGTGCATATTTCACGCTTTTTCTAATTGCCAACCGACTTTTGTTATAGTTTTTGGGTTTTTTTTTTGCCTTTCCAGCTGATTTGCGATAGAGAAACGAAAACTGTCAGCAGCCACGCAGTCGGCAGATAATAAAAAAAAAATTGAATAGCATTTTTGTGTGATTATTTAACTGTTTTTTTGGTTGCTGTTGTGGCATGCTAAAACAAAGGCTTGTCATTCAACTTCGGTCATATGTTCTAGATATGATTAGAGCCAGAGAGCTACAGTAACAAAAAGAGCAAACAAAAAGGCAAAAATAAAAATTCTTTCAACTGCCATTTGCAGTCGCACACATACGTTTTTATATATGTATATTTATTTGGTCATGGGGCTTTGATTATTCGCTTTTAGTTAACTGATATTGATATGTGAATGTCAGGTTATCAATACACTTTTTTATTGGTCAATTAAAAAACGTTATATCAGTAAATTCCACACAAGGAAGTGCCAATTTATCAAGGTAAAGCATTTCGATTTATTTTATAATTTTGAATAGAAAACTATTATTTAGAAACTTTATAGAAAGTAAACGAATCAAAAACATATTTTTATAAGACTGAAGAACTACAGGAATTTAAATTAAATTAAATTCACCCACTTCTGTTTATTTAGAATCACCTTTTAGAGTAATTAAAATAATTTATCTCATCCAAAAATATCCACAAGCAATTTGATGTCAACCGAGAAAAATATAATTATACAAATTTATTGTCCGTGAGCCGCAGCGACAGACAGATAGACCGAAAATGCAATATCCACAGAGGCGCTCACGATCGGATTTGGGTTGTATACTATATCTATATATAGGCGGCGACACGACTGTCATAACAGTGTCCCCGAAAACCCCCCCTCTCTCTCTCTTCACACACATTATTCCACCTTATAAAGCGGTTCTGTTCCAGTGACAAGCCAACAATAACAATAACAGTACCGCCAACAACAATTCAAATTCAACTTGTTTTTGATTAGATCATTCGCGAGGCGAAATGTCAGTCATTGAAGAAGGGTGCACACAGAGGGGGTCTTACTCGCAGCCCCACCCCTGTTGGCTCCCCTCAGAGTTTAACCTGCGCTGCTGGTGGCGTGCGATAATTAACTGAAATAGACCCGTGACTGTCAGTCAGTCGGCCAGCCAGCCACAAGACATTCTACATAGCGATACATAAATCTATACTATATCTGTGTGTACAGTGGTGCTTTAAGCTATTGAAAAGTGTGCGGTATTAGATAGTGATCAGTGGGGTGTACGGATAGCATAATAATTCCTTTAAAAAGGGGGTAAGAGGAGGAGATAAATATTGAAAGATCTGCTGAAGCACTTTTGCACATTATTTTAATTTATAAATCAATATCAAAATGTCTCCTTAATAAATTTGGGACCAAGAGTCTAATTAAAAGGTCTCGTTACAAAAGAAATTCCCTATACTCGTGCACAGGGAATATGTGGATATTTGCTCTTATATTTGTCTGCGTTCAAGTTTCGTTAAGCACTTGAGTTGCAATTACATACAATTTTCATGGCGAGACTGCAAAAGTGGGCTAGTTAAAAATGTCAAGAAGAGTTACCCCACTGAAAGCTATAAAAGGAAAAAGGAAAATAAAAGACCTGAAGAAGGAACAAAGAGACTGAAAAAAAGGAAGCCGGGCCAAGAGACAGGGATATAAACTGTTTTTGGCCACACACAGAAAATAATTTGATCATTTGGGACTTCACATTAGCAAAATATCATTGAAAAGGATTTTACAAAATTTTTGTTCTGCATAAATAAATATGTTCTAATGCTGGATTTATTATTATTAAATTAATGCTACATTTTCCATTACTTAGGCATTTTTCAATGAGATTATAATATTTTTAAAGCTTATTTAATTCACATTAATACATCCGCACCTAGTTTCCCTTAAACAAAATAAAAAGAAAAAGAGAGCGAAACATTTTTACTAGAAAAAATTATATCTATTATATTTTATAACAATAATTTGACATGATTTAATAATAACAATAATGCATTATTTTCTCTGTTTAAAAAAGAGCAGTGGCAAAGAACTCATTCAGTTTCTTTTTATTATTACCTCCGTAAAAGTTTTACCCCGCTGGCAGCTCTTTTGCCATCTTACCAGGTGAGTCGACCAGGTGCTTACGGCCATTCACTGATTTTTTTTAATAACTCACGACTTTGGCCATGGCTTTGACAAGCTGTTAATGGCATTAAACGAGAAAGAGAGAACGAGAGACCTAGAAATCTCGGCTGCAAAGGAAAAATTCCTTGCCAAAGCTGAGAAATGAAAAAAAAAGAGTTGGTTGGTCATTTAACAAAAAGCAATTTCGCTCAACTCAACTTGCTTTGAGAATTATTTTCGTATTTTCCCAACTTTTTCCTTTTTTATTCACGCCGTAATTGGTTTCAATTTGTGATTGAAACGCATTGCAAAGCGACTTCTTTGCTGTGCCTTCCGAAATGCTTTTTCTTTCGATTCTCTCTGTGAATTTTCGCACAGAATACTTTTTTGTGGTTTTCGGGTGCGTTCGTGTGTGAGACAGAAAGATAGCCAGTCCTGTTCTAGGCCGCATTTTTCCGTATTTTTGGCCAGGAGAAACAGTTTATGCGATACCACTAATTGGCCATAAAATTGTATGAATTTCGAGTGCCGGTTTTTCCCACTTTCGTGGCCAATTAGTCACCCAAAATTGTGATGCGGTCATTAGTTGTGATACCTTAGTAATCTATATAATTGGGTGGATTTATTTGTAAGGAAAGGAAATATTCATTTTAAATAAAATATTATTCTTAAAAGGGTTTCATTTTATTAAATAATTTAATTATATCTTTCCTAAAATCACCAAGATAACGCTTTTGGAGTATATTTTTTTTTAGTTATTCATATTTTATTATTAAAAATATTATATATTGTGGCAAATAAATGTCTCAAATTATGTTTCAATATATTTAAACATTCCTAAATTTAAATGCCATATTTTTTCAAGGTGGAGGAGTCTTTAAAATTTTTTTAAATATTACAGGGCATTATATGAGTCCACCTTTCGACCACCTCACTTTCTGCTTATTGTTTTCTTGTTTCTCTGAACCTCTTTTGATAAGCTTAAAGCTGATATAAAACGCTGACCGCGTGCTGATAATTCAATTCCCCGCAACTGTAATTGCTCGCAATAAATCATAAATGTTTGCGTGAAGTACAAACACAAAGGTAAAAAATAATTATTTATACGGACAATACATCAATTGAATTTTATTAATATTTCAATGGGAAATCGTTAAGTAAATATGAATAAATAAATATGTCATCTATATGAACATTAAATTAAAGTGAATTATGGAAATAGCAAATTGAATGGAAGAGTTATGAAAAGCGTGGCATGAAATCGGGTATTCCTTTCACATGTTTCTTGTTTTCACTCCCAAAAACCCAATCAAATATTTATGTACAATTAACAATTTGTTGAGCGACACTTGACAAGACAACAAAACAACACAGCGAGCCGCAAACAAAAAATCCACTGAAATATTAATGCCATTAAAAATGTAATTTCAATAAAAGCGGCGAGAAAATTCAATTAAAACAAAATTTTGTGTGCCCGTCGCACCGAAGTGCGAAGCAAAACGCAAACCAAAGCAAATAAAAGCAACCGACAGAGCAAAAACACACCATTGTCAATATTGTAAAGCTACCGGATAACTTTTTGTTCTATTTTGCAAAAACCGGCAGCGGGTTATTTACTTTGTTTGCCATTTGAATGAACCCGCCGGCCGCTAAATAAACTGAGCTCCCAGATAGCCGCAGAATTTTATATTAATTAGTGGTCGAGTGGAGGGCATTTTGGCCCGATATATCCCTGCTCCTTTCCCAGCCAATATGCGCCAGATGCAATTAAAAACACTCAAGCGAATTTGGGGCCAACCGTTGGACCAGCACTAGCACTGACGCCAACTAAGCCAACATTTAACCCAGTTAACTGCTCTACCTTGACGCGTCTGCTACTTGAAAAACAAAAAACAGAAAAAAAAACCGCAACACATAAAAGCGAAAAACAAAACAAAGACAGAACTGAAACTAAAACTAAAACTAAAACCATTTCCCTCGCAGAAACGCGTGCCGGGAAAACAATTTTCAACTATCTCTTCCACATCTACATCTCGCATCCACATCCACACACAAAAAGAGAAAAACTTCTGCAAAATGGAATTCATCTCCTTCCCGCCGCTGGCTTGTGTTGCAATATTTGCGCTTTTCCTGTCGTACAAATATTTCCCATGTAACAGCTTCCCCGGAGCTTTTCCTACGTGGATTCCACTTCTTCTAACAGTAACAGTAATGGCAACAAAGTCAACAACAACAAGAACAACATTGCAGGCGCAACACTGTTGCCAGCTAACTTTCTGGCCAAAAATAAACAGAAAGCCGAAATTTGGCGAGACCGACCAACAGTTTTCTTTTCTGGGGAAAGCACGAACTGCGGGTACGCTTTTTTACTGGAAAAAAAGGGAAAATTTGTTAAATTTGAGGAAATTAATAGGTAAAAAATATAACTTCAACTTAGATGTAAAGAAAATCATTATTTAATAGATATATTTTAAGAAGAATAAACTTCCCATATATTTTTTGTTTTTATAAGCACAGTTAAGTAATACTTTATAAAAGTGCAACTAATTTTGTTTTAAGATATTTATGCTAGGTATTATTTCTAATTTCTATATTTCTAAGAAAAAGTCATAATTTGTTTAAGCTTACTCTCCTTGCTGTTCATTCATAATATAATTTTCCTACCAATTTTCTTAGATCCTAAGATGAATTGCACCTTGTGTTGCTTGAATATTAATCACTATTTTGCCATTGCAACAGTAGCTAAGGGAACTGTTTTGGGTTTATTGTTTGTTTAACTGCAGTCCCCGATTCCCCCAAGGGCAATTTGGTTAAAAAAGTTTCCTCCGCAGCTGCAGTCGCTGGCGAAAGAGACAGAGAAAGAGTCGGAGACAAAGGCCGCGAGTAAAAGGGGAGTTTCTTGTGGGTGGTAGGGGCAGTGGTCCACACCTAACCGCCGCTAAACAAAAAGCAAACAATGTAATGCCAGCAGCAGCGACCACGCACAGCAAAAACAACAAAGTCGTGGCAGACCACAGGCGTCAGGAATAAAGAAGGAAGAGGTCTGAAAAGAGAGGGTGATGTTAAGGACACACTGTTATGGCACTGGAAAAATAATGGAGGGATATGTCTAATTATAATGAATATAAAAATTAACTATCTAAATTCCATTTTCTATGTTTTGAGTTTAGTTTTATAAACTGTTATTTTTACTACCAACTGTTGCTGAGTTAAAGTTTTATTCTGAACATGAATCTGAGCTCACAAAGGAGCCTAAATAATACATGAAGTGTTAAAATAGCAATTTAACAGAACCTCTAAACCATCTCAAAGATATACCCCTTTAAGATAGGGAAATTCTTATATTTTATTCATAAATATATATGTACATACCCCTTTCCTCTTGAGATTTCAAATAAAGATTTCAAGTGTCACATTTTTATTTCTTTTTCCGACGAATTGATGTTTATTTAAATATTAAAATTGGCAATTTTTATTCTCTGCGTGGAGGAGAAAGGCGGAGACAGCGGGCACGAGTACATCTAGGAAAAAGAAAAGCAAAATAACATTTGCGGGAGAGTAGCGAGCAAAGTGGAAACAAAGCGACATGTTGCGCTTCAAAGGTTCTTCGGATGGGGGAATCCCCATCACTCACACAGACCCATGCGGTTGACCTTCAGTGGGAGCACGCAGTGTCGTAGTGATAACCAATCCTAGGGACTGGATGTCCTGGTTTCGGTGGGTGGTTGATGCCTGGACGCGGTTGTCTGCACCCGGAATTCAGAGTTGACTCAAAGATAAATGTGTATTCTTGTTTGTTTCGAAATTTCTGCTGTCTGACAGAGTTCGTTTCTGTGATCGACCGTGATTGGTTAAAGTTAGTTAGGAGTTGTTTTAAATAGGATTTGCTTGGTTCGATATGGCTTGACAGCAATGGCAGCGACGGGCAAATAATAGAAATTCCGCAGAAAGTTTACATTAAATTCTCTAGATTTGTGCGAAATAAAATTGAACAGGACATAAAATAATTGAAAATAAATCAAGTACAAGAAAAGTCTAATTCGTTGTCATTTCTTGTTTTTAATTTTAAGCAATCATATCCCTTGATTCTTAATATTATTACTTGAAAAGTACACAAGTTAGTATCCTAATTAGTTTATTTACCCTTTAAGCAAGCCTTAGCATTTTTAAGTCAAATTTATTATTAGATAACGTAACCTTGAAAAGTTCAGTACCATTTAAAGCGAGATAAAAATAGCTAAACAGATATAGTTTGATAAGATTACTGTCTGGGAAAGGTAAACACATAAAATTAAACATAAACATGAGTAAAAATGTATATCTTTGGGAAAGAACAAATACTAAAGTTGGGAAGTCCGCTTAGATAGGGATTTTCTGATGAACCAAAAATAAATAAAATAAAAATTAAATTCACGCTTTAATACTTTTTCCCTTGCATGTTTAATTTTTAAATTCACTCTATTTTTCCCGATTTTCATGGATAATCCGCAGCAGCTGTTTGTTTTATAGAAAAAACTATACAAAAAACAGAGCAAACACTGTGATAAGATTAGCAGACCAAACCAATTGGAATTTGGGCCACTTGGGCACATCGCCCGCCCATTTGCAATTGGGAATATTGGAAGCAAAAGGAAAAGCTTTAACCCATACCACACAAGCCATGAACGTTCAACGTCATCCATTTATTGTTATTTATATTACGCAATTTAGCCCCGCTTATCGGCAATCAAATAATTAGAAAAGGTAAAGCAGGTGAAACAAGGAGAAACAGGGGAAAATAATGGGAGAAACAAGGCGCACCAAGGCGAAGCCCCACAATGCCAATACAAATTATGGAACTTGCCCTTACTGAGACTTTGCGGCGTCTTTTTAACAATGGCAAAAGGGCAGAATATAGAAGATATTTATTTAGTAGAGATGAGAGTGTGTAGTGACTTTCAATTAAGTGTTCCTATGGTAAATTAGTTATTTAATAAAAAATGTTGTAAGCATGTATTCGTCACATTTTGATACCCTTGCAGAGGGTATTATAATTTTGCCATGATATTGATATTTGAAACGCAGTGAAGGAGGCATCTCCGACCCCATAAAGTATATATAATATATTCTTGATCAGCATCACCAGCCGAGTCGATCTAGACGTGTCCGTCTGTGTGTCCGTCTGTCGGTTTCTACGCTAACTAGTCTCTCAGTTTTTGAGCTATCTTGCTGAAATCCTATATCCTATAGCTGTCATAAGAAATATGGCGAAAATAATGTAAAAAAAATGTTAACTTCTCTGTTTTTCAACGAATTTCTATAAATTTCGAGATATAGTCATTTTTTCAAGTTTTAGAATTACGGTTTTAATTTCATACAATTTTCTTCATACTGAAATACTCTTGTACTTCGAATTAAATACTGCAAACTATCGTGCTTCGTGCGTGACTTAGAATCTCCGCTCACGCGACTATCTCCAACAGTAATGATAGAGTAACAAAGATAGAAAGAGTTGGGTCGGAAAAGAACAGCTACAAGTTTGTTTAACAAAGTGGTTTTCAACACCCCATAAAAAACATTGGCAAAAGGCAACAGAAGAATACAACAAAAAGAGGAAGAAACACCAAGGCAAAGGCAAAGTCAAAGGCAACCGAAACAACAACAAAATGAAGGAGAAAAAATCACAAAACCCAGGCAAATTTCCCGTTGTTTCCGCACGTAAAAGTAAAAGGCAAATAAATAACTGTTGAGAGAAATGTAAACAATGCAGGCAAAAGATGCACAGCAGACGAACGAACCAGAAGGAAGACATAGCAGCAGATGAAAAGATGAGACAAGGAAAATGCCAAAAAGCACAAATAGCAAGCGAAGCCGGTTCAAGTTGAATTTTCCTCGCAGGGATTTTTCTTCTCCACTTTTGTGTTGTTGTATTTTTGCGCTATGCTAAAATTGCACTCAAGGAAGGGCAGACCAAGTGGCAGACAGTTGGAAAATGAAGTGGAAAAGAGGGAAAAAATAACAACATTCGGTACTAATGAACGAACTAAGTAGAAGAAGCAGAAGCAGAAGGAGATGAGCTGAAAACTGAGCAGAATGGTGACGGAATAAACAAAATGGAGATAATAGCTTAATTGATTGGGGTTAGTTGAGGCTTGAAATCATTGGAACTGCGACACTTACTATACAATACATTAAACATTCAGTCGTAGTTGTTTAGGCATTGCATTCTTCACAGTTTGTCACATAAATATTCATTAAAAAAATAAAGAAATGCCTAATTAATTGGCTGATTGAGCTTGAAACTTTAACTGTCCATCATAAACTGCAAAAACAATAGAAATCTTAATCACATATTTATTTAAAAATAACTTGGCACCTAATTCACCTTAACTGCACGTTAACTTTTTCTTAGCAGTTTGTAATTTATTTGTCAGTCAGGAATAATTTATTTTTAAAATGTAAAAAATGTAACGAATTCATTTAAAATAATCTTCTTTTTTGCTTATTTTTTGTACTTACTTTATCTTATGAGTTTCCTACAAATAAGCCTATTTACTTGTTCAATTAACACAAATGTGACTTTAAATACGAAATGGAAAAACCAGCAAAACCCGTATTCTAATTGGGTTTACGATTACTTAAACTGCCCAACAAACAAACAAAGGTTAACTAATATTTATGGCTTGTGAAAAATAAGTGCATGCCGCAGAATAGATAAGCATTTAACAAGGAAAAAGCGTTAAAAAGTTAGTAAAATGAGAGTAAATAAATACTATATTACGTATACGCCACGTCCAACCGAATTGACGCTTATATTTTTGTAAATATTACGTATACGTAATGTATTCTTTTTTGTATCAACCTTTGCTTAGCTTTAGATTATTGAAAACAAACTCAACAGAAGATTTAACAAAATTAGAGAAGCAAGAAAAACAAAAGAAAAACTGGTGAAATGGAGCAAATCTTTGAGCAAATGCCGAGTGGGCGGTAATAGATAAACTGCGCCAAACAGAGGAGCACCCGTAAAAGGGGGAGGTAAAGGGAAAAGGAAAGCACACACTAGCACCATTTTCCTCCCCCCCCCCTCTATTTCCCGCCCATTTTCCAGCCGGGACAGACATTGCCAATAGCGTAACGTTTCGGAAACAATTTGAAGGCCATAAAACTTGATGTGGCGGCTGTCATAAAGGAGGCGACACCAGGCACAGATTCCACCCCCATCGCCTCACCCCGATTTTCCAGAAGTTAGGTGAAAACTGCGACGGCACTCAAGATGCGGCAGATGCGGAAAATACTGAATACGA
Source organism: Drosophila triauraria (assembly GCA_014170255.2). Taxonomy (NCBI): domain Eukaryota; kingdom Metazoa; phylum Arthropoda; class Insecta; order Diptera; family Drosophilidae; genus Drosophila; species Drosophila triauraria. Next base: position 11,247,124 of record CM024336.1, on the reverse strand, counting down.
AATATATACGGCAGAGGCGCGGCAGCAAACTCCGGAGGGCGGAAAGCGTGGCAAAAGTCGACAAAAACAAACAAATAAACATCAAGCAGCTGTTTTTGGCGCCGCCGGAGAGAGCAAGAGAGAGAGCGAGAGTTTCCCAAGAGACACAGAGAGTAATATTTGCAAAAATAGAGAGAGCGAGAGAATGCTTAAGTGCCAATAACAACAATAGAAAATAGAATGCTCTCATTATGACTCTCTGCCGGCTACAGTGATTGCTCCGAAAACGGAAGACAAAAAAGTAGCCGAGCTGCACGTTTGCTTTAACATAAATATTCCAAAACAATGATTTATTATTGAATCATTTATTATGGTAAGAATTTCATACATTCTGAATTAAAATATATAGTATTCAAATAGTATTTTACAGTGAGAAATATTTAGTTTATTTTCATAATCAATGTTAAATTCTTATGATGATTTAAGCTAAGTTCTGAAAACACTATGTAGGCTTCTAGTTATTGCAATATTCTGGACGCCATTGTAATTTACCCACTCCCAACCGCTTGCTTTCTCTCTTGCTCTGCTTCGGGCCTCCCACTCTATCACACTGTCTCTCTCTGTTGCTCTCTAAGTGCACTTTGCTCACCGCCCACTTATCATACGGCACTCACTCATTCATGGCCAGACTGCTAGCCCGCTCCCGCTCCCTCTCATCTATCTTGTCAAGTCTGCTGCGCCTATTGGCATATTGCATACAGTTGTGGTCAAGATAATAGCACGAGTAATTGCAACTTTATATTTTGAATTTAGGATTGTCAAAATATATAAAAAATAATATTATAATTTTAAGACAAAATTGACTTTTTTTATATTTTTACGGTGGGTTTATCAGAACCTTAACTTACAGTTAAGGAACCAAAATAATATTGTTGCTAATATATCAAACCAGACTCAATAACCTCATGGCAACTCTAAACTTTGACCTATTACCTGCACCCCAACTGTGTGCGGCTACACACACACAAACCGACCGACACAACACCAGCCACCAACCGAGGACCGATAAAGAGAGAGAGAGGAGCGACGCCGACTGCAGACCGACGCTGCGGCATTTTGGCGCTTGGTACGTTGGTGGCCGCCTGAAGTATTTCGAACGGCTTGTGCTCCTCAGTCGCCGTTCTGCTGCTGCCAAAACAGCAACAAACCTCCGGAACGGACTCACAACTCGCAACCAGTTGAGTGGCGTCGTCAGAGCCGTGAAATACGAACACGTACGGGTACGGATACGGTGCGGATACGTCGCTGGCAATACGGGTCTCAAGCGGTTTATTACGTATACGCACCGCGTGCCGCCGCTTTTGCGAATTTTATTATTTTCCACGAGTGTAGCAAGGCGCAGGGCAAATATGAAATCAAAATGTAAATGAAAATGAGCAGACGAGGGAAAAAAGAGCAAAAACAAAAACAAAATAAGATAACAACAAGGCAAACAACAACGATAGTTAAGCGAAATCGATGACGATAAGGCGGCAAAAACAGTTTGGCGAAAAAGAATATGCCCAGCAGCTTATAAAAAAATAAAACCAAAACCCAAAAGCAAAACTAAACTATAAAATATTCAGCAAAAAGTGACAACCTACAAACACGATTCCTTTTGAAATTTTAATAACAAACAAAAAATACAAAGAAAACAAAGGGCAGCCAATAAATTGTAAATTCTGGCAACATCGATAAAAAAACATAAAAGCAAGAACAACAAGTGCATACTCACAGTATAAAAGGTAAAAATAAAGAAAAGTTATAAAAAATAAGCTACCAAAAAATAAATAAACACCAAATCAACATTTTTCCTACTTAAAAAAGTAAAATCCAAATAAAAAGGAAGTCAAAATTCCTACATATTTTCAGCAGAAGCTGTTGAGTTTTTTTTACCTATTTACCCATTCAAGTGATAAGAAAATGGTAACAAAATAAAACTTGGTAAATGGCGATAGATAGGCATATAGACTGTTAAGAGTCGGGGGAATATTCCTCATTTTCGATTTCGATTCCAATGTAAGTGTGTGCCAGGCGAGCAAATACAAACAAATAAACAAATCAAGCACAATAGGACAGTGTCCCTTTTGATTCCGTTCCGATCCGATCTCTCTTTCATTCCGGCGTGTTTGGCTCTACGGAAAGTGCAACACAAATATTAGCAAAGTCATAAAACAATAAACCCCAAACGTATTAATTGCAAACTTGTGATAGTGAACACACTAAAAGCGAAACGAGAAAAACAAACAAAAGGTAAATGATAAAAGCAAACTAATTGGGTTTGTCCGAAAACAATAGGAAATGCTAAACATTTTAGTTTAAACTAATTAGAACTTGCATGAACTTTATAACATTTTGAATAAATATCATTTTCAATTATGAGTTTTGTCATATCTGTGAAAGACTATAAACTAATTAGAGAGCTGTAAAGCCAGATATATACATATATTCTTCAAAATGCAAATAAAAACCAGGAATCCTAATGTAAACAACAATAACTGGGAAACTCTTTGTGTTTTTCGGCAAACCATTTAAAAACACATGTGTACGAGATTATGAAGATTTGTGCAGTCAACCGTTTTTCAGCGAATTCAAGAACAAAAACAGTTCTGCAACAAATAATTTCGAAATAACATGAAACCCAATTAAAATTCTGTACAAGTTCCATTTAGCATTTCACATTTCACATTTTCCGCCGCCACATGCCTCACAATTTTTTCATATTTGTCAACAGATAATTCTGGAAATATTCAATTCATTCCATCCCCCTTTTTATACCCTTGCAGAGGGTATTATAATTTTGCCATGATATTTGCAACGCAGTGAAGGAGGCATCTCCGACCCCATAAAGTATATATATTCTTGATCAGCATCACCAGCCGAGTCGATCTAGCCATGTCCGTCTGTCTGTCTGTCCGTCTGTCTGTCCGTCTGTCCGTCTGTCTGTCGGTTTCTACGCGAACTAGTCTCTCAGTTTTTGAGCTATCGGGCTGAAATTTTCAGCATAGTCTTATTTCTTTAGCACGCAGTATATATGTCGGAACGGCCGAAATCGGACCACTATATCCTATAGCTGCCATAGGAATGATGGCGAAATTAATGTACAAAATTTTTAACTTCTCTGTTTTGAACGAATTTCTATAAATTTCGAGATATAGTCGTTTTTTATAGTTCTAGAATTACGGTTTTAATTTCATTAAGATCGGACAACTATATCATATAGCTGCCATAGAAGGGAACGGTCGATTTATATGAAAATGTAAAATTCTACATGTAAAATGTAAAATTTACAAAATTTACATAATTTGACATTTTTTTTTACATTACCAAATTGGATCGATTTTCAATGATCCAATTGCTGACTGCAAGGGTATATAAACTTCGGTTTACCGAAGTTAGCTTTCTTTCTCGTTTTTTATCTTTTTTAGCCAATTATTGGTCTATATGTTGCCCAATTGGCGATGGCTAACGATGACAGCTTTAAGCTTTTGCCAGAATAAATATGAAATTCGGGCATTATGCTAAACAAATAAATATGTCTAAAAAGTGAACGGAATACGCAAAATATCCTTATTAAGTTGGAGCTACTAGGAAATCAATTAAAAAATATATAAAACTAGTAAAGGCAACTTTCTATTAATATTTATCTTTCACTTAATTGAAAATTCTACTGTTTATAATATTTTAAGCATTAAATTCATTTTAATTGGCAAAACACTTGCACATTCATTTCATATTTATCAAGTGGCACTTAAGTAATTAAATCAATATTAGTTGTCTTTATCAATTTGGACATTTTTGCTCCAGCTGCTTCAGACGTCTTGACGAGTTCACTTTTGCCTCAAGTTTTAATTAAAATATGTTTTTATTGACCAGAATCTGTTCAAGTTCATTTACAGTTTCAAAAGCTTCACCACAACGAGCCCAGAACTTTAAATACTTTAATTTCATGGTGCCGAAACTTTTGGGAATGAATGCCAAACCATACAGAAATCGAGTGCCAATAACAACTTGTCCTCAGCCACCAAATTGGCCCAATGAAAGTTCAGTTTGCCAAAAATGTAGGAGGAAACAGATGGTGGCTGTCCGAGCTGGTGGCTCTATGAAACTTTCAATGCCCTTTAGTGTAAATGACATAGCGTATACGCAGTGTCGGATAAAATATATTATATAAAATTTATGAACTTGACAACGAAAAATCTTTCAATCATTGATATTCCTTTGACTTACCTTAATTTCTTTAAATAAAATGCTAATACAAATTGTACAAATATCAAGTTTCATGCGAACATTATCATACCCCCTGGCAAGGCCATCAAAAAAAGGCAAAATAAGAAAAACAATAACAAGCTGAAGGAATAACTTTTTCAATTGGCTTCCGCTCTTACAAGATTTATCCTTATATATAGAGATATGTGTGCGTGTGTGGGATTAGATGGAATCATTCATTCACATGTGATCATTGAGGGTGTGTGCGCTTAAGTGAGTTTCTGTTGGCAGTTCTTTCCGTTTTCCCTTGGTTTTTTTTTTTATTTTTTTATTTACGCCCGCAATTTGTGCTGACAGGTCCAATAATTTATGGCAGTCCACTTATTGATTACGCCGGGAATCGCTTCCAGGTAGGAATCGTTTTTGACTTTTGAGATTCTTATCAAAACGGGCCATGGATTCGGTGCGCTTTTTCCACTTCGCTTTTCACTCTTCTCTGCTGTTTAACTGCTCTTCCGCAGTTGTGGTCATAATTTGTCCAGTCAGCCGGCTTTTGGAAAATTAAACAGTGGAATTTCCTTTATAAAGATATTAAAAGTATTAAAGGTACTAAAGGTATTAAAGATATTACAAGTATTAAAGGTATTAAAGGTATTAAAGGTATTAAAGGTATTAAAGGTATTAAAGGTATTAAAGGTATTAAAGGTATTAAAGGTATTAAAGGTATTAAAGGTATTAAAGGTATTAAATGTATTAAAGGTATTAAAGGTATTAAAGGTATTAAAGGTATTAAAGGTATTAAAGGTATTAAAGGTATTAAAGGTATTAAAGGTATTAAAGGTATTAAAGGTATTAAAGGTATTAAAGGTATTAAAGGTATAAAAGGTATTTAAATTATTATATTATACTATTAGATTACTTTTTTTAAATTGGTATTACTTTAGATACATAATCCAAAGTATGTTTTTAAGCAAATCATAAAAATTTTCCCATTTTTTCCATAGTTATAATACCGTTATCAAATATTGCTCGTGTTTTTCATAAAGAATATAATATTAATTGGAATTCTATGACTAAAAACTGTTTCCCTATTTTAATATTTAGAAGAATCCAATTCAGAAATCTTATTAAACTTTATCACAAATATATCTTCACAAACTATGGCCAAAAAAATCCAGAAAACCTTCGATTTTCGGGTTATTGAAGATGGACTGTATTTTGGTTCGGACTGCTGGCCATGCGGAAACGAGAGCTGCGTTTAGGTGATGCTGGCCCGCTCTGGCAGCAGCAGCTTCCAGCCGTTTCCGTTTTCCGCTGGCTGAGCAAAATTCTCGGGGACATTTTTTCGGTTTTTTTTTTTTTTGCGGGGTGAACTGTGTGCGGGTGCAGGTGAGGAGGGCAGTACGGTTTTGTTGCAATTGTTTGCAATTTAGTTGCCACCACAAAATGGCCAACTGTTTTCGGGGCTAATCTGTTGCCAATTTGTTTCTCTTTTTTTTTCTGGCCGCCAATTTCGAGGTTTGTCGGTATGCAAAGGCTTTAAGTGCTTTATCCTAATATTTTTTGTTGTTTTGAAGGTTTTTTCTGCTGTGGAAAGGAGATTTGCATATTTCGCCTTGGCTGCATTTTGCTTTGCCTTAGCATAGACCGGAATTATGCTAATTGTAGGCGGCAGAGCCCTGCTTTTAGAAATTATTCAAAGGGAGATTATATAATATATACACAGATATTTTTAGGAATTTTTTGCTTTCATACAGATTTGCGTTCATCACTCATTTGCTGTTGGTTTTTTGCTAATTAGAAGCGTGCCTCAGTGGCCTTTGCCGAAATTTATGCAGATAAAGTCAGAGATCCCTCTCAAGGGGGGAACATGAAAGTGGAACAAAAGAAAAAATTAAAGCATACTTCAAGGAAGGAACTTGCTTATGTTTATGGAAAACCGAGTTGTAAGCACTTTAAGTTTTTCTTGGAAATAATTGTTAATTTCTAGCAGTTTCGCTAAGTGCCTGGGTAAATTATTTTATCTTATTTTCTTCCTGTAAGCAGCCAAAGCAATTCAATTTTTTCTTTTTTTTGCTCCTTTTGCCACTTATTTCGGAAATCCGCTTAAATTTGGGATTGCTTGTGGGGTAACTTAAGCTCATTCGCTTTGTGGTTCTGTTTTTTGCCTTTAAGCAGAGATTGAGATATAGAAATACCTCGAAATGATGTGAAGGAAATGTGAGTAAGTGCAGCTGAATATATAGGACTTTAATGCTAACCTTATTCTCTGCTAGCGTATGCAAAGTGTAGCTCATTAAGAATTCAAGAAGTAAGCAAAGCAACACGAAATGTAATATGAACCAGCTCAGTTTCCACTTGAAATATTCATCACAACTTTAAAGTACGTTTTACATTTACTAAAATCCTTTAATAATAAAAGGTATGACAAGTTCTTTAAAGGCAGCGTTGGGGAATATTTTCTTTGAAGCTTGGCAAGGCAACTAAATAAAATGCCTGCTTAAAGCATATAATATTTTTATTACCATAAAAAATACCCATCAAAATTTGCTTGCTGATTGCCGTTTGGCCGACGGCGAAGCCACTTAAGTGTTAATATTTCTGCTGGCTTGGTTCTGGCCGGGTTATTAAAGTTAAGCCAGCCCCATTGTCGGCGGCTTCTTTAACTTTCATGGGGATTTACGGGCTTGGCATTAAATTGACAGCTCATTCCCTTGATATCTTTCGGGAGATGATCAATAAAGTCAATCCCTAGCAGCCAATTGACAGGTCTTGCAAGGCGACCTTGTTTTCGACTCGCTTCGCATGCTTGCATATCTTTAAGGAGGAACATTTTTTATCACTCCTGTTTATGCCGCAAACAAAAGAAGAAAAATGAAAAAAAAAAAAAATGATTTTCAAAATCATTCGTGTGTAAAAATGGCAAGCAAGTAGAGACATTGGCTTAATGGATTTCGTCCGTACCGACAAAAGCTGGGCCATACAAAAATTACGGCCAAAAGGCGCTCGAGGTTCTGCGGTAAATGGGAAAATAGGATGGGGTGGGTGAAATTCGTCGCATGGAAAATCCATTTATCAAAAGCGACCGACGGCCAAGGAAAACCGCAAACGCATCGCACAATTTGACGCCAAACAAGCAACAATAACACGAAACAAATGATTTAAATTAATCCACTTAAGGCCACTTAAATCCCCTTTTCTAGGGATCCAAAAATGTATGCTATATATTTCCCACGCTGGCTGCCTCCCACGAGGGAATTCATGCAATATACTCGAATAAATTCATATAGCCCAGAACATGCTGGAATTATCTGTGGATGAGTGTAAAATGTCAAACGCCGGGAGTCGGAGTGGAGTGGACGTTAGTCCGGCGTGGAAAGGCATGAAATGAATGCAAAAGAAATGCAGTAATAATGGGAAAATGGGAAAACATTCAATGGCATATTGACCGAAGTGGGATGTGCTCTTTGTAGTTGACTACGATATGAATTTTGTGTGTACCGCCAGGTAATTAAGTGGAAATTAAGGCAAATTAAATCCTTTTGCCATATTTAACTGAACTTGAAAGGGTTTTTAATTTGGATCTCCTTTTAAATTGTGTCCTTATTATATTAAAATAAATTAAATAAAAAAAATAAATTAGTATTAATGAAGTGTTTAAAATGTAACATTCATTAGATAACATGTGCAGATAATTATGCTATAAAATAACGGAGTATTTGTTATTATCGACTCTTTGTACTCCGACTATGTAGCAAATTAATACATTTAATGACTTATAAAAAAAGAAACAAACTTTAGCTATAATACATTTAAATTACAACACAGTACTTTATGGTTTTATGATATTCAAATAATGTTTTCGGAAGGCAGACTCCTATCCTTACTTCCTGGGATTATTTTTTTAACACAACCGAAGAGATATTCAACTGAAAATGAAATTAGCATAAAGATATTTTCAGAAATTATGTTCAGTTATCCCATAAAACATAATCTTTTTCATTTCCTGTTACAAACCAGGAGAGAGCTTCATCCCGCCCCAAAGGGTATTTTTGCCCACAGATAAGTGGGCTTGAGGCCGCGACATATTGAAAAAGGAAGCCGTAGGAAAAAATATTTCGCAATTTCAATATAAAGCCTGGAGGCATGCTATGCCGGCTAAGGACAATCGTGGGCGGCGGCACGCCTCTAAATGTGGGTCAAACTTGCAAACACACACACACGCTCCCGTGTTATTGTTGTTGTTCGAGTACGAAGGGAAAAAATAGGGGGCCCGAAAGGAAGGTTGTCAACTTAACGAACGACCCCAAGCCGACCCGCTTTTAGCCAAGGCGCCGGCACCAGAAGCGGCAATAAAAACAATCGGGTCCTGCATATGCTGGACCTCCCTTGTCAGGGGGTGGCAACCCTGTCACTGGCGGGGTTGCTGCGGTCACCGGCAGCGGTTTAAAGCAACGTTATCGTCCCAGCGGGACTTTTCGGTTGCTTCTGATTTCTATGCCTCTTAACAAGGATTCCGAGGGTATATGGACTCAAAAGGGTTAAAAGCTATTAAGCCAAAGAAGTTATCAGGGGACCCCGAAAATTGTTAATAGATTTAAATGGGTAATACAATTTAATTAAATTTATTTATGCATTTTTTAATAATTTAAGACCGTATTACCATGTTTAAAAGACTCTTCGGACTTCGGTTGACCCGATTATTGGAAATAAGACAGGAATTATTAATTGTTTAACAGTTTAAACCATAAGTTAAAAAAATGGAGTTCGGTTGATATTCCCGCTATTTTGATTTTTTACATACAACACCTATAAATCCTTTTCTTTGCCACTTACATGTAAATTTTTTAGTTTTTTTTCGAACAGGGAAGGTATTTGTTGGTTGAAAGCACCAATTTAACATATTTTTTCCAGATTTTATTCAACCGATTTTTTTGTTGTGGCTTAACCGTTATAGTGCCGACATTTTATTGCTGCATCCTTGCAGTTTTTATGGACCCATCCACACACACATGCCTTCACACCACAAATTTCTCCTTCCTGCTACCGTCTTCTCTCCCCACCCGTCTCTGTCTGGCACGCCTATACAATGAACCCGCATGCATCTGTATATCGGAGTACGAGTGTATGTGTTGGTCTTGCTTGTGTATTTGCGGTCTTTCACACATACTTTTGCAAATTTGTTATTTACAGTTATTTTAGTGCATTTGTGTGGCCGTCGGAAGTGGAAATGAAGGAAGTAGCAGGGTTCGGATCCAGAGCGTGTTTAAAAAAAGGATAATAGCACGAACACACTTTGACTGAGAAAAAAATTCCTATCTTTATAATTTCATTTTTTCTTCGTTTTTTCTTATATTCAGGGATGCCACAGAAATAGCAATGAGCTTAAAATAAATTAATAATTAGTCTAAAAGTATGCTATAAAATATTTTGGTTACCAAATTCATTATTAAAGCATGCTTTTTGGCACCATTTCAATTGAATTAAATCCTCACCCGAACTCTATGACACCTTAAATAAAAAATAGATTAAAAATAATTATGTTGATCAAAGCCTAAAAATAGACTTTTCTTGAATTTATAATTTTGATTTAAATATATTTATAATTTTTTTTTCTCTGTAAACACACCATCATAAACATTCAAGAACACATTTTTCTTCGGCACATGGAGCTTTTGCATATAAAGCCATAAAGCAATATGCTATGTGCAGGCCACATATCTTTCAAGGTAAATTTTCCCAGTTCAAAGGAAAGAAATATTTGGCAACAACAACAATATGAACAAGGAAATCTCAGCAAAAAGACGCCAAGGAAACTGTCAGAGCGAAAAAAATGTAGGGAAAATCGGCAGTAATAGGATAAGGAGTGAAGAAGGCACTGGCAAACCTTAATCGATTGCAAAAAAAAGGAAGATAGAAAGAGGCAAACACACATGGCTCTTTCTTCGTATTTATTCTCATCGGCTTTTTACCGTAGAGTGAAGTCCATATGCTCCTCCTTGCATTGATTTCTGGGTGCCATGTGCCTTACAGCGATTGGGCTCGATGGTCGGTTTCTTCGCTGCTTTTATTTAGTTGATAATCCAGTAGAAGGAAAAACTATTGTTTAAACAGGAAACCTTGCAGAATTTTAAACTGCGCTAAGTGGTACTCTAAATGGCTTCCAAGTAACTATTGCATTTATCTGGTATTATCCAATTATTATAGCTAGAGACCACTTGGCTTAATTTTGTTTTTTCCTAAAGCCTTTCTGTATAAATCTGTCAATAATAGTTAAAAATAAAAATAGGCTATTTACAGAAAAAATATTTAGTCAGTTATATCCAAGCACCATTATAGTATTTTCACAAAGTCAAGAATAGAGAAATATATAGTTCGAATACCTTCTTCCAAGTGGACTATGGAAAGCTCGTTAAGCTAAATACAAACGAAGAAGATAATCGAATGGAATTTTTTACTGCTCGTGCTGAGAGCGTTCGAGGCATAACATTAGATAAGTTGCGTATTGAAAATGGAGATAAAACGGCAGACGTCGTCCGATATCGTAGTTAGATAATGGCTATGATAAGTGCTTGGGCATAGATAGCAATTTAAATAAGCAGCAAATTTAGGTAAAGTGATTGATTAACCTTTTAGCTAACCCTGTTAGCGTGCCAAAGGTATTCCTTTCACAAAAATATAAATAGTCTGAATGAAATGATTTTTTTTATTGAGTCTGCTTCCCACACAAATATTGGCATTTCAATGCGTAAATGTGCGAACTCAATATAGCTATTCAATATCCGATAATTTTCACCTCCCTTCGACCGCAACCAATTTGGCTGCCGGCGAGAAATTTCCATAGTTCTGCAATTGTGATATTTCACACCCAAAAAAATGGTTTGCGTGGGGTAAATCCAATAATTCATTCTGTAAACAAATTAAATGGCAAATTGACGATTATTTTAATGAACTTTCGAATTTAAAAGCTCATAAATGGCAGAACCCCGCGATATTTAATATATGATTATTACGTTTGTTGGTTGCAAAGGTCATAAGGCTGTATTTATTGTGTGAGGGCGTGAAAATATTTTCCAAATTTGTTTTCTTTTTATTATAATATGGGACTGATTGATTGGGTGGAAGGAATTTTCCGCACCAATTGACAGTTTTACGGAGACGAAAATACAGCAAGGTAATTTGCATAAATTATGTAAGAGGAAGGCCCGAAGTTATTAAATTATGGAATTCGGCAAATTGACGAAAATATGCATGAATAAATAAAATAAATATGCAGCAAGTAAATAAGTATAAAGTATATACAAATTTGTAAATATTTCAGACTGAGAAAATGTATATAAATTCAATTTGGGGTAAAGTAGCAGCCTTTTGAAAAATTAAAGAATTTATTCTGATTACTTTCATTACTACTACAACCTTTGTTTTTCTGTTTATTATTTTTAATCCAATTAATCCCAAGAATGATTTACCATTTTCTGGTTTCAGTTGGTATTTACAAAGAGACTAAAAAGGTTGTAGCTTAAATACACTTAAATTCAGCTCGGTTTATTAACTGGGCCAGAGCTATGTTAACCCAAATGTCACAACTTGATGTTGATTTTTCATTTAATCCTCAAAAGACCTATTCAAGCCTCCTCCGCTTGCCTTGATCCTGCAAAACTCTTGCTGTAAACGCTCAATTGTTGGAATTGCCATGGTCCCATCATCGTTATCATCATCATCATGCGGCAAACATCAGTTTGAAATCATAACAGGAAGTAGAGCCGACCACAGGCAGAGCTTTCTAGGAAGTGGACCACCCAGTCACCCAGCAGCACCACCCACCAGGCACCTGGCACCTTGCATCCAGCTGCTGACCCACCCAATTAAGTCACCACCTGGCCATTGCTACGTGCCTTCGTCTGGTGCGGCGGCTTCCTATGAAGTTTGTCCGTCGGCCTGTCCATAATAAGCCCATATAAGCCGCTCTTAAACCCTTCCAGTGGCCGTAGTCGCTTTTAATACAAATTTGCCGGGGTGTGTGTACTCTCAAAAGCCAATTACGTGCCTCAAATGAAGCCCGGGCAGAAGGCGGAACAGGGAAAACAGAGGAAGGCAGGAAATAGGAGCCATGCTGGTCGTAACATTTATAAGATCACGTGCTCAATTATTAAGCCACTAAATAAATAAATAGCGGACCTCTGACACGTGCCGGATCCACCGAAATCGGTCTTCAAACACGGCCCTCACACACACATGCTCACATTCCCTGACAGTTATGCGACGGTCCGTCCGTATAATAAACTTTCCCGCACACTCAAGCGCAGTAAATATAAAAAAGAATTTCATTCATGGGCTCATTACTCATACGCAGCGTTGGTGCGCGTTCCCTCAATGACGATGGCGGCGGCAACGTTTTGTGGCTTCCGCAGTTTAATTAATCACAAGGATAGCTAATAACCTGATGTAATGACCAAAGACGGAGATTATTAAGGGAAAACTTTAATAGTTCATTTAGGCTTATGGGTTCATTACCATAAAGTGTGCGGATGTTTAAATTAATAATTTGGTCACTTTATAAGGAGTCTTGCTTTAAATTATTTTATTTTGTAAGTTTTATGGCAATAAGGTACCTGGTACTTAAAACTAATATATTTCTTAAGCTTTTAAGTTGTGTTTTAGTATCTGAATTCATATTTATCCTTCTTAGATTATTAGATTTTTTTCCTACTTTCAGAATCGGTATGCTTTTTCTCCCTCAAGTAATGGTTTTTATGGTTGACGGCTTGCGCATAAAGAAATTCAATTGGATTATAATACCAGCTGGCTTTGTGTGCACTTTTTTGCCATAATTTATTCCCCCCAAGGTGTTGCGACCTCGTTTATATTGGGGTGATAAAATCGCGTAATTAGCCGGCGTTGATTTTTGCACACAGGACGCAGAGCCACGCAAAATCACATACACTTTCATCGGAGCCGTTGGACTTGTGTATATATATATATATAGAACTAGAACAGTGCCGGGCACAGCGATCCTATGTAGGTCTAATTTACGACCAGGGCGCAAAAATAATTTACTTTTCGAACGCAAGAGGGGGTGACAATGAGAATGGGGGATACGGAGCGTTTAAACGAAGGTGCAAATTAAATCAACATGCATATCCGTTTGACACCGTTTCCCAAAGGCTGCCAGCTCACCCCGCTGCACCTGCGGAGTTCCTCTCCCTTAAAGGGAATAGTATAGCAGCAGCAGCAGCAGGGGCAGGAGGGCAGGGGTTGTTGTATATTGCCAGGGGTTTCGGCCCTAATGGAGGTGACTAACGGGGGCCTCTACAAAATGGCGTATGCCGTACACATTGCAAATGACCGAAAAAGAAAAAAGTAAGCGAGAGCGAATTTCGGGGGGGAAATGGAAAATGGGAAAAGTTTTGGTCATGTGTTGTGACGGTGTGTGTGTGTGCGCGCTAACCTTGTTTAAAATCTGGGACGCATAGATATACAAACCTCCTCTGTGGAGGTAACAGGCAAAGGCATCGAAAATAGCAACAACAATAAAGACGATAACAACTTTTCGGCAGCCAAACAGACTGAGAACAAAAAGAATATTCCAAGAATATGGGCAAAATATATTATTATTGAAAAAGTACATGTCGAAATTTATAATCTATAATTTAATGAGTTACATGAAAGATTTGGCTTTATTAATAATTAATGTGAAAGTATAATTTGTTAAAACAAATCGAGCTCCTATGATTTCTTCACTGTGTGGTTACCATATGGAGGTGCTTGGCCCAAGGGATGTATACACTGCACTTAAAGGGATTTTGCTGTGGTTTTCAAGAACAACAAGGAAACTGCATTAAGGCTTCAAAAAAAAAAAAAGGATGTAACACAAAATGCAGGCAAATATGGGAGGTAATAAAACAAGGGAGGTAAAAAGAGGAAGGCTCTGTTTACTGAATCTGACGGGAAAGCCCTTGGTTGTCATAACCTGTGACACAGCAGTCACCATTGAATGATGCCTTGCTAGGGTTTCGACAAGAAAACATTTATTGAAAGCTTAATCATGTTGTTGATTAAAAAGTTGTCTGGATAAACAAATATTAGTATATGAAAAACATAATATATTTACTTATTTTGGTGTCTTAATAACACATTTTTGTTTTCTTCTCATTTTAGGTAAGACAATTAACCGATAGAAATGTTTAAACATTTTTGACAATACATGCATCAATACGCTAAGAGGTAACCATATATAAATATTAAGTGTAAAGATTGAGAGCTTATAAACATATTATAAAAAATTAAAATATATATTTTAAAATAGCAACATTAAAGACGAAAGAATTTTTTTTATAAATTCCCAGATCTTCACATTTCCATCCCGTAAATTACATTCTTCTTTCAATCTTCTTTCTTCTTCTTAATTTCCACACACTCAACTTTAAATAACGAACTAATATGGTTAATAGCCAACATCCAGACCAACAAAAGGCCAAAAAGAGTTGACTAACAAGAATTTTGCCAGCACATATGCTTGAAAACATGAAGTGAAAAGAGGAAAAAGTCACGACGAGGGGCCTAAGAGGTGATGATGATGACGACGCAAGCGCTTGACACTCGCTTAAATAAAATATTTTTTAATTAAAAATATTTCACCTGCAAAGTAGAAAAAAAAGAGGCGACCGGGAGGGAATAAAAATAAAAAAGGCGAAAAGCGCCGACACAATTTTCCTCTTTGCGCTCGCATAAATAAATGCAACCACGCACAAGAACAACGACACCAACAACAATAACAACAAATAACACAGCGACAAAAGACGCCGTCCGCAGCAACAACACCATTAATAGGCACACAAAAAAGAATTACTATTATTACAATTTGTTATTATATTTTTGATAGAATTTATAGTATTTTAACAGCGACAAAGATGTATGTATGTTTCAGGAAAAGCTAGTGACATTTTAATTGAGAATATGAGCATGCTTTACATTTGCTGATCTCTTTAATATCCTTCTTTAATCAAACTTAAAATATTTAAGCATTATAGGATTTGCGTTATCAAATTTAATATTAAATAAAAATATATAAAATATTGAAGAGGAGATAAATAGTTAATAGACAGTAGCTCCTTTGTACTACGAATCGGGTATCTGTCAGCGTTCTTTTTCGTTTTTAAACCTTTATTTATTATATTAATTAAAATCTTTATTTATTATTAATTAAAACATTTTCTTGCTGTGCCCCAGCAACTACAACAGCAACTAAAACAACACCAAGTACAAAACAGCAACAACATAAAGAGCAATTTAACAACAAAGACACGTGCCAAATGGGCAAGAGGGAGCGAACGCGGCGCTGCCGGCGGGGTGAACTAAGGAAAAGTGTGGTGGGGCTGGAAAAAAGGGGGAAGAGCGGAGAAAAATGGGGGCGGGACACAGTGGGTCAGCGAAATGAAAATAAGCCGCGGGCGTAAATATAAATAAATGACAGGCGTTAAAAGGGGGGGCCTCCGGCCGCGCCGCCAGGAGCGAAAGAGACAAGCGAAGCGATAAATGAAGAGGAGCGCGAGGCAATAATTAAACCGATACGCAAACAATTGAACTGTAGGTGGCGCTTTAAGGTCATCGAGACCGCAATGACAGCGGTAAACAAAAACCAAAAACAAAAGCAAAAAGGTCAGAAAGGCGAGAGGCGACAGGATGAAGGTGAGAGGAAAAACAAGGTGTGCGCGTCAGGTGGACAGAATGGGTTTTAAAAGAGCAAGTCTCGGAATATTAATCGGTGGGAATACTTACATCCTGTCGACGAAATAATGCTCTATATATTTATTTTTAATTTTAAAAAATTAAATATGAGCTAAAAATTGTTCCAAAGGCTTTCTTTGAATGAAAATAATATTATTTGTAATCTTATTAGGCCATAAAGCATCTGAATAAGTTGTAGAGTTTTATCTTTTATAGGGAAAATCACGTAAATACTTAAAAACTAAATAGAAAGTACAACGTTTTGGCACTATACTCTAAGCAGTAATCAGAATTCACAAATTTTGTAGAAATATAATACCTGTTTTGTGTCCAACAAAAGGAATAATGTATATTATTAATTCTAAATGCTCCTCTATTATTAGACTTACTTCAATCGATTCTGAAAAGACGCAAGTTGTCGTGACAAAAATAAACTTGACGTGTACGATTTTCTTCGATTATCTTTCTGCCCAAGTTTCACAAAATAATTTAAAAATATCGCAGTTAGTAAACTGTGTTTTTATCGACCATTACACATACCTCATGCGTATCCCTTAACTCTCACAAGTACCGCGTACTTATAAGGACGAGCAGCCAAACAACGGCGACACATCGTTAAGCTGGTGAAGAAAAATTACAGAAATGATGGCGGACGAAGCTTAAACAAAAATGAAATGAATGAAATGAGACTAAAGGAGAGGACACGCCAGGAGCCACAGAGGGTCAAAAAAGGAGGAAGTGGGATCAGAGCAAGGACATGCCACGTCATGCTGACAGTGGGCGGTGTGCGTTGGGGCTTCTCTTCTCCTCTATATATATATATATATACATGTGTCATCAGCAAACTTGATTGAGTAGAAGAGGTCTAGAGGGGTGGAGTGGAGTGACGGAGGAGGGCGGCGAGGGTCTTAGCACGACGACGTGCTAAATTTTGAGAGATGACCGAGGCTTCTGTTAAATTGTGCACGCCAGTTGGCCAGTTGACTGCTTCACAACGAATGGCACTGAGGAAAAAAAGTGTAGGAGTAAATTAGGAACAAAAAAATGTACATCATACCCATAAAGCAGTGATGCCCAAGCCCCCGCCACATGTGGTTGGTACAAACTCTGCCGATTCTCTGCCGCTACACAGACAGTGTAAACGTGACGTGAGCAGCAGCAGCAGAGAAGAGAAAGAATGAGAGGTCGAGTGTGCGGTTGCCAGAGCAGTGCAAAGCATTAAAATTTAAGCCAACTTCACATGTCATTGTATTTGTGTGGGCATCACTGCCATAAAGTATACATATTCTTTATTTTTTAAAGATAAAGTCTTGAGCTATGTGTATTATATAGTAAATAGTCTTATGTGAACGCTTTTCTAAAACTTGAGTACAAATGGTTGCAAAATATAAGAGTTATCAGAGAGTCAAGGTACAATCTTATATCTATCTCGCTCGCACTCGCCTCAGATGCTTAAAAACAGCAAGTTGGGGTTCGAGTCCCGGCTGAAAAAGAAAAAATTAAACATTTGTTCTTTCTACAACATTTTTACAATAATATCTTTGATCGAAGTTATAGTTTCTGCGACAAAGACTCAAGATTAGCGCTCAAGGCCTTTTGGTCCTTCCAGTCATCTGCTTACAAATAGAGTCTGTCTTTGAATTCAAACCAAAATAATATAAATGATCGGTTTTCTCTCAGTGATCGAAGAGAAGGATAGGATGTCATGCCGTGAAGTTGTGTGGGCCGGGGTGTTTGGTGAAATGGACAGTGCGAGCGAAATGAACACATCACAGCCGGGCCAAATGGGATATAGCCAGCACTCCATGATAATCAGTTGTGGACACTTTCCCTCCGAACGAGTGAGTGGGTTTCTGAACTTGAATTGAGGGTATGTTCAAAGGACGAGGAATGCAGAGGATAGAGATACAGCCGATGAGAGAAGTTGGTCCGGCAGTTTTGCAGGCGGTCATATTCACTCACTGCTTATGCATATTCTGTGTGAAATTATCTGGCCCCCAAACAGGAAGTTACAGTTGAAAAAGCATTTTCAACACAAACACACACAGTTTTTAGCCTATTTTTGTGGGGTGCAGTTAGGAGCTATAAGGCTGGTAAATTAAATTTGCAGCTAACTTCCAAGTGATTAGAGATTTGAAAGGTTCGTAGGATAGAACTAAAAATGATAAAAACTCGAGTATATATGAAAACTTTTAACAATTTTCCACGAAAAGGGTTCTGGTATTTAAAGTAACCTTTTGTGAAATGCCAGCCAACAGCATTAAGTTGGAAGTTTAGATAAACGCCTGATTTAATTTCTAGTCCCAAGTTTGAATTATACAAAAACAATTAAAGGCTACAGCTCTCCCAAAAATACAGAGTTAAGCAAGACAGAAGCCTTGGAGGCATGTAATTATTATACTTCTCCGAGCAGCTTTCCCCACACCTCCTAAGTGTGGTTAAAACTATGTTGTCCTTGCATGAAATTCCACAAAATTCAGCACAAGTCCGTAAACCTCCGAGAGCTCTTTCTGTGACAATGTTTTCTGTTACCAACTCGACGCCAGCAAACATTCCGCTTGCCAAAAACTACCCAGCAATTCATTTCAACTCGTTCAAAATCTCATGTGAAGTCCCCTCATTATTTTGTGTTCTTGCTCGTAAGCATTATTTTTCTGTCGCTTATGGTAAGCTGCTAAGCTTTGCTTACTGGCCCCAGAGTGACACGGCCCTGTCCATTTGTGCCCAGTCACTGGGAGTTTTTCGTCTTCGGATCCTTGGGGACGTGTGCCAGAGACCCAGAGTCAGAGTCCTACAAAAAAAAGAGCGGCAAAACACAAACGAAACGAACTTTAACTGGCACAAAATACACCTGTGACCCCGTTGCGAGACGACGCAGCAGGCAATGCAGACAAATCAGCACTGAAATTTAATTTGCATGAGCCACGTTTCACTCTTGGCCAGGAAAGGGCGTCGGACCGGCCGGGGCAGAGTCAACAAAGCGGAAACAACAAAGTTGGAAAACCCAATTCGCATTTTCCCAGTCCCAGTCTCGGCGGAGGCTCAGGCCCGTCGGTCGACCTCTCCGGACTCCGGTCTGCAGCTTGGCTTAACCCAACTCTCGACTCGACTCGACTCGACGGCCGCCTGTCCTCTCCACTCGACCTGACTCGAGACTTGGCTCACGTGCAATCGCTTTATTTGATTTTCATTTTTGGGGCCAAACACAATAGCAACAGAAGCAACGTGGCGCACAACAGTGGCACTGGCAGTACAAGCAAGAGCAGCGAAAATTTAAAAGGGGCTAGCAGAGGGTCTACGACTTTGTTAATACGCTTTAATAAGAGGTTATCTAGCAATGGTATTTGCTCGAAAATATATTCAGCTGTTTCACTTGGGTTAAATTTAATAAGTCGCCAATGAAATAATATGCAAAACTTTGCTTAAAAGCTCAAGGTTTTGTATTTACTATTAATCGAGGCTACAATTATACGATGTTTTTCAATATTTTACTTCTGTTAAAGGGAAACAATCCTATTCTATATTAAGACCAACCCACCGTCAAAAGTATTTTAAAAGAACCCAAACTAAATCAAGTGATGCTTGGTTGATTTATTTAAAAGAAGGATGCTTTCCAAAAATACACAATATATCCTTGTTGAATTCTTTTAATGTTGCCTAAGTTATTTAGGGTCAGTTTGGGAATATTATGAAAATTTATGACCAACACTTGAACCGACACGTGGTTCTAAAACCTTTTACATTAGATGGGAAAGGGAATATCTTTTGGTATATCATTTGGAATATCATTTGGCATAAAATTAATGTAAATTTAACTCAAAACACATGTATGTCTTCAGTACCTATTAACTCATGTTTTTATTTTAATTTAACTCTAGAATGCTTGGATAACCTTGACCAAAATCAGTTGTGCAAATAGCTGTTAATCTGTTGGCTTAAACTCCCTAGGAAGTAAATATTTTATTACCTCATGGTTTAAGCTTTAAATCAACTTTTATATAAAATTCTTTTCTTTATTATTAAATGTTTACAAACCTATATTTTTATTATATTGCAAAATATTTACTTATTAAGCTCAAAGCTTGCCAAAATCAGCTGTGCATATAAAGAATTTTATAGCATTTTTTTAAGCAAATAAAAGGTGGGATATAAAACTAAGTAAACCTTCTGAAAAGAGCATGCAAAGAGCAAGAGATGTAGTAACTATAATTTTCATTACCTTGTCATGTACACGTGGGTGCGCGCTGCCGTAAGGCTACACAAAAAAAAAACAAGAACCTTTTAAAATTATACTTAAGCAGTGTAACGAGTTATTGGTTTATTACCTAATAATATTAAATCTATAATCAACATTAAAGTTTCTTTAATCTTTAGTTTCAATTGTGTATTTTCAAGTATTATTTTTATACGAATCTACCTCGAAAATCCGATAAAAAATCGCGTTAGCTGGAATTAAGTGCTTTATTGTTTGTCGCATTAGTGGTGCATATAAGCATAATTTTTATACTTTCGTAGTATCAAAATAATAAGCATATTTTAAAGAAATGTTTAAAGCTGAAAAGTATACAATTTACTTGACAATAGTATAGTTTCTATATCGACTTTTTTTTGGGTGTAGTTGATTTTTTCGTGGCACACTTTTTCGGCCCAAGCCGTAGCCGATGCCGGTTGGGTTGAACTGGGCCCCCAGCCAGTGGCAGACATTGCAATGGCCTCGCAAGGAAGCACTTGGGCGGCAGTTAAGGCAAACATCCTGCCAGTCCTGCCAGTCCTGCCACTTCTGCCACTCCCGCCAGTCGCCCCCCTCCCTTTGGCGGGTGCTAATGCACTTGCACTCGGTGCAAGCACATAATTCGCTGCCCTCGAGCACACATGCAAGAGCGGCCGACACTCGAGAGCCGCCACAAGTACAGTACGTCCCAACACCCAGTCGGAAAGGCCAACCCACCCTCTTAGCGGGCCACCCCGCCCTCTCCCTCTCACCTTTTCCGGCTTACAGTGGCTGCTAATTAAGCGGAACCCTAACGCTTCAATGGCCATAAACTATAAGGGCCAATAATGAGCAACGCGTCGTGACGGTGGGGGCCAGCGGAATATATTTTTAATTGGAAATTTTTATTGATGGCAAAAAATGAAAATAATTATGTGGGAAACGTGAGATGGTAATATAAATCCGCTTTCGAGGGTTTTAATTAATAGAAATTTGAAGAAATGTGTGTGCCAAGAGCAGAAGGAATCTTTAATTAAAGGTTTAGGGTAAAGGTGATGCATAAATATTTAGAGTAAATCTGGTAAATCTGGGGATACAGCCTTTAATTTATATAGTATATTAAATGCATACATTACATTTAAATAATATTTATAAACTTAAAATAAGTAATATTTCAGCTTCCAATAAAAGCATTAATAAACCTTCTTCGGATTCCCTTAAAATCCTTTTTTATTGGTGTTTATGTATGAAAATTCTTTAAAACTTTATTTCTATTATCATTAGGCTATTTATTCGTTTTTATTTCGGTTTAGCCTGCTATGGAACACATTAAATATTTCAAAATTGATTAAGCTTGTCTCCAGCTAAAAACAATGAACTATTTCCAAGGACATATGATAGAACTACGCTCTATTTTAGTTATAGAGGCTAAACTGTAGCCATCTGGCACTGGCGCTGTTGCTGTTGCACTTGCAGGCACTCATTAAGAGAGAGGATGAAAGGGATTCCTTGGCCGCTGGCCGTTGGCTGATTTCGTCGCCAGCTTTGCGGGGGGATTCCCCTAAACGGATGCTGCCTCGAAGGTGTTAGCCACCCCCACCCGACCCCTTTGTTGTTGTTGTCTCATGTTGCACATTGCGCCTGTCGAGTGCCATTCATTTGCTGCCCCTGCCCCTATCCCTGCCACTGCCCCCTTCTGCCTTCCTCTTGAGGTCATCGTGGCTTTCGTCACTTGCCTTGATGTTTGGGGGCACTTGGCTACAAAAAAAAGAAAGAAAGAAAAGAGAGACAGAAAGAAAAAATTAAATTGCTTTAAGTGTATTTAGCGACGGGTTCTTTTGCGCTGAGCTTTCGTTATCTTATCGGTTAATGTCTGCCTTAAAGCCGACCATTAGTATGAGCTAAAAACAAAGCTTGCTTGAATATAAAATAATATAAAATACTTATTAATATTTATATATTTCAATTCAGCCTTAAGCCCGTATATTAATTATGGTCTTGCTTTAAATAGTTCCATAAATACTGAGCTATGAATGTATGCATACTTCATACTTTTAATAATGAGAAAATGCTCTACTTTTTAACCTTTTAATTATCACTTTCTTTAAATTTATTATGTACTTGCATTTGCGTCTTTCCTTGCCTTATTCCCATATTTTATGGCCCACTCCAAGTCGTAAATTATTAGCATTAAACAGTTCCATAAATTCAGAGCTAAAAAATGTGTTGTTTTTCTTTATTCGAAATATATTTTGTGCCAAGATAGTGTTCCGTGCTTTTTCCCATCTTTATAGGTATCTTAAAGCCGTAACTTATTTTCGCTATTGCCATTAAATAGTTGCATAAATATCCAGCTTAAAACGAGGCGTGCAAAATTAATAACACGAACTTCCGAGCACGCACAACCAGAGACAGAAAGAGAGGGAGTGACCTCCGGACCCCCCGCCTGACGGACCGCAGAGATAACACGCATACGCTCTGGTGTACGCATTGGGAAGGGATGGGAGGGTGACCTCCCCTCCGGCCATTGTTATTTCAGCAGTAATAATAGTTGTTTTTGCAGTTCCTGTAATCGACCATTTTAGGGACAAACTCGCACACTCGCATTTACATAGTCACGTAGGGTGAAAATGTTCTTTTGTGAGCGGGAAAAGCGAGTATGCAACTGACAAAAATTCATAAATGAACATTTCCTTAATGGCTGCAATTTCCCATCTATCCACTTCAAGGATATTCAGACATGCCGTCGAAACAGGATGCCGAAAAGTGTGTTACCAGCCAGCCCGTATAATCGATATTCGATTTAAATTGTTCATTTAATGACTCTTACTGCTGCTGCTGCTGCTGCAACGATGCATATTTACGAGTATCTGCAATATTGCAAGGCAAAAAATAATTGCAATTTCAATTTATGATAATGAACTTTACTTCTCGCATCGGATGGCAATTGATACAGATTTCTGAGACATACTCAAAATAATAGAGGCAGATTAAGGCAGAGACAAGGTGGTAGATTTTACGACTCAGGAGGATGGATGATTGATTGTTGGTTTTAGTAAATGATTCGCTTTGTTTCCCTTCCGAGTGAAATTAAGCTTGAGATTGTTCATATGGAAATTAATTCCTCAGAGACTGTTTAATGGCTTAATATTGTAAGACAGAGTAGCTGGAGTATAATAATTGATGGATGGAATAAATTTGTTTGGTTTCCTGTGAAAGCCTCAAATAAACATACTTTGGTTTACTTGCTGGATTAATGGGATTTCCTCTTCTTTGATTAGAAACTCTCCTGTGAAAAAGGTTTTAAATTACTCCTTTTCTGCCTCCACTAGGAGCCTCTTTTCTTCCTTACTTTTAAATGCTTTTTTTTCCCACTGAGGGCATAGTAAATTAGCCACTTAATGCCTTCTTGCTTTTTATGGCAAGTGAGTCTTTAAAAAGCCAGGGGGTTGTGCTGCAAGTCCACTTAGTAATTCCTTTTGTTGGTGCCCCATCTAGGATAAGACACATATTCGCAGGATCAAGCTCTGGCTGCACATGAGATTGCGCTTGTGGCTTAAAGCGAGTAAAGTAAACTTAACTCGATGATGGCTCCTTGGCATGCAATTTCCACGAAGCCCTGGCCAAAACTTATTCAAGGCATTGGCCCGGCTATCGATGACAGGTCGGTCGGTGAGGATTGGTGGCATCGGAGGGTTAAGAAGGCGATGGGTAGCCAAGGACACATGCGTCATCAGCATTAGGTCTTACACTTCAACGCACCCAAAAAAGAAAACCATTACGAAGGGTCAGTATCCTTTCTTTTGGGGGAACATCAAAGTGGGAATACTCTCCAGGATATTACAATTAGTTTTTCGCATTAAAATGATATATAAATAATTATAGACAATTATTTATATTAGAGATCTTCTTGAAATACTCTCTAAAGGAGAAAAATATAAATTAATTCCATTTAATACCACTTGCCTTTTATTAGTGCCCTGAAAACTATGTACTTCCTCTAATCACAAAATGCTACCTTGCCCAGATTTACCATTAATCCTCACTAATAATAAATCACATACAAAAAAGGTAAACTCTACTTTTACAAAAGAGTAAGAGTAAGGCAAACGTGTCCAAGTCATAAAAGAAAAGAGAATAAAATAAACTAAAAAGTAGAGAATAATAGTTGGGGCTTCCCAGAACATGGGATCCATTAACACAATTGCTCTGACCCCTCGCCCCACTCTGCCTTTCCCCGGAATCATTTATCATGCTGGACTTTATCAGGCAGCTAGATTTAAGAGTTGAGCTTCTTTTTAGTTTTAAACTGCAAGAAAATATATATACATATATATATAGCAACATGCAACTTTATGGAATATTATATATGTATTTTATTCATTTCTCTTTCGCTTGCAGGGTTTACAACGAAAAGTTGCTGAAAAGCGAGCTTCGGCAAATATCAACAGCTGGGCAAAAGCAAATCATAAGTAAACACAAAAGGACAGGACAGGACAGGACAGCCAGAAAACCGCACTGGACGCAGGATAAGTGTGGTAGTTGCCATGAGAGCAGCCTCGGGTGTTGACCAGGAGTGAAGGGGATTCCACTGCGGAGGAGCAGCTGTACAGCTGCAATCCAAACAGAGAGCAACACCGAGGAGCGAGGGCAACAATAAGAACCGCCAGAGACACAACAACACCCGCAATCAAATCAAATTCAAAGATGCAAATTACAATTTGCATACAAATGCATGCGGACACGACGACGAGCGACATCAGCACAAGCAGCAGCAACGACACAAGCCCCGCAAATTGTTGTCAAATGCTATAAAATTGTACAGAATAATTGTAGAGCACTTTTTGCAAAAACATATCACAGAGCGAGCTAGCGAGCGGAGGAGGGCGCTGTTCGCCTCAACTTCCTCAACATGATCAAGGGCATTTTGATACAGCGCAAGAGCCAGGAGGATGCCAGCTACACGAAGCAGCTCAAGATGGAGCACGCCGACCTGGTCGCCGAGATGCAGACCGTCGAGAGTCTGCCCACCCACGAGCGTCTGCAGCTGGCCAGACTGTAAGTAAATGGGGTTAAGGATATTTTAAACGTAGGGAATATTATTATAATTATCTAACAATCGACCGTTTAAAGCTGTACAAAATATTAACTGAAGTATATAGAATTTTTAAATGATTTAAATTTAAATCTGTAAGGGTCTACAAGTCCCACAAGTTGGTTGCTATATATTGTATATAATATTAATAAGTATATTTTGTTGCCTACTTTTGGGCGTACTTTTAAATGATTTCAAATCCTTAGCAAGTTCTGTGGCAACCCTGAATACATGAGTTTAAATCGTAATTTAATAAGAGACTCATACATTTTCCTTTTAATTACTTAATTTCTTCTTAATTGCTTTTAAAATTGAATCGAGTACGAAGAAGGAATTAATTTTAATCCGAATTCATGCAGCTTTAATGCCTAGTCCTTAATACAATCTTGATCTCTTAGTCCTAAAGTTTATGCAATTAGTTTCCTTCTCATATATGTATGTCTAAGCCCAGTACATCCTCCAATTCCTCCCCCTAACCCCTTAAACCCTATCGAATATCCGTAACTAATACCCAAAAACTCAATCCCTTTTTCATCTTAATTAGACGTCGCGGCCAGCAGCTGAAGTTGGCCCGGCAGAAGGAAAAGGAATGGGCCAAGTTGCAGCGGGCGAAGGGCAACACGGCTAGCGGCGGCAGCGGAACCGGAAGCGGAAGCGGATCGCTTGCCAACAGTCTGATGAACGGCAACCATGGCGATACTACGCATCATTTCCGGCACGCTAACGGATCGGGAACGCTGAGCGGACGTCGGCACATATCCTTCGAGAACAGCGTGGTGCTGCTGGAAGCCGCCTCCCGGAACGATATGCCCGAGGTGGCGGCCCTGCTGCAGCACGGCATTACACCGGATGCGGCCAACGAGGACGGACTGACGGCGATGCATCAGGCGTGCATCGACAACAATGTGGAGATGCTGCAGCTCCTGCTCGAGTACGGTGCAAATGTGGATGCGCAGGACAGTGATAAGTGGACGCCGCTGCATGCGGCAGCCACCTGCGGCCACCTGGAGCTGGTGCGCATCCTCATCCGGCACGGAGCCAATCTGCTTGCGGTAAACACTGACGGCAATATGCCCTACGACCTGTGCGACGATGAGAATACGTTGGACTTCATCGAGGGCGAGATGGCGCAGCGGGGCGTCACCCAGGAGTTGATCGATGAGACGCGCTCCTCCACGGAGCGGATTATGCTGCGCGACCTCATGGAGCTGGCCCGCACCGGTGGGGATCTGGAGGAACCGGATTATCAGTGCGCCACGCCAGTAAGTGAAATGCATCTCAAGGATTTAAACAAAAGGAATATAGAAGAAGACATGCCAGACATTGTAAATAACTTTTGATTTATCTCTATTGTTCGCAGCTGCACATAGCCGCCGCCAATGGATATGTTCGGGTGGTGGAGTTCCTGCTGGAACAGCATGTCAACGTGGATGCCATGGACAAGGATCTGTGGACGCCGGTGCATGCCGCCGCCTGTTGGGGACATGTGAGTGAAGTCAAATGATGCGCGAACAATGGAATAATTTAAAATATTTATTCCTTTTTCCGCTTTTTGCTGCAGCTGGAGGTGCTGGAGATGCTGGCCCAATGTGGTGCTGATTTAAATGTACGCAACAAGGACGATGAGACGCCCTCAGGTGAGAATATGTAATAAAGCCACGCACGAGAATATCCTTGTTGAATGTTAATTTGGAAAGTATGTAAATCTTTTTATTTGAATGCTTGATTGGTGACTATAAAAAGTACTTTTCTTGAGAAGAATATATGAAACCTATCCTTTAGAACTGTTTAAAAATTATTCCCCAGGTTTTTCGATATTATTCTTATCCATAAACCCTATTTATTCTTTTTCAAAGATATCTGTGAAGATCCCGAGATCAGGGAGCGCATTGAGCAGCTGAAAACGGAGCAGGAGAGCAAACGACTGGCCGAAGCGCAGCGACGGCGTGTGCGACGCTCACAGAGCAACAACACCAGGTTAGTTTTGAAATAAAACAAACCCTAAAATATATATAAAATAAATTCTATATATTCTACACCAATAATCCATTATATCCTAAAACCAGAGCCCAATCGGTGCGACGTACTAGTTTGCGGGACAAAACGCTGACAACCAAAAAGGATGCCGTCGAAGAGACGCGTCTGCGGCTGCAGGCCCAGGAGGCGACGGCCTCTTCGGAGGCTCCCTCCTCCGCCGCCGTGGGAGATCCGCTGACCAATGGCTATGGCTACAATGGCAACAACAACGGCGAGAAGCGACCCTCGACGGGCAGTTCGAATGGCCAACTACTACTGCCGCACTCCAAGTCCGCCGATGCGCTGGATAATGCTATGATAACATCCTCCGCCGCATTGACGGCAACCGCCACACATTCCTATCAGCCGCGTCGTCCGCCAGACGGCCGGGAAAACGATGAGCTGCTCCGCCTAAAGGCCGCCGGTGGCGCGGTGGGCGACATGCAGCGGGCCACATCGGCAGCGGCCGTTATCCTCACCGAAAAGGGTACGGCGGCCAGTGCCGAGGCCGTTCAGATCCAGTCGTCCAAGGATGCTGCCAATGGGAAGATCAATGTCCAGGTCACCGTCCTAGTGGGTGAGTCAACCGCGTGGCCACGTGTCAGGCTTGCTTCCGCTTTTTCCTATCCCCCCACCCATTCATTTAGTCATCCATCCGCCATGTTTGGCTCGCAAGGAGCGTCAGCGTGTCACGGAGAGTCCTGCTTAAGCGCCATTCTGTCCCCGTGTCAATGTCAATGTTTAATGTATATTTAACGACTCTACTAAAATGGAAATGAAAATACTTCCAACAAGCAAACACTGCCAAAACACAGCATGAGTAGAGGGTTCGACTAGAGAGTGTCCTGTAGGAAATACTAAAAAGTTGCGGGTATTAATGAACAAGTTTTTTGGTTAAAGAGAAATCCCTGAAAATGTGTGTAGCGGAAACTTTATTATTTAATTAATATTTTCTTGTATTGTATGTAAGTTAATATATTTTAATTTATTAAATAGCTTGGCGAAATGTATATAGTTCTTTGGTTTTGTTTCTATCTTGAGTATGTTTTCGTTTCGTATTTAAGACCTCTTTTCATTTATATTGAAGAATAGAACTTCCTCTGTATTATTTATTTAAATGTATCTTAGTGCTATATAAATTGTTTTAATCACACCCTGAGCCATTGAATTATTTGGTATTTGGTAAGGTAGCTTTCAATATTGAAAATCATGGAGAAAAATGATTTTAATTAAAAGAAAATTTTAACATTTCGATGTGAGAGGTTACTTTCTTAGCTGAGGCTTTCTTTTTCTATACTTAAACTGAACGTTAACCTGAACCAGACATTGAGAAATCCAGTTAAATAAATCAATGCATGGGTAAAACTAAAAGGAGTAACAAATCAGCATGTAACATCCATCTCATGTAACTAACCCCACTTTTTCTATGGTCAAAGGGTATTCGTAAAACTCAACTCTCCGGAAAATGAGAAAGGAAAAAGTTAAATAACATTTGCTTGTTTCTGTTTCATTCTATTCTTTTTTTTTCCTTGTTGTCGTTGTTGTGCCTCGTTTCGCCTGTTCTGTGTCGTCTGCCTGCCTGCCCGCCTTGCCATCATCATCAACAACAACAAATAAAAAACACACCAAACACCACCATACCGCCATACCAAACCACATCCAGACACCAACAGCACGCACCATCATCAGCAACATCTCCAGCAACAACAGCAGCAGCAACATCTCCAGCAACAGCAGCAGCAGCTCCAGCAACATGCACTAATGTTGCAGCAACAGCAGCAGCAGCAGCAACAGCTACAGCAGCAACATGTTGCCCTGGATGGCTATGGTGCTACCTTGGCCAATCTGAAAAAGCAACGCTCGCTCTCACGCACCGCCAATGTACTCAATAATTTCGAATTGTCATCATCCCAACAACAAGCAACAAGCAATGCCAATAACCCAATTGTAGCTCCAACTGCCCCAACTAATGGTTCTGTTTTAGGAGCCGGCGGCGGCAGCAGCAACAACAATAACAACAACCTTAACACCAGCAACAACAATAACAACAACAACGGCAACAGCAGCAGCAATGGAGCAGCCCCCATATCCACACAGCCATTGGGCATGGGCATGGGTCCGGGCAGCCTGATCTCGGACTTTGAGGTATCCTCGCCGGCGAGCAGTTCGGTGAACAAGTTCAGCGGCATCACCGGCGATGTGGTCAGCGACAGCACCAGTTCCAGTCGCAAGTGCTGTGTCCTGATGTAGGACCTAGATGGAGAGATTTGAGAGAGATATAGAGCATTATATACATGGGATTGTGTAAGCAAGAAAAAAGTGTCTTTTTTTAGAAATTAGCCGAATTCAGTGAGAAAATGTAGAATGTTACAAACAAGAGAGAGAAGAAACGTTGAAGGAAATGCATGTTATTCAACCAAGTGGAGTTCAATTCTTCTGAGCTCCCAGAAAGAACGGCTCAAAGTCGTTGTCAGTCGTTGTTTCCTAGGAAAAGATACACACACGACACATCACACACACACACAACAGATTATACGATACAAATTTATATAGAAATATACAAAAACCATATGTATACACACCTTAAAGTTTATCGAGAAATTAAATGTGAGCAGTTTACCTTAGTTTATGTATAATGTAAAAGGCAAAATCAAAAACACATAAAAAACAATATCAAAAATATGAATAAGAAGAAAGATATAAAATGACTTTGTTTTTGATTGATTCGCTTGCGAGTGCATTGTGTGTGCGAGTGTGAAAACCAAAACAGGCAAAGTATTATCCGAAACAAGTATGAAATATTTAACTAAAAATATATATTTACGATAGCGAAATTGTAGTTAAAACAATGTGACAGACCGACAGCAAAGCAAAGCAATGTAACGAAATGCAAAGCACTTAAAGCAATTCCCAACTAAATGTTTTTGAATTGAAAAGATATTTTGCTCTGTCCCCTGATATGGATTTATTTTTTGGGGCGCGATTTACTTTTGCTCTGCCTACTGTGAGTTGAATTTTGTTAGGTATGGATACAACAACAAATTTGTATTATTTATGTCTGTATATATTACAACACAATTCCAAAATGATGATGATTATGATAAAGAGAAGAAAAATAAAAAATGCAAAAAAAACACAACGCGCAATTAGCAAATGAGACTTTTTTCGATTTATTAAATGTCAAGGCATTAGCTGAACGTTTTGTAAAAATAAACGAATGAAATAAGAGAAATTCCTACACGAAATGAGTTTGTTTTATTTAAACGTAAGGTCAATAAATATAAAGGAGTTATCTGGTGGATCATTTTTGGGGTTAAAAATGTTCTTAAAATATATTGGCTGGTTTTTTTGTTTTTTTATATCCTGTCCTTTCAAAAATGATTTTCCCGGTTTACTTTTCAAAAAAGTTTGGTATTTTTTGGTATATTGTAACCGAAAAACTTAACTACGTATTTCTCATCTGTTGAGCTTCGGTCACACTGCTGAAGTTATTTTGTTTACATTTATTTTGTTTTATTTCTAAATGGAATCCCTGGCCAAATACCGCTATAGTTTGGTGGCAGGAGCCTTCGCTGCCGGCGGTAGCTTTTTTGGAAAATTACCAAGCCACCTGAGCGCTCAGAAATTGCTAAATGCTTTGGATTCCTCGTACTTAGGCAAGGGTTTATAGCTCAATAAATTGTGCACCTATCTCTAATAAGAATCTTGTTTATTTACAGAAATTATATTAATGCGCGTTGTACCATTAGCTTTAATGTTAATTTGCAATGTGAGCAATTTACGTTGTTTTCTTAAAGCTCTACAAATGACTGAACAAACATTAACCTGCGTTGTCTTAACTGCCGCTTCCAATTATGTCTTATCGGTGGGTGCTCCCCCGCTGTTGATATCTCATTACTATTACTCATACTTTTGATAATAGTTTGTTTTAGGTGCACTTGTTTATCGGGAGCCATTAACGACTATATCTGGCATTGGTATATCAATGATATTGGCTGGCCTTTGGTTCCTTTGCGACGCTGGAGCAGTGGATATAAGCAAAAAGGAATCGGAAAAGGAGGAATAGCTGATCAAGAAATATAAAAATATAATAAATTATACTACGGAAAGACTACTAGTTTCTAATTTAGGAGACATAAAAGACAACTTAAATGCAGGCAGGAGAACTAATAACAACAATAAAATCCTGTAGTTTTGATAAATATTATCAAAAACTGCAATTTTTCTAACGTTGTTTTTTTCTTAGGAATTTCCTATAATCACTGCTTTTAGATAAAGTTATGAAATATACCAACTAAATAAAACGAATACTTTTTATCATTTTGTTTAATGTTATATGTACTATTTTGCAAATACACAGTTTCCATTTCATTTATAATGCACTCACTGCTTCGTGTGCATGCTGCTTCTTCTTCATTCCACAAAGTGTTATAATTACAACTATTATTTTTCTTCATACGTGGTTTTTGTATTGTATTTTCTTCTTTTTTCGGTTGTGTTTCGTGTAAAAGTTTGGCAAAGAAACAAAAAGGTGTTGAAATATATTGGATAGAGCATGACAGTGTGGAGCACAAACTATATAAATATATATATTTATCCATCGTTTATATATATAGGTAATAGTAATTATTTCGTATTTTGTTTTTAGAATCGTTTAATTTAATTGCTAAGACGTATAAATACTTTTTATGTTTCTCTTTACTCTCGACACATCTGTTAAATATCGCTTGTCAGCTTCAACGCAGCTAAGAACAGGGATAAGTAGAGTGGAGTCGGGCGAGGAGTTATGTACTTTTTGCTCATCTTTTTCGTTTTTGCATTCGGTTCTGTTTTTGGGAGTTTTAGAAACCCGTAGAGCGAGCTCGCTTGCTTTCCTGTATATATATAGTTGCAATCCTTGTGTGTGTGTTTGTTTCTAACAACTATTTTGTTTTATTATTAATACATTATTTAAATAAACCATAATTAAGGGAAATATAATTATAAGTTGTATTAAAAAATACGTGCAAATTGGTTTTCTGCCGCTCCTTCAATTTCTTTTGTTTTCCCATTGTTTTCTAAGGGATTCTCTTCCTTTTTGTTAATAGAATCCCGTTTATATTCTGGTTGAGAGTTGCTTTTTTAACGTAACGATAATTGTACGTCTACGTGGCCATTATTTGTTTGTTGTATGTTGATGATTGGTTTGCGTTTTGTTTTTGTGTATGGTTTTTGAAATGAAGTTGATGTTGCTTTTTTGTTTTTCTTTTTTCTGTTAATACGTATTGTTTACTGCTCAGTTTTTATTCTCCAATCCGAGGGGCATGCGCTGCTGGGACTGGTTCTGACGACTTATGTAGCCACCGCCGCCGCCTCCTTGGTTACCCGCTCCGCCGCCGCGTCCGCCACGGTCACCCATAGGTCTGCCGCCACCGTACGAGCCGTTGCCATTCCTCTGCTGGTTGACGCCACGCTGGCCGCGATAGCTTCCACCGGACTCGTAGCGGGATTCCTTGTTGTAGGGACCGTTGCCCCCTCCGCCACCTCCGTTCTGGTAGTAGCTGTTGCCGCCACCGCCTCCATTACCGGTATCGTTGTTGCGGAAGTACACGCCGCCCCCGGAATTGCGACCGTTCTGATTCGATGAGTTGCCGTATTGACGCGACCGGTAGTTTCCTCTATCAACGCCGCCGTTGCGCCGGTCATCGCCACGTGTGCCCTGATCACGATTATCCCTATTATCCCGGTCTCCACCGCTGCGGCGCTGGTAATTGCCCGAGTTGCGACGGCCATCGCCCTGCGAGTTCCAATGGTTGCTTCCTCCCTCGTTGCTGTCCGCATAGCCTCCTCCATTTCCACCGCCGCCAGCACTATTGTCCCTGGGCGCGGCCCACTCCTGCTTGTGGCTGGTGTTGCTGCTGCTGCCGTTCGACGCCGCGCTGCTCATGGCATTCATTTCCGAGCTCCACTTGGTGGGCGGTGCCGGTGGCGTGGGCTCTCCTCCCTTGAGGACATTGGTGAGTGCAACTGTGGCAGCGGTGTTCGTATCATTGTTACGCCACTCATTGTTCTCAATCACCACATCGCCACTGGTTCCACCGGGATTGGAAGTAGAGTTCCCAGGTGAGGGCTCTTCCAGCTGCTGCTGTTGTTGCTGCTGCTGCTGCTGCTGCTGCTGAAGTTGCTGTTGCTGCTGTTTCAGCTGCTGCTGGATCCGCTGGTCGTAGGTAACCACTGGCCCGTCATATGGAAAGACTGAGGTCACATCCCCCGGCTGCATGCCAATTCCCTGAGGAGCTGGCTGCTGGGTCGGGAGACGTGGCATAATAAGCATTGGTTGCGGCTGCTGCTGCTGTTGGCGCTGCTCGTGGATCAGAACCGGGGAGAAGAGTTGCTGCTGCTGCTGCGGGGGAGGAGCCTGCTGCTGGGGCTTCGGTTGTTGCTGCTGCTGCGAGGGAAACGACTGATTGGTGAAGGTCAGCGTTTGTATGGCTTGTGGCGGCTCGTCAACATGGTTCGGCTGCTGTTGCTGCTGGGTATCAAACACCAATCCCTGATTGTTGGGAGGCGGTGGGGCTGCTAGGCCTTCAGGATTGTCCAGTTCACTGTCCTGCAGAAAAAGGAAGCTTCCTGTGCCCCCCAACACCTCCGCCAAGGGGCGCAACTGTTGCATGAATTGCTGCTGCTGCTGCTGCTGAGGTGTTGGTGCAGCTGCCTGCAATCCTGCAGCCTGCGGATGTGGTGGCGCCGGCTTGAAGTAGTTCTGTTCCACGGCCCGTACACTCGGAGCAAAGTGAGGCGGAGGCGGATGCGCCTGCTGCTGCTGTTGAGGCGGCTGAGGAGGAGCTCCGGCAACACACGTCTGCAAGGCCTGGAGATTCACGGGGCTGCTCAGCAGCTGGTGAGGATGCGGTGGCTGCTGCTGCTGCTGTTGTGAAGGCGGCGCTGGTGCATACAGGACATGCACAGGGGTGGTGGTTCCCCCAGCTGGAGGGGCAGCTTGGTAAACCTGCGGCAGCTGCTGCTGTTGTTGCTGCTGCACCACTAAAGTCTGCTGTTGCTCCAGAAGAGGAGCACGCTGGTGCTGGTGCTGCTGCTGCTCCAACAGAAGGTGGCCCCCCTGACGCTCTGACTGCTGCTGCTGATGCTGTGGTGGATGCTGCTGCTCCAGTTCCGGTGGCCCGCCCAGATGCAATTTGTCGAGACCCTCCTCCAGGGAATTGCGAGCCGATGGCTCTGATGGCAGCTCTGTGTCCAGATCGCCGCCAGAGCCATCGTTCAGCAAATCGACGCCGCCATCGCCTTCGCCGCTTCCAGTGCCACTGTCCGTGCTATTGGCCACCGTATTCTCCACCTGGTAGTACTTGTCCAAGTAGCCGCAGTCTTGGATCTGCTGGAACAGGCCGCGCAACTTCTCGAATGTCATGTCCCCGAAGGTCTTGGGTCGGGCATTAATGGTCGAGGCGAACAGTTCGGCTGACTTCTGGGCAGTGGTAATGAAGCTGACATCGTCAGCGGTCTCAGGGCGACGTGTTTGGGTCTCCAAGCAGCTGGAAGAGATTAAATAAAATGAATCTAAGTTTGCTACATATACATATATACATATTAGTTGCGCAGGTAAAACTGTGACTAATGAAATTTGGCGTGTCGTGATGTTTAAGTCACTTGACTTGGACCCAAGTGTTATAGCCTTTAAGACCTCTAGGAGTTCATTGAAGCCAAGGACAGGGATTGATATATTTTTTCCATTGCAACAAATATCTTTTACTCTTTTTAAAATATAAGAAATATAAATAAAACTTACAATTTTTCCAGAACTTCCAATTCGCTGCTTTCCAGCTTTTTCGCTCCATTCTCGCCGGCCAGAAAATCGTTGCGCACTTGTTCATCGTTGAAGCAGTTAAGCACGTTCTGAATGATCAGAACCTCACGGATCTTCGCCGTTTCAGCCAGAGTCTTTGCCTGGTAGTCCTTTAACAAGAAATTTTCATTAGAATTATACGTAGATGTTTGGTTAAGATCACTAGCTTACCTTGCGAGCCTGCTTTTTCTGCTCCTTGTCGGCCTCCTTGGACTGCTGCTGCATCTGCTTGGCCAGCTCACGGGCAAACTCCAGATTGGCCAGAACTGCATCGTACTTGGCCACAGCCGAGGCCTGATCGCCGCTCAGCTCCTTGCCGCTGCTCTGTATGGCGCGATAGGATTCCAGCTTTGTCTGTTCAAAGGACACACATTTGAATAAATATTATTTCTATAAATATTCTAATATTCTAATATTATTTCTATAAGTATTCTAATAAAAAATTTTACTAAATTTATTCTTTCCTTGTACTAAAAGGTATAAAAATTCCCATCAAACGACAAAAATAGAAAACATAATCATCAGAGTCTTATGTAGAAGTAATAATTAATTTGCAATTAGAGCGATTCCAAATGCCATAAAAACAAAATTGCAAAAATTCCCAGAACAAAAAATATTTTCAATTCGCACTAACAGCGGCGTTGCCAGATGTATTACACACAGCTGTTGGATGTGCTAAATTTTTACCGACAACTGTCAATAAGATAAACTTATAAACCAACTGCAATGCACATTTTAACTACTCGAAGCTTTTCAAATAAATAAATAACCTGAAACTTCTTGGAATTTCAATAACTTTGATTTGTTCTATTTGTCATGCCGGCCGCTGCGCTTAATCTGGCAACGCTGCGCGCTCTAGAAAACATGGCGTCGCCCCGAGAAAGCACGAGAAACGGGAGGTGTGCGGGGTACGCGCAAAACGAAACAAAGCAACACCGAGAGAATGAAAATAAAAATGGTGGGCCATGCTGCCGATCCTTTGTCCCCTCTACCCTGGGCAGGTGATACCTCTGAGACCCCTCTTACTGACCTTGCGCTTCTCCAGGTTGCGGATTTTGTGCTCGATAGTGACCAGCATCTGCTTCAGAGGATTGTACGGTTCCACGGCCGCAGCGACGCCAGCAGAGGTAGCGGCAGCAGCGGCCGTCTTTAGCGCCTTCGTGCTTCCGTTGCTCGCATTGTTGTTGGCCAAATCCGACTGGCTGCCATCCGCCGCCGGCTGCGCTGCTCCGGTTGCCAAATTACCGCCGCTGCCGGCATGCTGACCGTTAATGGTGGCTCCATCGCCAGCCGAAGCTGCTACGCCGAGTACAATTCCGCCGCCACCGCTGCCCCCACCAATCGAGCTGACCGAGGCGCGTTTCTCCTTGCTATTGTTGTTGTTGCTGGCGGTGGTGGTGGTGATTGTGGTGGTTGCAGCCGAAGGCATGGTTTGCCGCTGTGTTCTTTTCCTGGTTGCTCAACTACGATTTAGCTCGAAATGGGGAATGATGTTCGAACGGTTGCTTTTCCCAGTCCAGTTCGCTTGTCTGCTCCGCTCAGGAAAAAAATTTGCAAAATTGTGTCGAGTGACCTTCTTAAAATATGGCGCAAATCCTTTTTTCGTCGTCGAGAACGTCAAGGAAAATACGAATAAATAACGCTTGGTCACACTGATTGTTGCTATAAAAATACAACACAAAACTATCGATATTTTTTTTAAAACTATACAAAATCGGTGGTAATATCTACATGCCTCATTTAACTTTTAATTTGTTAAATATTACAATTTTTCACAACGAATGAATATGTACCCCAACATTTTCTGCAAGATATTTTAACATACCATTAAATATCGATGGGCCACAGATGTATTAATGTCCCGCGATGTTAAGATGGGATTTTAACGAACAAAACAAAAATAACTGATTTAAAATATGTGCTGAACTGAATTATATGCATGTTGGACGAGCTTTGAATTAGTTATGTCTCTGACTGACAAAAGAATATCAGATTGCTTGATATTCATAGTTTTTATAACCATTTCAGAGGTATTATAATTTTGACCAGAAGTTTGCAACGCAGTAAAGGAGGCATCTCCGACCCCTTAAAATATCATATTTTTCAAAATATGCTCGTACCCCAAAAATGCGCAACATTCTATGTTTTCTTGACAGCCTCTTAAAGCCAAAAAGAAAGTGATAGTCAAAAGCCGTACATCTTTCGATTCGCCATTAAAATCCAAAATATTTACAATCAAAAGTTTGAAAAATAATAAGACAAATTATTTTTGTCAATTTTTTCAAAGTTTGAAAAGGGGTTACATCATTAAAATTGACAAACATTAAAAAGAAAATATATTTCTTTAAATTTCTAAACTCAATATGCAAATTTATTAATCTAATAAAAACTAGCACAGAAAATCGATCCAAATTGTAATATAAGCATCTTTGGCTTAGTTATGCCTTTTTTAAATTAGCAAACTGCAAGGGTGTGCAAGCTTCCGCTTTCTGAAGTAAGCCTCCCTGCTTGTTTATTTAAAACTAAATTTATCTGAAATGGTAACACGATTATTAGGTATTCATTTTATATACCTTTTTTCCTGAAATATATAAATAAACAGAAAAAATAAAATAATACACCCGAATATGAATAAATGTTACTATGACCGAAATTTATTTACAAATACTTTCAGCTGTAAATAATTGTTTTATGGTATAAGAAATTACTCCGCATAAACCCTTACATAATCTATAATCATGGCGCTCTGCCTGCCCCATGTGGGAGCCCAAGCATCCCGATGTTGCCAAAAGGAGAGTGCGGCTCTCGGTTCTCGGTTTTTGTAAGGCTTAACATCCTTGGCCAGGATACTGTCATCGAAATTCAGGAAACCCCCCACCGTAACGCCGAAAATAATGAAGCATTTCTCGTTGAAAAAAGGTAAGCCATCGTAGAGCTCTCCGTAGATATCCTCGTCCACCATTAGGGTTATTTTATCCCTCTGCCAGATCATGGTGTAGTTGTGGAAATCATCGCCATAGTGCGTTTTGCTCACTTGATCCTTGGTGAACTGAACAGCTCTCCCGTGATGCCAGACTATCATACCGCCATAAAGATGGTTACCGGATATATCTTCACCTTGCTTAGTCCTCAAGTTGGCGTTGCCACGGGCATAGGCGATACCTGAAAATGGAATTAAAAGGTTATATATAATTATATGTTTTCTATAGAAAAAGGGAATTTTCTGTATATTTCTCCGCTGTAAACTTACGCAATTGTTTGGCATAGTGTGTTTCCGCATAAGTGGAAACAGGCTGGAGCATCAAATCTAGAATTCGAATACAAAATTAGAGATACTAATTCAAAGATAATCCATATTTCTTGTAACACTTACAAGGGAAAAGCCAATCACCTTTGGGCAACTTGGCCCGCACAACAATCTTTCCAAACTTGAAGCTAAACGAGTCCCTGGTGTGCAGTTGGGCGGAGAAAACCGGGGGCTTGATGCTATAAAAGCTGCCCTGGGCGATGTTGCACTCTTGATCTGGACTCTCGATGGCTGTGCACCGGTCTCCCAGCTTGAAGCTGCCATCCGTCACCTCACTGGCCACGGTGGGAACGATGTGAAGATTGCCTTCCTTTACAAACGAATTCCGCGGAGAGTCGTCGAAGGCCACCAGCTCCTCCTCCACGTGATACATGCGCTGCCGGATGTCGTGCTTCCAGGTGCTCTTATTTAGCTGCGCACCCGCAAAGTTGTCCTCGAAGATCAGTTCACCTTGGCAGGTGTGCCTGCCACTGCTGACAATGGTTTGGGCGGGCTTGCATCGCTTGGTCTGCTGCTGCGGGGCCAGAAGTGCCTGACACTGGCCCTCTTCCGAGGGGAAGTCAATGTTCCGTGAGTTGGCGTTCCTGGTGGTCAGCAATCGCTTGTTTATGATCACCCTGGTTTCGCTCTTTTCGAATATCTCCTCGTTGTACTGGACCAGCACAGATATCTGAAGCTTGTCGTTGTTCTGAAGACTCGTCTTCTGTTTGGAAACCCAACTGCCATTAACTGATTCCGTAATATAATCCATTAAAGCCGGACATCTGTCGTCTATTTGAAGCATGTAAAACACTCGTTGTATGCCAGGTTCATCTAGAGATGGAAAGACCAGGGGAATGTCGGTTGTAATGCACACTTTTTTTAATAAATAAATAATAATAAATCGGTTCCAACAAATATTGATACCTTACCCGGTATGGACACTTCAAATCCAAGTTCATCGAACGTTTCAAAGTCAATGTTGGGTATCTTGAAACCCAAGACAGCATAATTTGCGATGATCAGCAATAGGCAGGTTGGAGTTTTCCACCGCATGACGCAGTTTTAATTGCTCTTAATATGTGTACTAACTAGATTCCGATCAAAGTGCTATTCTTAGAAGCTCTAGCCCCCGACTGCTGCATCAGATTGAAAATCTTGATCGTGAAAGCTTAAGCCCGCGATTGAAGCTTTACTCGATCGGATCTTCAATGTTAATGAAATATTCGAGGCACATGGAAAACAAATTCTTAAAAGAGCAATGAACTGAATTAGTGTGTAATTAATATTTATTGATGTAGGTTAGTTCTTAAGTTAATCTTTACTGTTAATTCCAACTGTTTTGAAATATATTTTAAATTTGTGTCCCATAAAAGTAACAAGTATTGTAGGCATCTTCCATGAGTAACTTATCTTATCTTATCTAATTGAAGAAGCAAAGATAAATCTTTCAATTAAAAACTTTTATAAATATAAATAAATAAATATTCCAATTAAGACTTCTATAAATATATGTGGTATTTACTCCGAGATCGTTGCCTGTTTTTCTCAAGTGTAAATCGAGCTTCCATTATCGCATCAGCTGTGCAAAGCTTTTTGACGTAGACTGAGTCCCCAGAGAAGAGCCAGTGCCGTTCGAACTACGATTTCGGGCTGTATTAGATGATTATAGAATGTTTAAATCCCAGAGAAGTCAGATGGCAGCCGGCGTTGATATGTACACGAATTTGCATACGCCAAACTGCGATTGCTGGAGCCAAACTTAAACTCAAAACAAATAAAAATAATAATCGCCCAGCACCGAACGCGACGGCAGAAACCGGTTGCCACTGAGATAGAGACACAGCCTGAGTCAGAGTCTTCGGATGTGCGGAGTGAAAAAAGTGCGAAAATCTAGGATTCAGAATGCCAGGATTATACATTGGATTACTTCTCCTGATCGCTTTTGGTCACAGCCTTGGCTATAAGGTTCCCACGCCTACGGTGGAGCTGCTGGAGAATAGTTTTCGAGTCTCCATACCAGGTAAGCAAAAGGCTGCAGAACTACTTCGTAGGTTCTAGGCTGGAGCTTCTTCCTCTTCTTCAAATTCCTGTGATAGGTGATTGATATTTTCTGGGATTTGTTGAGATAGTTTCCTTGTCAGTAATAGTTTTAATTCATTTTCTCCATTTTCTGTATATGTACTTCCCCTTAGACGAAGTGGGCGTTAAAGTAGTGGCTTTTAATGTGAATCGCAACCGGAACTTTACGTCGTTTAACCAGGGGCAGTTCAATAAGAGAATAACGCAGCCACAGGATAGCAAATGGAGTGCAGACTTCAATTCCGGCGCCCTGCGAGCACAGGACGTTCTATATCTCTGGACTAGTGTCCAGCACGAAAAGGCCTTGTACCAGGATTTGGTTGAACCCTTGAAGGTCTGCAGTCTGGGCGGAGCTTACCTACCCAAGGGTTGTTCGAGCGATGAGGATCTCTCGGCTGACAACCGACTAAACTCAGAAGAAAAGGCTTCGGAACCCTCACCTCCCTCGGTTTGTGAGCCCTCCCTTTCGACGGTTTCTCCACCGAGCAGTGCTCCCATCTGCAAGGGACAACTCCTGTTTCAGGAAACCTTCGATCAGCTGAACGAGTCCCTTTGGCTCCACGAAGTGCGTCTGCCTTTGGACTCCAAGGATGCGGAGTTTGTTTTGTATGATGGTAAGGCCAAGGTTGAAGACGGTCACCTGGTCATGGAACCCCTGCTTTGGTCTAGTTACCGTCCGGACCTGGCCATAAACAATGCCAGACTCGATCTCGCAGAGAGATGTACAGGCACCCACAACCGACAGAAGGAGTGTGTCCTGCAAACCACTAGAAGTGGCCCCAATGGCATAATGCCCCCTTTGGTAGCGCCTCGTGTTAGCACCAAGGAATCTTTTGCCTTCCAGTATGGACGGATTGAAATACGCGCCAGGCTGCCGAAGGGTGATTGGTTAGTACCGCTCCTCCTGCTGGAACCCCTGACGGAGTGGTATGGCCAGTCGGGCTACGAGTCCGGACAGCTGCGGGTGGCAATGGCCAGGGGTAACTCCAAGCTGAGGATGCCGCGCGGAAAGCTCGTGGATGGAAGATCCCTGTACGCTGGACCCGTGCTCTCCACGGATGCCCACCAACGGGAGGATATGTGGGTGAGCCAGCGCAGGAACTCCCACTTTGGCGACGACTTTCACACGTACAGCTTGGACTGGAGCAGCAACCGGCTGCAGTTCTCGGTGGATGGACAGATCTACGGCGAGATGCTGACTGGCTTTGCGGAATTGGACCTTAATCCCAGATGGAAGCAGGGAGCTACGATGGCCCCTTTTGATAGGATGGTAAGCTTACGGGTTGCCTTAAAATATAAGCTGCAAAATGTATAGATTTTTATATTATTTTATTAATTACAGTTCTACATCAGTTTGGGAATTTCTGTTGGCGGCTTTGGCGATTTTGTGGACCAACTGCGCACGGCAAGTTACGAGAAACCTTGGAGAAACTACCATCCCCAGGCGAAGCTTCAGTTCCATCAGGCCCAGGAGCAGTGGCTGCCCACTTGGAAGCAGCCCTCTCTGAAAATAGATTCCGTACGTGTCTACGCAAACTGATAATCATAATAAAAATATATAGGTTATATATATAGACCTGCCCAGTCTGAATCTTATCTCTGACAGAGCTCTGAGAGGGGACTCAGACAATAAAATATTTTCCTCAGTCTACTTTTAAATTTTAAATGCGAAAGATGCTACTGATTGTGGGATTAACTACGAGTCTAGTGGTCGGTTTCGAGTGCTTTAAGGGGCTCCAGCCATTAGTAAGTGGAACGGAAAACGATTCCTGGGTATGGGTATCGCTGCCGGGTGAGTGAAGCCTTAAAATAACATAAGGAGACTAGGATGATTATAGCATTTTATTGTTGCAATTAGTTGGTCAGTGTGTAGGCCATTAAACCCACGATTCCAGCATTTCCCAATGTAGCCACATGAGCGCCAGCACCCGCCATCAAGTAATCAATCAGAGCTGCACCGTATCTAGCGACAAACGCCGTGGCCGCCACTGCGGCATAAATGTGGTTGCCATCGATGAGGGCGAGATACGATGTGGAGATAATGTTGGCCAGCAGCGCCATATCCTTCAGGGTCTCCGTGGCCGTGTCCCATTCATCGCCCATCTTTCCCAGCATGTCGTAGAAGAGCGGTATCAGCGACAGACCATGCACCATCGCCACCCCGGATTGATCGGATATAAGGTAGAACTCGATATTGGCCAGCGGCAGGGGGATCACCTCCAGAATGCTGGCCGAAAATATAAATGCACGCCCGCATTCATCCTCCTCTTCGTAATAGGCTCGCACCAGGCCCAGCAGTCCGTGGACCAGGCTAAAGGACGCCGCCAAATAGCCGTATGGATTCTCCCCCGGAACCAGGACATTCATCGCGTAGCCGCAGGCGGCAACGAGGAGCAAGTTTGCTATAGCGGCTATATAATGCATTTTTAATTTTCTTCGATTTTAACTACTTGAAAATGGCGAGACGCAAAAATCACTTGGTTGGGGCCAGAATCAGAAATATTGGAATTTTGGATGCTGTTAGCTTGAGACTTAGGTGCGGAATGACTAGAAACAATAGGAAGTCATTTATAACCCCATTGACAGTGAAGTCAGGGCCAGCTCTTCAATAGGAATTTTTAGTTTTCCCAAAACTTTTTACTTTTTCCCTCCTTTAAAATTAAGGTAACTCAAGCGCAGATATTTTAATTTTAAAATTATTAAAATATTCCCTCAAGGGTGGCACTGGAAGAAAAACTAACGAAATTGGATTAAGGAATGTGGATCAACAACAAATTATGGACCCACAACGCCAATAACAAGAAGGTCTGCCAATTTATACAGCAAAATGTCCTTTAAATACGGACGCGTGGAGATCAGGCCTCAAAGGGCCAGGGGTGATTGGTTAATCCCAAGCAAGTAAGGGACACAAAAAACTTACATACCCTTGCAGTTTGCTAATTTAGAAAAGGTATAACTTTAATGATGTAACCCCTTATCAAATTTTGGAAAAATTGCAAAAAAAAATTGTTTTTTTACCTTTACCAACAATAATCTCAAAGCAGAGCAAAAATTTTGCGAAGATTTTGATTGCCAGGATAATTTCATACACCCCTAGTAATCGATCATATTCGTGTTTACGCCATTGATAAGAATGATAAATAAATCTACATACATTTTTAAAAGCTTAATAAATGCTTATTAAATACTAATAATACAAGCATGACAATAGAAATTTCTGGTACTCAGTTCGTAAAAAGGATTGCCTACTTTTAAGGGTAAGTTCGACTAGAACGCTTGTTCGACTTTGAGTTTTAGATTATTTGGAAATCTCGATTTTTATTAAAGTCTTCGTTTTTGGCAGATCACACATTCGGCGTATAATCTTTGCCACATGCATAAGTACTAGAAGGTTTTGCCATTGTTCTTTTTGGAGCCATTGTTCCGGGAGTTCTGTGTGGACTTCTTTTTTCGCTTGTCCGACGACCAGTCCACGTCGTCCTCGTCGTCGGTCCCACCGGTATTGCCTCCCGACTGCAGGTGAGCTGTGGTGGCCCCCTCCTTGGTGGCCAAACGGCGGGAGGCAATTCGGGACGAGATGCGGCCCATGCCCATGCACTTTTCCAGATGCGGAGCGAAGCGGGCAGCGGCCACCGGGCGATCACAGTTGGGGCAGGTGCAGTCCATCGGTTTCTTGGCAGTCGAGATGCCGAATATGTCTAGATTGGGCATCTCGCAGATGCGGTATGTGGAGTCCTCCGGCACTCCGTCGAGAGCCGCCAGATTCCCCGATTTCCGCAGGTGATGTGTCTCAATAAAGATCCCGGCCACGGCGTCGTCGAGCAGGGTCTGATATAAGTAATTAACCGCTTCGTCCAGGTTCTTCGGCTCCTTGATCAGCTCCCGGAAGTTGTTAACAATAGCTGTACTGGTTGTGGGATTTTGGTTTCCCGATCCTTGAGCACCCGGCGTTGTCGGCATGTTGGGTGCTGACATACTAGTTGGGCCAAACAGTGGGAATAACTGCTATTAGTACTCTTCTTGGCTGCCTGCTTCAGAATATTGGTTTGGCTGCTGGTAATCTGTCTGTCCAACAAGATTTCTTAATTTTTCTTTTCTGATTTTTGGCAGAGCAGAGCGTTGCCTGATGGTTGTTGTTGTTATCAGCTGGAATGAACTCGATCCGGCAACTCTGGCTCTCAACCATTAAGATTTTGCAAGTGCTTGGTCACACTAGGACCATGGTTTTCAATCTGTAAACAAATTTTTACAAAAATATAAATAAACATACATAAAATGTTGCTTAACAAAAAGACTCTCATGTACAAACAGCTGGTGGAGAAACTGTACGACAAATGCCAGAGGATACAGGCGGAAAATGAGCGCT
Source organism: Drosophila triauraria (assembly GCA_014170255.2). Taxonomy (NCBI): domain Eukaryota; kingdom Metazoa; phylum Arthropoda; class Insecta; order Diptera; family Drosophilidae; genus Drosophila; species Drosophila triauraria. The sequence goes on along the minus strand of CM024336.1, from coordinate 11,202,275 downwards.
GTGTGATGAGGTGAGCAATCTCAGTGATTCCTTCAAGATCTAACCTTCTTTTGCCTTCTTCTAGGGTTAATGGCATAAAAAAGATTGTGAAAAGACGCAATCACGATGTGGAGCTGCTCAAGAAGAGACTGGACAAGCACGGCGACAATTGGCGTTCCGTTCCGATGGTGGCGCCGCATCCCAAGGGCAAAACAGAACAGAAGCGTCGCGGCCCTAAGCCCAAAAACAAACCGGGTGCAGACGGAGGTGAAGCATCCACCACGGGATCAAATCCTCCGGCTGTTCGCAAGCCCCGAAAGCAACGTGCAAAGCAACAGCCACCCACAACAAATCTCAGTGCGAGTATTCCGCTTCCACAACCGACACAAACGCAAATGGGAACCTAATATCCTGGGATTCAGACTGAATATTGTATATTTTTAAGAGTCAAAAAGCTAATACATTTACTATTTTATTAAGCCAAAATATAAACAAAAAACTCTAACAATTAAAATCTGTGGAGATTCGCAGGCAGAAAAGCAAAGCCCGATAAGAACCTGACAAGTTACACTTGTGTTTACACTAAGTTTCCCAGCATTATATGTAGCACTTAAAACGCGGAGCATTCTCAATCACTGACTGTTTTTACTTATTTATATTTTGGTTATTTACTTAATTGCTAGAACATAGAAATTCAACGGGCAGAGGGGATTCGCATTTTTTATTCGGCCTGACGGAGGCGCGCCAGGCGCTGGGTGAGCTCGTCCTGTTCCTGGGACACAGCCGTCGAGGCGCCGATCGTCTGGCTCTGTACTCCGCTGGGCAATTCCATGTTGAGCTCCAGTCCAGCCTCGTCGGCCACTTGCTGGAGCAGATTGTCGACGTCGCCTTGGGGCACCGAGGTGGTCACCGTGTCCGACATGGTGCCCTCCATCACGGAGCTCTGGACGTCCAGGTCCTCGAACTGCGACTCGAACTTCTCCATCAGCGAGGAGATCTTCTCCAGATTCATGCCCTTCATGGCTGCATCCATGGCCTTGACAACTCCAGCCATGGAGCTAGTAACTTTCCGTGTGGTAAGCGCCGACTGCACTCTACTGGCCACTGCATCCACGCGAGCACTCATCCGGAGGTAGTTGACCGCTTGGTTCTTCTGACGTATGGCGTTCTCTGCGTGGATGCGGGCCACATCCATGTTGCCCTTTTGGATGGCCTTTTTGGCCTTGGCCTTCTCCAGCTTCTCTTCCTTTTCGCATTTCTTCGAGTTGCGTTCCAGGTCCTTCACAGCAAATTTTAGATTAAAAAGGTGTTCTGCAAAGGGGGAAAAATAGGTGTGGGTTTTTTTCTTCTTCGGAAGTCTGGCGTCATCGCTCTTAGTTCCACTTACTTTCCATTGCACTCGTAGACATGTCGTTACCCAGCTTGATGAATTTCCTTTAGCGAATGAAGAATAAAAGGTCTGGCAGTTGCTTTTTAACTTCAGGTGGAGAATTTTTATCAATTTACGTTGTTTTTTTACTCGAATGAATCACTTCTGTTTGTCAGAATTGGAGTGACCGTTTGCGGGGAAAACCCAGCGGAACAGCTGTTATGTTTGTTCGGGGTTTTCCTCTCTGCGGCAGCTGGTCATACTCAAATTGTTTATGAATTTTTCGTTGCCAGTCTGTAAGGAAAATCGTCGCTTTTATTTGTTTTTTCGCGCTCCCCGTCGTTTTAGCGGATGAAAACTCCTAAGTTAGGTGCACAACCCTTTAGGACACGTGGAAAAACTAGATTTTCGGTGGAAAACGCCAAAAAATTCTTTAAAAAGGCTGCTGATTGACTTCTGAACGCTCATAAACAGAATTGGTGTGACCGTTATGCTTATAGTTTGTTGAGCGCCAAATTATGGTGCTGTTAAAGATTCAAATTATCTGTTAATCAAATTTCTATAAAAAAAAAATCGGCGCCGCCTCTCACGGGCCACTGCCCCTCGGTAAGATATACCTTCTCAAAGGCCTCCGCATTTTAAAGAGATTACCTTGGAGGGCATGCCAAAAAGTCCGGTTATCAAACATACATATGTCGCCAAACTGCTTCCTGTACAGGCGCTTCATCTCATCCTATCCCAGGTGGTGGTACTGGACGCCCCATTGGTAGCCTCGGAACAATTGCCATCTCGTTGGACCGGGGGGTTCATCAAAAGGGTTCGCCGTCTGCCATTCCGAATCCAAGGATAATTCCGGAATCTTGTGGCTGCTGCAGCCAGCTGGCAGCTCGTCCTCAACCCGTTTGAAACTGTACGCCGTAGCATCTTGGAGATCCCTCAGGCTTCCACAAAAATAAGCAACAGGCATAAATTTCGTAAACTGTTAAGTATCTGTTGACCTAGTCAGGTAACCTTTCAATTAATTTTAATTCGCTTTTATTTTCAACCATTAGGTTTTTATAACCAGGAGAGATTAATATTGGGTAATTTTGTTATTTAGTTTCTTACTAACTATGGCCTATACCTCTTCTCAAACACCTAGCCAGCTAGGCCATATATATTTCGAAATAGTTACCACTTAATAATTCTTCAAATAAAACAATCCACTTTATTTATATTGCCAAAAAATGATCCTCCTAAAACCTCTTAAAATTGTGCAAGATTATTTTCCGAGTTTGCCAAATAATTAAAATTGGCAACTAAAAATGAATGTGGTTTTTCCGTATAGCGGATTAAAGCGGTTTCCCAGTCGCCAGTTGGGGCTTTCCAAATTCGATGGAATGTGTACGTGCGAGTATCAAGCGCTCCACGCCACTGTGCCCCACTGGCTATCAATAATAGATGGGTCTCAAACGCTTGCATTGGAGCACAAAGGACGAAAGCAAAACGCATTTTATGTGCATTTCAAAAACAATAAACCAAAACAAAAGGGCCAAATCGGCCGAGCACACACACACATCCCAAACAATGGGGCGCGGGAGCACTGGCCCATTGTTTTGGCCAACTTTGCGGAGTCCCAGCTCCCCTACTCCCAAAACCAAACCCAAAACCATACCCAAACCAACTGACCAACTGAATGTATTACATATTAAGTCTGATAACACGTTGCCGGCTTAAATTATAGTCGAGGCCCGTTTATGGCCACAGCCACGCCCACTAGACCGGGCCACCCCAAATGGGGGTTAAGCTGAAAACTGAAAGGCGAAACTGCAATTTGCCTCGACTGGCACATATCCAAGGTAACACACTGTCATTCAGCGGGGAATTTATCTGTGCGGCGAATGTGTTTCAGGTTGTTAAGTTTGGCTAAATTAAATGGATAATAATCCATTTAGAAATCAGATATATCTAGAACAGTTTAGCGTCTAATTAAAAAATATATTGAAACTTAAGCTTTGCTCGACTTAAACTTAAACGAATTACTTACTTTTTTCCTAATATAGGCCTGCCTTTAATGCCTCTTCATAATAAAGTATTCAGGTGGAACAAATGCAAATTATAAGCCCTCGGTAAGCGGAGTAACCACCCCCAAAGCATGTTCATATAAATTGTACACAAATTACACAATTGACCGCCAAACAAGCCGCAAAACTTTGCCAAATTAACTGCGACTGTGCCGGCCCCGAAACACATAAAAAAGTTTCTACATAAATTGTTGTAAAATATTATAAATATTGTTTGGCCCAAGCCACCACCTTGGTGGTCAGTCTAAAAATTAAATATACATATTTATTATGGTATATATAAGCTGAGGATTATGGGCGTGTCGCCCAGTGACAATAAAAAGGTATTATGTATAACAATGGCATTGTATTTCTATGATTTACTAGCAAATATAGTGGGGAATAGCTCGAATTTAGATTGCCATGGAACATATATAAAAGTTTTCCCATTAAAGACTTTCACTTGCAAATTACTGACCCAAATCGATGTCGGGCCACTCGAAGGGCTTGCATTAATTTGCAATAACTCTTCCATTTGCCTGTCATAATCGAAATCTAGCCAAACTGTCACTTGAGTGGAAATGCTTTGACATTATCATAACTGCATCAGATGTTCAATAATTTTTCCCTCCCTTCCGCCTGCACTCTTCAAATGGAAGACACCTAGAGACCAAAGGCAAACAGCCGGATTTCTTTCATTCTCCCATTTTTTCTTCTATTTTTTGTCAGACTTTCAGCTCCTTCGTTTCTTGCTCTTTATCACGCGCCCAATTTAGCGGCGGGGGCAGGGTGGCAGGATGGATTCAGCTATCCAGATCCCACAATCGGGGCCCAGACAGCCCCAGACCTCGCCCACTCTCCACTCCACTCCACTCCCAGCACTCTCAGCCAAAGGCAACGAAAGATTAAATCAGCGCAAAGTGCAAACACTGTGTCAAGTGTAGACCAAGCCAGACCAGGCCAGGACACACGCCACCGTTGGGCCATCGATAGGGCCATGCTTGTTGGCGGAAAAAGAACCCGATCCGACACACTCACAAAATAAAACGGATAAATGTCAATCAAATTAACTGGCTATGCGATATGCAGCGATAGTGGAGCAGGTGAAGGGTCTCCCCTTCCCGCCTTTCCAAAGGAGTTTTCCTGCCTGGTCATAAATTAGTTCCTTAAGTTCTTTTGGGGGCCGTAAAGAGGAGTTTCTTGGGATTGAATGGGATTCCAGTGATTGTTACAGACGTTATGTGAACTAAATTGAATAGTGAGCTGGAGACAATTCAATTGCATTAGGAAATAGAGAGGGAAGTTCTCTAAAACCGTTGTATTTTTAAGTTTGCTAAAAATATTTATTTAAAATAGCTCTCATTTACCTCAGCCAAGCTTAGTCCTAGTTCTTGTTAAGAGCAAGAATCCCACCTGGGATTATTCCATCCCCCACAACGACCATATTTAAGTTACTAATTAAGGCAACACAACGGAAAAAATCAACATGAAGAACGCGAGGCAAACATTAATTATTGCAGTTTTTCTATTTGCATATACGCTTTGCTGTTTGTGCGGAACTCAAAAGCAAACAAATGTGGAAAACACAGAGTAATTAAGTTGCATATCAGGGAATGAATGAAAGCGAAAACTTTGCGAAATGTCTGTAAACAGGAAATGGGTGGGGATAGTAATGAATACCCGCTTTCTCTGTGATTTTTTCCGCTTTTTAAATGCTTGCAAGGAAAAGTTGCTTGCAGCTTGGGGCAACAATTTAAGGCGCATTAACTGCAGGCAAAACAGCAAACCATTTCCGATATTCCTCTGATAATTACAAACAGACAGTGGAGGAGAGTCAATAGGATACCGCCTTCCGCCCACCGCCTGTCAGTCATCAATCGGCCTCTCCATCTGATGACATGGATGCCGGCCGCGGGCTACGCCCTCTGGCTAACCATAAACCATCGATTGTGGGTCAAATTGGGTTGATGCGACATGGAACGCTCGGCTTCTTGGGCCTCTGCCCTCCGGATGACAGTCAACAATGGGAGCAGCATTGCCATTACTGGCACAAACCACGCGTATTTACTGCGCAGCGGTTAATCAAATGTTTGAGTTACGCTCCTCTCTGCTCGGAATTAAGCATGAGATCTCTAGTGAAGGCTTCTGTATATATTAATTACTTTAATTTAATTATTTTAGAGATAATAATATATTTATTTCCAATTTCAAGTGCTTACTGAGCTTAGAAAAAAGCACAATTAATAGGGTTTCTACGATCTTGATAGAATTTAAAGGCTTACTTTGGGTTTTAATTTTATTTTGAGTAAGACAGACATTTTTCTAAGATTCAAAACTAAAAATCATAGACAGAAAACGGCTAAGAACCAATTTAGTTAAGCTAAATCCCTAAACCTACCTTATTAGACTTTGCTTTACATTTTTTCTCAACATATTTCCTTCCCTCACAACATTTCCATCAGCCTAATTTCCTTTCTCTGTTGACTCCCCACAATAATTAATTCATTTAGTTGCAGTTACCAATTTTCTTCCTAATTTTCATGCTAACAAATCTCTCAAATGTGTGGGAGTCCTCGCCAATTAGCTGAGCCCCTGCTGAGAGCCATCCTAGGCTTAACATGGCTACCGAATCACCACCCCACACTCGTCTGCTCCAGATGCACTGTACCGGGCTTTCGTAGTGGTTGGGGTAACGAATAGTTTGGGATGTCTGACTTGCACCGCCCGGGTTTTCAAAAACGGGAAAGGCGCTGCACGGCACGACATAGTTCCATTAAACTTTCGACGATAACGCGCCAAACTTTGCGCCCGACGAAACTCTCAGTAATTTGCAGGAAGCCAGAGTACTCCCTCCACCCGCCGGATCCATCCGGGCCGAGCCAGGCTCTGGCCATAAGTTAGGCCCTGCACTAATCAAGCGCTGCATACCAGACCATGGCAAAGGCCCGGCGACTGCCCCACTGAGGCATTTATTAATAACGCGAACTTTAAATAACCCGCCAGAACTTAAGGCAGGCCTGGGACCGGGTCCGAAGTTAACTCCTGCCTCCACTATTGCACTCCTGCAGGTCCTGCTCCACGCTGCGGTTTGCCTGATAATTGCGCATACGCCACGTTGGCGGCGCTGCACGCCCGAAGCCACGGGGCCCCAGCGTTTGCCTGGGCATTTTCAGAATATCCGCCATTCTGCGGGCCCTGGCCGTGCTCAGCATAGTGAGCTGCCTCGGGGCTGCGGATATCCTGATCGCCCTTGCCGGGCCAGAAGCGATAGTTAATTGTTGATATTTATGAGTGAGATTTGTACTTTAGGACAATCACTGGTGTAGGGTTTTAGAAAGCAAACTAAAATGATTTATTTAAATTAAAAAAATTAATGTTATCAAAATTTTAACCGGTTTTAAATGTCTCAAGTTATTTTATATTCAAGAGGGCATTCCCCCAACGTGTTAACTGGTTTCAGTTTCTGGGGAAGAGTTTACTTGGCCAACTGCAGCAACTGCAGTGAATTCACAGCTGCTTGGATTGGCTGTTGTATTGTTATTATTATTACGGCACATGTTGCCCAGATGGCCGCGCAGGCCAAAAACTGGCCCTGTACGGACCAAGGGCCAACTTGGCTCGTCGGCACTATCAATCTTTCGCCATGTTTTTCATTACTTTTTTGTATTTTTTATATTTGTTTGGCTTCTTGCCATGTTGCATTATCGTAAAATGGAATTTTGAATTTTCGTTGCACTTTGCAGCACCTCTGGCCGCTTCAATTCGTGACTGCTTTTGGGCGATGGCCTTTGAGTGACTCCGGCTTCGATTGTAGTGCCCCTTAACCCCATCTCCATTCCTGGGTCATTTGCACTTGCCACACCACCTGTGAGCCATGTCGGCAGTTGTCCGTTGTTGATATTTGGCCAAAAACATTTCTCAAAAGAGTTCAACACGAAAATTGGCCAAAAAGGAGGTGGAGAGACAGCAAGCAACCGACCAGACACAAGCCACAAAAAGCGAAGCAGGAAAAAAAGAGAAAAGAATGCAGGAAAAACTTGATAGAATCTTCCCCGCCGCCTTTGTCACACTTTCGACCGTCCTTCGCCCTGGTTTTCCCTGTTTTTCCCGACAGAGTTTGCCAAGAGTTTGTCGGCTTGCAGCTGCATTACATGTGGTTGGCGTGGAGCGGCATCGACAGCCGTTGCAAGCCCTTGTTTGTTGTGCTTGGCGAAAGTTTTGCCATCGGACGAAATCGGAGGGAATGGGCTGACGGTTGTGACGGGGCTTAGCAGGGTCTTGTGGCAAAGATATCCTTTCTCGGCCTTCACAGACTGTTGCATGCGCTGCTCCAGTAAGAAGAACGCAAATTTTGGGAACATTTTTTAAGGCATTTCTTTAAGTTTGTGGATATAAGACTTGCAGAATATTTACAATTTTATTTTTAATAATTAAAATAAAGGCCGATTTATATTGGAAGTATTTTTAAAACCAATAGACGGATGATAATGACAATGAACTTTAGTTTGATAAGCTTAAGTATATATATATTTGCTACGGGAAATTTTAATTATATAAGAAAGCAATTCAGCACATAAACACTGATTATATATTTATATTTAAAATGTTAAATAAATGTTCTGGGAAATAATTTATTAACTAATTTCCTTATATAACTCACAGTGTTGCAAAAATTAACCCTACCAGCTTACCTAGATAAACTAGATGCAAGGTTAAGAACCAAAACGAGATGCAAAGATCAGTCCCCTTGGCTTCCCTTCATCGGTTGTCCAGAATGGCCTAAACAACTCGAATATGCAATTTTCTTCGACTGCCAACTTTTTGCAGCCTCTCAGCCAGTCCGCAAACTTTTCTAATAACCTAAGATACTTGCAAACAGACACGCAGACAAGGGCACACATTTGAAGGGAACGGGGGACCGAAAAATGGAATAATATGTGCAGCCCAGAAAAAAATGTTCCAAAGCCAAGAACACAGAAAGTGAGAGAGATGCTGAGGCATATCAAATTGACGTGTTATTTCGTAAAACTTTCAAGGAGCTCAGCATTAAATTTGCAAAAGCAAACTCGCAGCGAGAGTGCATACGTGATATATTACTTCACATTACGCGCAAATTGAAAAGCTCGATAAAATGAGAAATAACTAAAAGAACAATTGCAGGCACCCTGAGGGGAGCCTGGAAATATTATATTCTGCTAACACAGGCAAAAGCCAGTGTAAAGGGGTTCAAACTTGAGTTTAACTGCCACTTCCCCCGTCGTTACGACAAACTGTAAAATGAGATATATATCTAGGGACCCTTTCCCACCCCTCCGACGGGCTATGGCTTATTGTGTTAGTTTATTTGTGCAGTAGAAATTTATGAATCCATTTTTTAGTGCTCGCCCATAAAAATTCAAATAAATAAATTGGCGCGGAAAAATTGTTTCTGTTTTCGCATTGCAATTCTGCGATGCGCAATGAAATTGCAGGCAGTTAAATAAATGGCGAATTGATTGATTGAGCGCCTGATTGATGGCGCTGGGCTTTCGACGCCTAATGAGGAAACCATTTGCTGCCCTGAAAAGTGTGCCATAAATACGGCGAAGCTGGTTAATCTTTCAGTGGTATTCGGGGAATTAAATTGTTTTTTTTTATAAATATATTTGAACATTCAATTTATGGGCTTTATTTTGTGAAAGGAAATCAATTTTAAGTTTTTTTGCATAAAGTATAAATGGCCCAGATTAACGGGCTTTTTTATACAGATCGATTTAAGTGGAATTCGTCACCAATTTGTGTACTTTATTCTGCTTTGTAAATTGTATTAAATATTCAATTTCATCAAAGTTACATTAAACTATTCTCCCTTAACTTTGTAACTAAATGATGGATCCGAATCTGTCAGTTAGTGGTCCTAGCTTTCTCAGCAAAAGGTAACTTTCTCTGCCTCTAATATGTCCAAAAGTTGCCACCAATTCTGGGAGCTGCAGCACATACTAGGTTTGGGGACTGATGCCTAATGGCCGTGATAATGCCCTGACAACTGTGCGAACAGAGTCGCAGCTCTCGCACGAAAGTTCTGCAGTGGAAGCCACGAAACTATGCCAAATTACTCAACGAGGTTGCAACACCTGCCAGGTAAGTTGGCCATGGTGCAGCAGGGAAAAGGAGGAGCTTGCTCAATTAGTTCGAACTTCTGGCTAGCAATTAGACGACGTGGAGTGGCCCATGTTAATGGCCGGAAACTGGGCACGACACATGCCCATTGGGATTCGACCGTGGTAGAGATTGTCGGTCCCCAAAGATGGCGGAATGGAAATCTAGCTGGACTCCAGGGATGATAAGGAAAATCAGACAAAATTACAAAGAAAATTGCTTTTAAAACATGGTCCTGCCTTGGCACTTCATTATAAACTTTCTTTGACTTTTAAGTCACTATTTTTTAATATATTTACAAAAAATAAAAATAAAAACCTAAAATGGAGTGAGTCCAAAATTCCATCACTGGTCTCTCGTAATAGAAAGTATCCATTTAGACCAAATTCGCAATAGTATACTTTCAAAGCTCCCTCGTAGCTGGAAGGAAGATTGATGGACAAACGGACAGAGAGCGGCTTAGACCAACGAACAGCAAGCTGGCGACTCAATTCCAGAGCTCCAATGGCCAAAAGATCGAACCAAAGTGGGCAACCGCTAACCTCCTTTTAATAGCTGAGCTTATATCAAAGATTGCCCTTCCCTTCCAGGATACTTCCGCGCTGGTGGAGCGGCGGAGTGGCGGGCGCCATCACTCAGACCCTAACGGCTCCTTTGGATCTGCTCGAGTCGCGCATGGTGTCCATCAAAAAGGATCGGGGTCTCGTGTCCAGCTTGCGGCAGGCTATCAAGACAAATGGTATCTATAGGATTCTAAGCCATAACCCAAGGCATTACAGTTAATTTTTTAGGTATTATGTCCCTGTACGATGGGTTGAGCGCCCAGCTGGTGAGGCAGCTCACCTACACGACAATGCGATTTCACCTGTACGAATGGGGCAAGCTTCAGGTGGACGAGTGCGGTTTCCTCATGAAGGTGTCCATCGCCAGTTTGGCGGGCTGTGTGGCCGGATTGGTGGGCATACCCACGGAGGTGGTCAATACCCGAATGCAAGTGGACCGCGCCCTGCCCAGCGAGAGGCGCAGGAATTACCGCAACGTCTTCGACGGACTGTATCGTGTGGGCAGGGACGAGGGCTTGAAGGCGCTCTACTGCGGCTTCCTGCTCTCGTGCGTGCGATCGGCTGTCTCCGCCATTTGCCAGAATGCCGCCTACGATCAGGTGAATATATATACAAACAATCTTAATTATTCCCTATTAACCCTCTTCATGACCAGGCCAAGGAGCACTACATGCAGTGGTTTGATCTCAAGCATGACAACACCTTTCTGCACCTCATCAGCTCCGTGACGGCTGCCTGTATCTTTGGACCCGTCGTTCAGCCCTTGGAGAACATAAGGACGATCAAGATGGTGAACTCCGTCGGCGTGATCGAGTCCTTTTCCTACTTAATGCGCTTTGGGCCACTGGGACCGTTTCGTGGAATGGTGCCCGCCATGATGCGTCTGGTGCCCAATACGATTATCACTTTTCTGCTCTACGAGAAGATCAGGATTAACTTCGGTTACTACGAAAGCGACCGCCAAGGGCTGTGATCTGGAATTGAAGGCGTGTGTACATATTCATTTTGAGAGCTGTTCTTACATGCTTCTGTTATTTTTAATGGGAATATGTAAGAATAACCCCCAAAGCCGTGTCAGTGATATTTACATCTGTAAAAGTCCATTAATGTTACTTCCACTCGTTGTAAACTGCATAAAATTATTATCTTATTTGGATAAAGTCAGCCTTAAGCCAAGAAAACCCATAAATAAATGGTGAAGCAAGCTTTTAACTATTTAACCACGCCTTAGTAATCAACAACACACTTTCGGATCTCCCTAACACAGTTTATTCAAACACTTTCACCTGCCACCCCCTGGGTTTATGCTGTGACCTCAATGTGGCAACCTGTCCAGTGCTCAAATAATTGGTCACTTCCTGACTCCTGGCCCTGGCTCTGGCTCTGGCTGACTCCGGTTTATTTGCGAAACAATCTCGGCCAGGGCAAGCTCAAATAAACGGGGCATGCACCTTCATAAAGCATTCAATTCCACACTGATTGCACACACGAACCGCAAGCAGAGCCCACACCGAAAACGGGTCAACAGTGCGTATGCGTTATATTTAATAATGCAAAACGATGCGAGCTTGCACCACGACGACAACGACAACGACGACCAAAGCGACCAAAACGGCTGCATGAATACAAGCTATGCAAATGATTTTAATGGCAAACAAAGTGTGCTAGCCGAGCGAGCGACTAATAACCTGCCAAGCGGCACTGAAAACAACGCAGTCAGGACCAGGACCCCTCTGGCCAGCCCTGCTCCTCGGCTTGTCTTTCGCCAGCTGTGGGGCCCCGAACTCATCGTCGATGCAATCGCAAGTCAGTCATAAACTTGGCTCTAAGCATTTATGCAAATCGTGAGAGCCACGACCAAGTGTTAGTTTCGGGCCACGAGAAGAGTCATGGCGGGGATGCACTCGGCACAAACGGATAGGGATTCCATTAAAGTTATGCCTGATTATGCGTTATTTTGGTATATAAAATATCTGAAATTTGGTATGTAAGTACAGGCTTAAATTCTTAAGGTAGTAATGAAAATAAATAATGAATTTATGCTACCTTTGACTGATAAATGAATATTCCAGGGAATACCTTATGACTTCTTTAATTCCGTTAAATGAATTATGATTGCTAAATAGCATTCATCATTTAATGATCTTAAGTTCTATTTATTTTTGATATGTTGATCTCTCTTTTTAGAGTTTTTACTAATAAAAATTCAAAATAAATGTTCAATTGTTTTCCAGTTTACTTTTTCCTTTTCCTTTGACCTTTTCCCTGACTGTAGTGATTGTGCAAGTGCGATTTGAGTGTTGTGGGGTATATAAGCAACCTTATAGAGCTCTAATTCAGTTTCATTGCGTCGCATTATTCTTTGTTTTCCGCGTTGGCGGCCTCCTAAAATTGCCTACTTACAAATTCAATTTCCACAATGATTGCAATCACGATTAAAGGGTAGCCGAGAGTGTAGAATGTGTGTGTCCTCCATATGGTCCCCACTCAACCCAACCCAACGACAGTGCCGTCCATACGTGCAACATTTACCGTCGTTTACGTGACACGACACCCACACAAAATGGCGCTGGGGTGGATGTTACTGGCGGAATCCGCCATCGCTGTCTGGGCATTGTTGCTCATACGCCTAGTTGTCATCGTGCCGGCATCTAAACTAGAACTATACACACAGCACGTGCTGGCATTTAGCCCCAACTTTGCTGGCACAACTGCGTCCTCCGCCTTGTCAAGGAGTTGGACAAATTAATGTTCATTAGTCACGTTGCGAGTTGTAATCAATTTATAATGCGACCAGTTGCGGTTGATGTTTCCTTCGCCTTCTTCGGGTCAACGATCGAGAAGGGTCCTAAGCTTTGGGAAATGAAAAAAGGAATTTCGTGGAAAATCACATTCACATTTTACTTCCTCGACGCCGAAAGGTTTTCTTAGAAAAGACTCTAACTTTGAAATTTAATAAACTTAATTAAATGTTACAGAGGAAATGCTCAACTATTATAAGAGACTTAGAGCCCTTGACTTGACTTCCTTTACGTCACCTAAGCTCCCATTAAGCTTGCTCTCTATTTAGGATCCAAATCAAGGACCTCATCGCCTGTCTTCAGCAGAAGCTGGAGCTTCAATACCTGCTCGCCCGCTGATAGGAAAACGTCAACTCCACACACAGCTCTTGCCTTTGAGTCACCGCCCATCCAAGGACAGTGGCAGCTTATAAATCTAAACAAGCTCAGTTGCCCAGTTGCATAAGTTTACAGTTACAGTCCCGCCACTACCCCCTGACAGAAGCCAGGTGAAGCTGCATTCCAGTGGATCTTCCAACTACACATTCCACCTGCGAAACTTTTCGCCGCGCGGTTTGGTCGTGCGCACACTTTTACGCCTCTGCCCGGGGCACGTACTGAACTTGGCCGCCCCTTCGCCCCACACACCTGCCCAATCACCTGTGTGTGTGTGTAAGAGTACTGGGAGGATGCACCACTTCCCTTGCAGGCACCTCACGCTGAGCTCCCGCAAAGGTTTCACCGCTCACTCGCTCGCTCGCTCGCTGTTCCAATGACGATGACATAATAAACGAGGTTACCAGCAGCGAACTTGCTCCTCTACTTTGTCCTGACCAAAGTTGTCGCTTCCATTTCGAGAGGATACTCTATCCTAGGGTTTAGGGAGATTCCTCGGGGAGAAATCGTAAAAGAATTTTAGATGGAAGCTTTATGAAATTAATTATTATGCAGCTTTATGCAGTGAACTTTAAGATCAAAAATATCTCTTGTATAAATTGTTCTACCTTTAAACCAAAGAAGTATATCAAAGCAGTCGTTGTTGTATAAAATCCAAAATTTCTGCACCTTTTTTGTGTGATGGTGCTGGCTCTTCAGCTAATGTCGGACATTTGTCGCTGTCCTTGCAAACCCATCCTATTTTGCATACTCGACACGCTCTGTTGGACCTCTGCTGTCCGACCTCCCCTCGATTTCCGGCGCCGCCTCTCAACTTTACAGGAGGAATTGACAAGTTTTTGTCACGTTTTCGGTGGCGTTGGAAATTCGTGCAACTTTTTAGCAACACGCACTTATCAAAAGTGGCTTCGACTTTTGTGCTGAAAGAGTAAATGAGGCGTCTTCAGCGAGAGCAGCGAGAGCAGGCGAGGGGGCAATGCACCTGACCAGCGACCTGCTAACTTTTCTAATTAAATTCTACAAAAATAACGCCACAAAACACACTCACACTGCCCTAGAGGAAGAAGCAGAAAAAGCAGTTGGCAAGTTGACACTCGCTTATCATTTCCGTTTCCGGCAAGCGTAGTGGGGACAACCACATGAAGTCCGGTTTCCCTTTTTGAACAGGGTACTCGGTGAGTTCTGGGTGATGTTGTATTTGAAATAAGTGGAACAGGAAGACACTATACACATGGACATTTCCTTTATTATTGGAAAGGTATAAATTGTTTAAAAAAAATATTAAAAATGAAGAAATACAAAAATAAAGTAGATTTAGAATAGGAACTTTAAATAAAGGGATTCCATAATTAATATTAAATAGTAAAGTAGAGTTTACTTTATAATTGTTCTCAAATAAATTCAATTAGCCTGCAAGAACAGGATATCCAAAGCAAAAGGCCGGGTACTTAATGGTCGTGTCCGTCAACCACATCGCTTCTGCTCCTTCCACTTCCCACTCTGCCGGACCTTGGTCTTTATAATGAAAGGGGTGGAGACAATGAGGTGGCGAAAGGAGGAACATTTTAATTGTCAACGCCCGGAGAGTGCTTAAGTGGCTCGGGAATGCGATTGCAGCTGGGCAATCATTAATTGGCATTACCGCGGGCAAGGAACTCTTTTCCACACCTCCTTTAATGCCAACGCCAACGCCATCGCCTCGGCACTCCTCACATGGCCTGATGAATAGTGCTTAATTGCAATTCATTTGATATTGACACTTTCGAGTGGCTCTTGTCCGGTTTTCTGCTGCTGCTGGCCTACTCGAAGACGCGCTCGGCCATGCCAAATTGTCATTGATTAATGTCAGTCCGAAGGAGCGGCGTGAGTGAGCACCGAAAGTTGTAGCCTCGAGTGCAAAGCAATTAATTTTCCCCGTATGCACTCGAATGGAAACTGAAGAGCCCGCACATACGATTATAGGGGAATACCCACTCTTCCGTATTGAGTCGAAAGACCTGGGCAAACTTGGACCAAATGAGTGCTTACTATATACAGGTTGTTATATGTTCCTTAATATATATTACATGTACCATAATCGCCGGTTGGCATGTCAGCTGCATATAATCCCGAGTATTATGATCCTATGGCGTGCCTGAACTATTTGATTTGTGGAGGATGTCCCATTACGAAGCGAGATCCTTGAGGAGAAAATTAACCAATTGGGAAGATTAAGAGCAAAGCTACTTTAAAATAATGGCGAGCCTCAATAGCAATCAGCTTTTTTATTTCGTTATCAAAAAAAGGGATTTGCGTAGAATATTTTAGATCAGGAACATAATTCTTTAATATAAAAATGATCTTGTCATACTTCTTGTGGAGGAGGAAATGAATTCAAAAGTGTAAAGAATTCTTGGAAAAATAAGAGGACTACTATTTAATAAACAAATATGATATATTGCAAAATGCGTTTGAAATTAAATTAAATTAAGTTAATTTCAGGGGAAATCAAAGTTAAATCAAATCTAAAATATTTTATTTAAATTGTGGACCTAATCAATTATAAATAATAATTGTTTTCCATGTCTTTTCATAGTATATCATTCAATTCAAAGAAATTCTCTCTACTTTCCTTCTTTAATCCAATTTGAAACCCATTTTTTGCTCCGCCACCAAACTTCAATAATGGCTGGCGGCGCTTTAGAAAGTGACCTAGCTGGAGATCAGTTTACCTGGGTTCAAGTGCCGGCCGGGACAAGGGAGTTCATTGTCCCGCCGTCAGCTGCCAACAACAGTTGGCTGTAATCCTTACCACTTAAGTGGGCCCCGCGGCGGCAGGACAAGAAAAACGAAGCGCAGCACCGCTGCTGCATTCCAAATGTCAGTCAACCTGCGAATGCCGGCAGCAAAAAGCAGTGCAGGGTGCAGTGAGCAGTAGCGAAAGGGAGCAGATTTTCACTCCAATCCAGACAGCCTTTCCCCCACGTCCCCAAAAAAGGACCTCCCATCGCATGGCATTTTTCTTGGCGGCGCTGCAATATGGCCGGATGATGAGTTTTTAATGCTGCTTTGTTTTTGTCCGCCTGTCGTGTTTAGGCGACTGGCACGCAGCTTTCCCGGCCTGTCAGCCTGTCGGCCCAATTTCGAAACTTACTTTCCCCCGACTCGCATCCGATACGCGTGCCAAACTGTTGCCAATGTGCAGGAGGAGCGTATGTTATGTTGACGCGAATGTTTCCGGCCCTTGCCAGTTTCCGTTGCGGGTGGAAAGCTGGAAAACTGTGCTGGGGCCTCAAATCAAGTTTCCATCTACACAGAGAGAAGAACTAGACAGAAATTTGGTAGTTTATCTGAGGAAATAAAATGTGAGTAAGAATATTATTAATAAAATGGTTTAAGAATATTTTCTTTATCTTATAAACATTTAATGCTGCTTATATCAGTTTTCACCCAAATAAAAATGTCTTAAAATATGAGAGAAAAACTTAATAAATATGCAAATATTAAAAGGTCTCTATATTTTATTTTCTCTTTATAGACCGGGGCCTTAAATCAATTTCCACAGTCCTCGAGAGTCAACGCAACTCAACTCGGGCGAACCGAGTCCTAATTCATCTGCTTAAGTATGCAGCAAACAGCTTGAGCTGCAGGAAAACTTTTACATCCAGTTAATTTACATTGTAATTTCCAATTGATGTCCTTGGCGAGGGGAAAAACGGATTTGAGGGCCCCAAAGCAAGCACAAGTCCCAGAAAAGCTCGAGGATTCGGCCAATACAAATACATAAAAATTGCAATTTGCTTTAATTATGCAAAAGTAAGCGAAGTTTGACCCGTCCAGGGGGCCCCCAGCTCAACCGGATATTTATAAATTTTATGCGTCGTTAAATGTTTGGCCGCAGTTTCCCTCCCCCTCAATCCCTCTAGGTCTTTGTTCCACTCTTTTGGGTCCATTCAACTGGAAATTATGCAAAACTTCAAGTCCCAAACTTTGCTCAATGGTTGTTTTTAATAAAATGGCCAGGGAAAATGATTTTTTGCATTGTCCGCTGATTGGTTTTATGACTTTTCATGGCATGCCATACTTAAGTATTTAATTTAATTCCGAGAAGGATTTCCTGAATAACATTTATGTTAGCCAAATTATAATGTAATTATTTAACCACATTTCCATCTAAAGTTCTTTCAATTTCTATTGATTTTGTAACCACTAAATTATGCAAATTGTCATTTCTTGGTCGGAAATCAAATGATGTCATTCGCCTGGGCCTATTGGCGTTTCCACGTAACCCTAATGCCACGTTGTGCTCCTCTGGCCCGCTGATTAAAGTAATTTCCTGCGTTCCCCGAACAAGTATTTGTGATTACGTTCAACCCACATCCACCTACTGCTCATCCAGAAGGGACACAGGAATGCACGAGGAGCGCAAGCTGACGGCTCCTTTTCCTTTGCAAACTTCCCCTTCATCTCGCTACTCTTTTTGCATTCACCCGAAACAAGATGAAGTATGAAATATGATGTAAAATGATGTGATTACAGTTGAAAATGTACAAAAAATAATAAAAGAAACGAAGCGGAAGGGCGGTGGGTATGGGGGAGCAGCGGCGAAGACACATGGCGTTGTGTAGGTAACCAGAGAAAAATGGCGGGAAATGGCCAAAGGGGTGAGCAATGTGGCTGCCAGTGGCAACAAGAACAACGAAACATGTCAGGCCATAAAAATGAGCACAGCTCGGTGGCAAAGGAAGTCGGGTTAGAATGTTATGAACGAATACGGAATATCTGGTAGCAAGAGTTATTTAAAAGTATTTTTATGGTCTAATATTTTAGCTCATAGAATATGGGAACATAATAGTTTGAGCTCCTACAAAAAAGACTGACAGAAACACTCACAATAAGAAGAATAAGCCAATGGCCCTATTGGCCGTTGGGTGCTCTTTGTGATCAGTCCTGCTTTATAAGATAATGTTCCCCCTTTAACCAAGGCTTTCGCCAGCTCATCATACCCCTTTAACTCTACAAATACCCCGCATAAACACTGACATTCGTGTAGCCTTGGATGTGGGCGTGGTCATTGAGGAAAAAAGGAAAGGAGCTACAAGAGCAGAAGGAAGCTAAAGAAGTAGGTGTAGGTGGAGGTGTTCGTGCTGCCGAGATTGACAGTTTGCGAAATGGGTTGAGTAATTCATATGATGAATTATCTAACACTGAAAAGCACAGCTACGAGATAAAAGTAATAGGAGCAAGCCAGAAACTCTACGATAAATAGAGAGCCAAACTTTAAAGAAGATGTTTATATTTGCAATTGGGTGGTATCTAAAAAAATATATAAAGAAGAGTATTGTTAAGACTATAAATATACCACACTTTTCACCAATCATTCAAGCTCGTATTAAATCTTTTCAACTCTTTTTTTTAGTAAGCAAATAATTTCACGCAGCTTAAATAGCAGATTGCAACAGCTCTTAACTTTTTAAGCATTTTTTAAATATTTTTCCGTAAATTAAACCGAGTGATAGCTCCCTGTAATATCTTTATTGCTGCCACATGACTGATGAAGTGATTTTAAAGTGCGTGCGAGGTTTGTAAATTAATTTCCCGCAGCCAAAGGGTGAGGAGATGGTCGGCAAGGGACCGCCCAGAGCTGCTAATTAATTGCACAACATTTTAAGCGAATGGTCAGGTGAATGTACCTGTGGGCAAACAGCCAGAGATAGAGCCGAGGAAATGAGGTAAAAACTTTTCAGCTTTTCGGGATGTCAAATGAAAAATTACCGATTTAAATGGCGGTCGCCTTCGCTCTTTTGCATTCGCAGTTTTTGTCGTTTTTCCGTTTTTTTTCCTCTTTTTTTTGCAACTCTAACTGCCAGTCGTTTGTCGACTTCAGATATATCCTTTAGTCCTTTGGCTCGCTTTTCGACTGACGAATGCGTCTGTGGGCGTCTGTGTCTGTGTCGGTGTCTGTGTGTGAGTGGCTGTCGGTGTGGGCCACATGCTGATGAACACGTCTTGTCAGCGGCTAACGAGCGCCACTTACACGCTCAACAATCACTTAACCTCAATTGTTGCTTCTGAATAAAAAATACAAAAAATACAAAAACGAAAAAAGGATGAGAGAGCACAGCACAACAGCAAAGCGTAAAGGGAAAAGTGTAAAAGGCAATGCCAATGGCTCTGGCCTTCCCTTTCCATCCGCAACTCCCTTCTCTCTCTCTCTCTTTTGTTGTGTGTAAATATACTTAATTAATTAACTGATTTTTTCCATTTGCTTGTTTTCAGATGGTCATGGGAAATATTTAAAAACAAAGATGGTAGGGAGGACAATTTATTCAGTATTGAGAGGTGGAGCTGTGAATTTCATTGACAGCTTAACACAAATGATTTTATTTAATATTTTGCGGAGGCTGGGAGGCTTATAATGCTATAATAGGATTACTAAACATGTCACTTTCATTTTTCTTTAGATTATACCATTTTGTAACTAAACAGTAATTATTAAAAGTATTTATTTAGTCATTAAATTAATTGGTTGTCTATAGATTTTTTGTAATTCTTTAATCAATTTCAAAACACTATTAATTTCAGAATACATATTTTCTTGCTTGTTTTTTTTTTTTTATTAGCATTAAAGTGTATATCAAATTGCTCCTTAAAATTATATATGAATTGAATTATATAACTGCCCTACTCTAGTTCCAGATATCGCAATCAACCTGCCTTCTTTGACTTGCTGCAACTGATTAAGTAGAACCAAGCTAAGGCTCTACAAGGAGCCTAACTAAGCCACTCTTCTTGTGACCAAGGCGCTGTTCTTCTAAATGGCTTTTCATGGAGGATAAATGCCGCCCCGTGATAAACAAGCTGGGACCCCGGACCCCTAGTTTTCCATTCCCTTTTACATGGCAGTATTTTTTCAGCCTTTATCCAGGCGCCCGCTTAATGCAATCAAAATGCCACTGGACGAGTGCCCGATTGCTACAGCTACTGCAAGTGGAACTGCAACACTCATTTAATTGAATATATAAAGAATCCTTAAGATACCAAAAGCTTACTCAAATTTATGCACGATTGATGTTGACATTTTTATCAGAATAATATACCCGCTTTCTTGAAAATAAACACTTAAAACCCCCAACATTTCCAAGATTTCCTCGCTGTGTGGCAAGTCCATGATGTTGCCACCCGGCAAATTGACAATGACGCAAGGGGCTGCATGCGTCGAGACGTGGGCGTATTGCTGGGAGAGTTAGTTTGCTTAATAAGCAATTATGCCCCAGGTCAAAGCTGGAGTGCAGTGCTGCAACAACTGAATGCAGCAACAGCATATATATCCTTAATCAAACAATTTGGTGAATGTAGTTGAAAGACACGAGCAGCAGCTAATGAATTAAAAAACGGACAATCAAGGTTGGGAGTCTGGCAATGAAGTAAAGGCACTTCTTCTTGCAATGTTTTATCTATTTTACCTATATAGAGCAAATGAAACCTTTATTCAATTAATTGCGATCTTGGGCAAACTAGAAAAACCTATATAAAATCAGGAGGCTGCTGTGCTTTATCTAGTGGTATGATTTTACCTCAGCTCCCAAAGCAAGATGCAATTATCAAGCTTGTGATATTCCTTGCTATAGCAACATTGTGAGTTATTCACATCTAGTTAAAAAAATTCTTTTGTATATTTTTACAATAATTTCTTTCGGATTTTTGCAGAATTGAAATCAGTGATATTTTTCTAGTATAAATTACTTTCAAAAGTGAGTGTTTAGCTAAATTCCAAATCATTAAAATCCAAACTAATCCTACCTCACTTTCCCCTCTCTTAGATGAATAATTATTATCCAGCTCGGGCCTCCAATGTGTGCTTTACAAAGCACCATCAAGGCTTGTGGTCAAGGTTTGAAATAGTCGCGTGGGTAAACAAGCAAATAAGCTGCTACATCTATAAGATCGAAGAGCTCTGTACTGGTGCGGTTTATTGTTGCCTTATGGACAAGTTATACCCAGGTATTATAAACATGGAAAAAGTGAAAATTCGGGCGAACTTGGAATATGAATTCCTGGCCAACTTTAAACTGGTGCAGAATGCCTTAGACTTGGTCAAGGTGAACCAACAGATACCGATGATCAAGCTTGCAAGGGGAAAAATTATGGATAATCTTGAATTCGCATGCTGGTTTAGGCGTTTCTTCGAGACCAACTATAAGAAGCCTTTCCGTCCCGACTACGACCCGTTGGCCGCCCGCGGCCACCAGTTCATCGGCTTGGGTCCTTCCCGGAAACTCACAAGCAGCGAGTTGCAAGACATACGGCGCCATCGCCGGTCTGTCAAGATCTCCATCAGCCACCGGGATGTAGCTGGCAAGAAGGAGAAGCCTGTTGGAGACCACATCGGCGACGGTGACAAGCTCCGGCTCAAAACTGTTCCTAGCGGTTGAC
The DNA here is from genome assembly GCA_014170255.2 of Drosophila triauraria. NCBI lineage: Eukaryota > Metazoa > Arthropoda > Insecta > Diptera > Drosophilidae > Drosophila > Drosophila triauraria. The sequence continues at coordinate 11,180,593 of CM024336.1, read as the reverse complement.
TTCATTTTGTTTTTGTTCTAAATTTTCCAGTATTTACGTTTGTCTTGGTCTAAATACTTTGTGTAATTAAAATCCATAGGCATCTATTTAAAAGCTTGCTGGATTTGTGGGGAAAATTACTTAAAAGCAGGTGCCTGTCCCGGAAATGATATATACCTTGAAATAATTTGGCCATGAAATGCTTTTGTGTCACAGCACTGGCAATAAAATGTATAAAATAGTTACTCTTCTCGATCACCTTTCCCATCTAACAAGTCAGTATTTGAGTGAATTTAATTAATTCCCACATTTTCATAATCCTGTATATATTTGTTGTAAAAACACTTGCTTAGTCTCGACTTTTTCTAAACCATTTCGTACTCCAACTTCGTAAAACCAAAATATTTATTAAATTAAGAAAAGTGCTCTTTTGAAATACAATCCTCACATTCCCCCAACGAACAGTTTGTGTATTGCCATTTATTTCCTTTTCTAACGCATTTCAATTGGGCAGCATGTGTTTGGATGTAGAACAGCCCAGTCTCGTGTGTTGCTGGGCAATCGTGCGCTATAAATGGAGATATATTCGTGTGTATATCTATCATGTGAACAATTTCCATGCGCCGCTTTAAGACCCGGCAGTGCAGTTTTGTTTTTCTATTTTTTTTTGTTTTCTGTGCGCCATCGACGACAGTTTGGTTATCCTTACGGTGCACTAGTTTACCTATCGGCCATATCCATCGATAACCGTCCCAGAGCGATACCTGCAGCCGGCAATCAATAAACAAATAAATCTGCGCCCTCGTTCCCATACAAATAAATGCAGTGAAATGTGGAAGTAAATTCAATGCGATAAGTGCAGTAGTTTAGGGGGAAAAAGTTGTAACTTTTATATTAATTTTATAACAATAAATGATTTAAAATATTTAAAAAATATAACGTAGGCATACGTTTGGAAAAACAATTTATAAGCTCTTAAAAAAACATTATACATTTTTAATATGAAAAACATTTTAATTTGGGAATAATAAATTCGATTGTTGTCAGTTTAATCCACTATATTTATTCTTAAATATCTATAATTACGAATTTTTCTTTGGTCAAATATCACAGATGATCTATAGAATAATTAATATACTATTTTTGTAATATTAGTATATCTTTCTTTACTTAAAATCTGTATAATATAAAAGGGAGCTGCTATCTTTTTGACAGTAGTTTTTTCAATGAATTAGAATTATAAATTTAAACTAAGTCATTTGTAAATATAAGTTATACCTTATATTATTTTAGTTCAAAGTGAAAGCAATTTAAATAATACCAAAAAAGAATGCTCCGTTATAAGCGCACTCAATTATATGGATATTTGATTCCGTAAGCGTTGAAGAAATATTAAATTCTTTTCAATAAAAATGCATTTCAAAATTTAATAAATACCTTCGAGCTATTTTCCTTGTTTTCAAATGCTTCACTGTATTTTATCGAGAGAAGAACCACCACCTGGCAGCCTTGTTTGCATTTTTACCTCGCTATTAGATAAACAAAAAAACTGGAATAAAATTTGTTTGCCAGGTTAGGGCAAGGGCTTTTTACCGGAATGAATATATACTTTTTTTTCCCCCTCCGTTTTTGTTTATTTTCTGTTGCATTGCATAAAATCCCAAGCGCTTGCATATTTGTTGGCCTTTTTTTGCTTTTTTGTGTTTATTTTCTATTTTTGTGTTGTTTTTCGGCTCTGCGAGAATTCGTAGCTTTCGGCAGTTGGTCACTTTTTTGCCCCGTTTTGAGCTGTCCTCGTATTTGCTTGGGGGTTTTAATTTTGCTGGTCGTTCGAAAAAAGTTTTTTGCCAATTTGTTGCATTTTGTTGACAATCCATGTGACATGGCAGCCGACCTCCGCACAGTACTCGAAACCCTTCCTCGGCTCCTTGGCCGTCTGGAGGGTCCGACCCTGCAGTTGTTGTTGACTTTGAGTAGCTGGCAAAAGTTCGGTTCCGAAGTTGGTTAAACAGAGGGGCGTAGGTGAGTCCCTGGCTCTGTGGATCCCGGGCGTGGCATGTCAGCAGCTCGTTTTTGTTTTCCAGCTTCAATGTAGTCCTTTTCCCCTAAAAACATTTGCTGACTAATTTTACGGTGCAGGTTGTCAGGAGTCAGTGGGTCGTGAAAAAAGTAAATTTTGTAGCTGACTTTTGGCTTTAAGAAATGTTTTGGGGGAAAGTATGCTGAAAGGTTTGCTTTTAAATAGGTTTTTTCATATAAAAAAGCTTTAGTTTTTGCCAAAAATTTTATAAATATATTACGGCTACGCAGTTTGGACTTTCTGTAAATTTTATTTATTTCTGCTTATTACATATATAATAATTTTCAACCTTATATTATGGTTCACTTTATAGTTTATTTATTAATTAATTCGATTTATTCAAGATTTCATCATTAATTTCCTAGTAAAGACCTTCAGCTATTCCCCAAGATACTTTCTAAGTTAGCTTCCAGCTTCCAGTTTTATGTCTTAACAAAACCAACAACATCCCTAATTAATCCCTATTTATCAAAGCTTTATTTCAATTGAAATTTGATACCATCTGCCTCCAAGTACAAATTCATTCCAAAATTGCGTACAAATAAATTCCCTTCTCTCTTTTAAATCTACCAGCAAAGCTCACTTTAACTATTCAGCAAGAGGCATCTAGTTTCCAGTTCATTCGCTAATTTACTACCGACATCTCCCTAATTAATCACCAATCTGGCGACCATAAAGGCTATGCAAATATCACGCATACGCCGTGGGCGCCAGGCAGAGCCATCTGTCGTCCATTTCTGGGTAGGCATTGAGGCGTGAAGCCAGAACTACCCACGTCACATTCGCATCCACATTCACAGCCACAGCCACAGCCACATCCAGATCCACGTCCATGTCCATGGACTAATGCCGCAGCAGCCGGCGGCGGAGAGAGAGAGAGATTTTCCGATTTGTGGGAATGACTTATGGACCACTTTTGGGTGCCACGAAGGGCCGGATGGGCTGGATGAGGAGGTGTTTGAAGGTATATCCTTTTTAAGGCACCTTAATCATGGCAAGGAACTTTTGCCCCGGCACGAGTAGGAGGGTCCTGGGAGCCTTTTAGCTTTTTGTTTGTAATGAAAATTGACATGTCCTTCCTCGAATTGTTGCACAGACAGACGTGCCATAGTCCCGGGCTCTCTCACGACTCCGCCTTGCTCTTAGTGCTCGTCTTCCCCTTCGCATCCTGCCGCTTTAGTTTGCTTTTGTTTGTTCCCGACGCTTTGTCTTCGCGCTGTTCATTTACCGTGGGCCATTCACAAAAGGCTGAGGGCACGAATCTACCCACTGTTGGCATATCCTTCAATGCAGCCCCGAGCAGGGCTCCCCCTCTGTGATGGAGGCACCTTTGTGACGAAGATGTATCGGCCTTTTTGAATCCCGAGTTGTGAGCATCACACGAGCTCCGCCCCTCTATTCCCAACTTGTTGATGAATTAAAAATCAGCAAACACCGGAGCGAAATGCGCTTTCCAGGAAACCTGAAGTGTAGAGGTCGAGACGGATAACACAGGGATTTAATGGATCATGCCAGTAATTGTGGGATTAATTTTAACATTCCACCATATCCGAGTGGTCTCGCATATATTAGGGCACTCGGGATTGTTGGGTTAATGGAAAACACGGGAAAGAAAGACGTAGGATTATATTACCATGTATTTTAGAGGACTTAATAGTTAAATTTCTCAATTTTCTAATTTGCTTTCTTAGTTTTAAGCTTAAACATAAAGGCATTATGCGTAAAAGAATGAGTAAAATAAATAAAGAAAAGAAAGCTAAGTTACAATAATTCAATTTAAACAAATCTCTTAATATCTCTCTCTCAGATAACTTCCTTTTGAAATTATTTAATATTTGCTAATGCCTTGGACCTAGCGTTGGCAAGTTTTTTCACCTAATGAATCCAGAGTGGAGTGGCTCATTAACCCATGCTCGGATCGCCGTCCTTTATGTCCTTTCAGCTCCCAGCACTATTATCTGCGTGTTATAAAGTTATCTTGGCCGTCGCATCTCTTTCTCTTTGCTCGCTCTCCGGCCGGCGACTGTGCTGCGGACAGTTCTCTTAATTGCTTGCCGCGTAATTAATTTAATTTCGAAAAACTTAAAACTGGCTCCAGCTTCCTTCGCCTTGTCTCCTGTCTTCTGTCTCCTGCATAATTAAAACAAAGCATCGGCTTGCCCCGGCTTCTAATGAACTTTATTAAAGCAAAGCGTCCAAGAAAGAAAAACTTTTAAATAAAGTTTAAGCTGAACAAAAAATTAATATGCCAATTTGTGTTACTCGCTTTTTTTCTTTTCCCCTCCAAATTCTTCGCTGCTTTTGTTGTTGTTGGTAAAGCGGACAAAAATTTTATTACACGGTTCAGTTAACAAAGTCTGCTATTGATTTCCTCTCCGCCGGATAGGTGAAAAGAATCCCCGGCAGCGCGGCAGCAACAAAGCAAAAAAGAAAAGGTTTTTCGTTTTTAATAAAAATTAATTGAAAAGGAAATGGTTAAAAAAAAAGTCGGGCAGCAAAGCGGGTTCGAGGGGAAATGTCTGAAAAGTTTGATTTTAGCTCATGATGATGGGAAGCGGAAGCCCACTCCAACTTGTGGATTGGAGCGTGAGAGACGAGCTTATAAATTGATTAATTGGTCGGCATATTTTGAGCTATCCAGAATTGAGGTAAGAAAGAGTTTTAAATTAATTGCAGTCTAAAAAGATGAGGAAAGAACAAGGATAATAAAATCCCTTCAGCGGATATTCAATGTAATTTTCTATAAAAAAATATAAAACAATTAAATACATTTGTGGAACTCTCACAGGACTTTGACATGCCAATCGGAGAATCACCTCAAAGCAAATTCCAGCTTTAACATGATTACATTGCGGAGCTTATGGGATACCGTTGGATGACACCTTTTGATGTGATTCCCCTGACGGTGGTGAAGGGTCCTGCAGCAGCAAATTCATAATTTCAGACAGCCTTTACTCCGGCTTGCCGTCTGTCAATCCCGTCAAATCCTTTGCCACCGTTTGTCGCAGCACTTACATCGGATTGCAGACTTTGCCCCGTGGTCCCCTCTCTGGCAGCTCCTCGCTTTTATCAAAAATTAATATGACGAACTACTCAGACAAGGATCCATTTTTCCCCGCGCTCGTCCTTTTGATTTATCTGTCTGCGCTCTGCGGAATATTTGCACAAAGGGCATAAAGATTTGCTGGCGCCTTTCGCATTCAATTTTGCAAGGAAAAGAGGATATTCATGCATGCAAAAGTTAGAGCGGGAACAGAGGCGGCACAGACAATGCCTGCCTCTGTGTGTGCAACGTTCTCATTAAGTCGTAGGACTCAGGCGCCTTGTCAAGTCAGCGTAATGAAGCGATAAGCTGCTGACATATTGCCAAGTGCAACCTCAATCCATACATAACCTTCTCGGCCCCCCAGCCCCTCAATGTTCCATGCCGACCTCCCTGCTGGTGCAGCAATTACCAGACAAACAACAATAACAGTTTGCCATGCAAAAATCAACGTCGAAAGTTCAACTGTTTGCAAATAATTTGCAAAAATCGTTTGAGCTTTGACTTGCTGTCTCCCAGCTCCCTCTCTATCTCACTCTCTCTTCAGTCCCCTTTAACCCTGTGCTGCCGAATAGTTCATCTGCAGCTATATTGTTTGACATACATACGCTATATATGCACATCTATGGGTATTCGTACATTGAGGGAAAAATGTATTGTCGAATCAATATGGACTTTGACGAAGTTTAAGAAACAAAAAATAAAGATTGTATTATATTTTTATACCCTTGCAGAGGGTATAATAATTTTGTCATGATGTTTGCAACGCAGTGAAGGAGGCATCTCCGACCCCATAAAGTATATATATTCTTGATCAGCGTCACCAGCCGAGTCGATCTAGCCATGTCCGTCTGTCTGTCCGTCTGTCCGTCTGTCCGTCTGTCCGTCTGTCCGTCTGTCCGTCTGTCCGTCTGTCCGTCTGTCGGTTTCTACGCGAACTAGTCTCTCAGTTTTTGAGCTATCGGGCTGAAATTTTCAGCATAGTCTTATTTCATTAGCACGCAGTATATATGTCGGAACGGCCGAAATCGGACCACTATATCTTATAGCTGCCATAGAAATGATGGGGAAATTAATGTAAAAAAAATGTTAACTTCTCTGTTTTTCAACGAATTTCTATAAATTTCGAGATATTGTCGTTTTTTATAGTTTTAAATTTACGGTTTTAATTTCATTAAGATCGGACAACTATATAATATAGCTGCCATAGAAGGGATCGGTCGATTTATATGAAAATGTAAAACTCTACATGTAAAATGTACAATTTACAAAATTTACATAATTTGACATTTTTCTTTTAACATTACCAAAATGGATCGAATTTCAATGATCCAATTGCAGACTGCAAGGGTATACAAACTTCGGTTTACCGAAGATAGCTTTCTTTCTCGTTTAATTTCGAAAAATATGAAAAACCAAAAATTCATTCAATAGTTTCATTACCGTTTCCCTTTCAAAATTTGTTCAGTGTTTACACACACATAGAAAGAAACAGAAGGCAGAGTCTTATCGGCAGCTGAAAATACCGTTCGCGCTTTGCCTTCTTGTCCGACCTCGCCACGCAACGCTAAGCATTTTGACTATGCCATATTTCACAATTGTACCAACAAATATCCTGGCATATGGATGCATTCACATCCTCGGTATAGATATCTCCATACACATACATATATGCATAGCCAAAGGCATAAAGCAATGCTGGATAGCAAGGTATTGAAGGGAATGCCAAATAAATCATTTCAAGAGTCGAATCATTGTCGCTCTTTATTCATGTTAATAAATATAATAATATGCAGAATAGGGAAAAATATTAAATACGATTATTACCTAGGCGCATTTCTTATACTAAAAACTTTACTTTAAATTGAGTTTAAGTCCATTAAGATTTTTCAAAATTATTTTTGTCTTTTTAAAATACTTTAAATTAAATTTAAGTTCATTTAAATCCTTTTAAATTCTTTTAAAAATCTTTTCTGTGATTTTAAGCTGTCAGAAGGCTTGCTTAAGTGACTATCACTTAAGAGGGTAAGTGATTCTCTCAAAATGTATTAATTTCACATTTTTTGAATCACCAAGATATTTCATTAAGAAACCACGTTAAAGCAACCGGCTTTTCCTGCCTCCGGCTGAGCAAAGGGTATGAATAGAGGAAATTTTCCGGTTTTAACCGCCATGTTCTCGCATCGACTTGGCATTTTTGCATCAAAAATGGATGCCTAAGAATCCCCCGCATCTTTTCAGCCGCAGTTCCAGTTTCAGGTCGAGTTCGAGTTCGAGTTGCAGCTGCATGCCCCGGCATGTTTATGGCCGTGGCATGTACATATGACAGTTGCATTCAATCAATATGCAGGCAGACGCATCCAGATCCGCTCCCTGCCACTCGTCGGGGACAGCGTGAGATTGGGCCTGATTCTGAGGGTCGGAGAAGGGTCCCTGGCATGTCGGAGGAGGTCGGAGCAAGGGCCTCGCTTCTATGCATTTCGATCGGCATACTTTTGTGCTGGCGCCTGTGACTCGGATTGGCATTCGGATTCGCATTCATATTCACGTTTCGCATCGAACATTGCATATTGGTTTCCGCAGGGATGGGAATATGGCATTTTTCGGAATATGTCCGAGCTGAAAAATATGAAGGATTTGCGGGAACAAGGAATAAACCAAGTCTTACGAGAAATATTGTAATATATGCTAGTAGATGCATTTAAAAAACACTTACTGAGGTTCTGAGTTGCTAATTAAAAACAGAATTTAAGTATCCCACTTCAAATAAAGATATAAATGTTTTTATAGAATTATTTTTGTGTTTGAATTGATTCTCAGTAATCAAAAACATCTCTGTTTTAAGAAAAGCTATTTAGCATCTCTGTTGCTTGAAGCAGACCCATACTTTGCATTGTACCAGTATCTGGGGCTTCCTTTGGCTCCTTTGTCCTGGAATTTATCAATATGCATTCCGGCCGGTGCGGCGTTTGCCCGGCGATTTTGCATACTTGTAAGCCACCTACAGCAGCGTTATTATTAATTTCCCAGAGTCCTTTTTTTAAGGGTCCTTCGATGCCATCCATCCCCTTTCGTGTCGTGCGGAGCGTGTCCGTGCTTAATGTTTGTCCAGTGCCACACGCTTGTAATGTCTCCTTTTGGCTGTTATCCTTGTTTCTCCGATATTTTTCTCTCTTTTTTTTTGCTCCCTTTCGAAATGCTTTTTTTGCCCCTCTGGCCACTTGACATTGTGTCTCGCATTACCCCGCCCATCCGACACTTGTCACCTCTGGAATACAATAAAAGTAACACTTCAAATGCCAAGACACTCCTCTCGGGGTCAAGGTGAAGTGCAAGGAGTGCTCCTTCGTGTTGGACAAGGAGCGGGGGAGAGTGGAGCCCTGACATTCCATGGGAGTGTGGCAATATTTGAGGTTGCGATATAATTTTCAAGGGAATTTCGGGATTTAATTGGAACTGGGAATTCCCGCAGGCGAAATCAAGGATTGTTTTTTTGCCCCAGCGAGCCGAAAAAAAAACAAGAAAGTGCCAAGGATTATTTCAATAAAAAGCGAGATTCCTAAGAAACGTTTATCGAGAAAAAACAGCAAGCATGAAAACAGCTTATAAACACTTGAAGGAGATGTAAGAGCTATGTACCTATTTTTAACATATGTTTTGTATTTAATTTGTTTTTTTACACAAAAAAGACAGTTTTTTTTGCCAAGTAAATCATAATAAAAATATATTGATGGTTAAAAATTACATTCTTTGAAGTTATTTAAGTAGTTTAATTAGCTAAAGTAATTCTAAAAGCGCTTTAAAATTTGCATGTATTTAATTTTAAATCAATCATTTCACCATTTCCAAGTTCTTACCCATGTCAGCCACCTAATTTTTGTAATTTACTCTGCAATTAGTTAAGCATCAATCTATATACATTTCAAATTTCATTAACTTAACGGCTAAGGACTGAGTTAACCCTTAACCCGATCCTACTTACCGCTCTCCTAACCCTATTGAAAACCCTGCCATTTCTCATCGCTGGCTTTCTTTTATTTGGCTGCGTTAAAAGCTTTTTTAAGCCGCTTTTATCAGGTCTTTTATGGGGACCCACCTCATTTCTCGGGTTACGTATAGTACAACTCTTTTGTTTATTTAGGCATCCCTCGAACCCTACTTCCCCGTATGCCCCGCCCTAGCACACATGTCATTACAAACAAATGCCACATCCTCGGGCTGAGGCCATTTGAGGTCTATAAATAAAACCCAACAATGGGTCCCGTCTAACAGATTTCCTACGCAAAGCCCGTATGCCTCTTGGCCCAACCCTAAAGCCTCCTATTTCCCTGCAGCACGCGTTAACGTAAAAGATTAAATTCGTTACACGAGCAAAGCCCAAAATAAAAAAACAAGAGGGAACGGATTTAGGCGAGAGCCTCGACTATGGGATGCCCGGTACTCTTAAAAAAATTATATTACAGAAGCAAAATGGAATTAAAAACTACCCTAACTAACTAATATTATTTTAATGGTTATATTTTACTTATAAATTAGTTTGCAACACATTTTCTAAAGAAAACGCTACGCACTAGTTCCTCCTTTCCCACGATCTCTGTATACCCTTGAACTTTACGAGTAGCGAGTATAAAAACTGGTAAACATGAGCCGAGATTCTTGGGAATTCTTTTCTTCGCTGTTGTGGGCGGAAAACTTTCCTCCTTCTCTCATAATTTTCTTCATATTGTTTCTTCATCTTATTGTTTTTCCGCGTCAATTTCCTATTTGTATTTGTGACAATTTCTTTTCGCTTTGCGCCGTTTCCTTGGCTTTATTGCTTTTCTTTTACTTTCTATTACACTTGATTCTTTCTCACAGTTTTTCTTTATTATTTATTTTTGGCGTTTTTTGTTTTTCTCATTTTCAATGAACTTTTGTTTGACTTTCCGACTTGCTTTGACTTGTAGTTGCTTTTGTTGCTTATTTATATGGAGAAGTGTTTTTTGGAAAACAAAAGGTGAAAGTTTCAGATGCTATTTGCTCCGAAATCTTTTTGCTATATTTTCTCGTTTTTCTCCTTCTGCTTGGTAGCCTATTTGGGGTTTGAGTTGAGACTTTGATTGGCATTAAAAGTGTTATATGAGCTACGCATAAGTTTTAATAGCCTTGCGGGAGCCGTCATCGCCACAGACAGACGACGACGATGACGACTGCGCTCAGTGGTGTATAATTTTGGCTTTTCTTCTGCCGATTTTCCATTTCCATTCCGGGCTGTCGTCTCGTTCTCGTAATTGCGTTCACTTTCCCTTTTTTCCCCAGCAACTGCAGAGTCTCCTCTCTGGGCTTGTGTGTGACAAAGTTTCGGTTTGATGCCTGGACTTTAGTGTCGGCCATAAAATACTTAGTCTCTGCGGGTGTGTGTAAGAGGACACTGAGAAAAAGAAATAATTGATTAATGAACTAGTTAAAATTGATTACTAACTTGGGTAATTATAATATTGATTAGCAAGATTAGAAATATTGATTAGTTATAAATTATATAAACGAGTCTTAAAAATGAAATAAGGGTTAAACTATAAATAAGAGACTTATCGTTTCAAATATTCATATTTTTGTCAAAGACAACGTTCAAAACCTTAGAATATAATGCTTAGAAAATATATGTTCCTCTTTGATTCTGCATCTTGTAGGTTTCTTAGAAAGTGAATTCTGTTCTGTTCTTATATTTTTTCTTCCACTGTAGTAGTTGAATCTCGAATGGAAACGCTTGTTTTTACACTCTTTCCTTGATGTTTATTGTTATGCCATCGCCATCAAGCATCAGTCGTAGCTTCATCATCAGCTGAATTGTCATTGTCCTTGGCGGTATTCAATCAAAGCTCAAATAGCTAGGATTAGTGAGAGAATTCTGGTCGTGTACTTTGTGTACGCTTTCATGTACTTTTAATTGCTCCAGAATAGCTGATTTGATAGCGGTTTTGCAGTTACAGCCAGGTGATAAAAGCTTACGTCAATAAAATTCTATTAATTGATTAATCCCCAATGATGGAATAGGAAAAGAAATTGAATTGAGTTAAGTAATAATTCAATGTAATGTAACCAAAGGAGAAAGAAATTCTGGAAGCTTATAGTTGTGATTATATTCATGAGATTCTGAGAAAACTATTTAGGGGAATTAGGACATTCTACAGTTAATAAATAAATAGGACATTTCTTTGTAGAGTTTGAAGAGTTAAAGTTAAATTTAGGTTTATTTTCCAAATGAATATCTTTCTATTTAATTAGTTAGTACCTTTTTACTTGTTGTAAATTATAAAGGTCAACTACTATTCCCAGAATTTATAACAGAATTATTATAACATTGAAATGCAAACTAATTAATAAAATACCGGAAACCAATAACTTAAAGAAAACGGTGTTCTTTCCAATTAAACTATATTTGCATTTAAATGTAAAACCCCCAAAAGCACCTCAAAAACTTTTGAGGAAATCCAAATGAAAACCCTCAAGAATACACGGTTAACCTTTTCATATGACTTTAGCATTTTGCACAATCAACAAAATTTAGCTTGCATTGCTTTCTGCCAGGTACAATTTATCAGAAGTTTCATTTCAATTTCCGCAGCTTCCTTTCCTCAGATCACCGTCCTTCATCGTCCTGAACTATCCCTTACAGGCCTTAACCCAACTAAACAAGGAAAAACTTAAACGAGCAACAGCTTCGCATTAAGCAAACAATTTGCTTCTCATCGTCCTGGTTGCTTTTGTGGTTCAACCAAGCTGGGATACCCTTTATTAAGGGTATATATTTTTATATTTGTGACCCAATGTATTTAGTTATAAGAATTTTCACTATTTTCAAGAGAAAATTTTAAAATGATGTATTTAATTTAAAGGTTTTAAATTGGTTATTAATAAAAAAAAAGTTCAATATATTTATTACACGAATTGGAAAAAATATCATAAGTTTTGACTAAGTTTTGGATTTTATAAATTAATTTATTACTTAAGCATGTTTTTAGTCATAGTTTGTGCTGCATATTTACACATTTTAGAGAATTTAACGTAAATATCTGTTAAAGTAAATAGTTTCTTAGAAAAGCATCACCATCTTCGGTGTTTGTTTAGCGATATTTTTCCAGTTTTGTTGTCGTGTTCGAAATTTGAACCACAGCAGAACGAAAGTAACGGCAAATCTCACTTTGAATATTTCATGAGTTAAGTTTCCTTTTCATTGTTTCCACAAAATTGTCTTCACTGCTCTTTTTCGTGCCCTTTGCTCAATGCTCAATGCGTATTTTCAAATTGTTTTCGCTGCTTGTTTTTCCGAAGGATGGGAAAATATTACTGCGAATTTCAAATGCAATTTGCTGCACTTTAAAGTTGTCCTTCTTTTTCACCCTTTCCCTAAAGCAAGCAAGGATCTCTTTGCAGTTTTTTATTGTTTGTTGTGCCACTGCAGACACGTACGACGGGGAGAAGGAGCTCTCGAATGAAGTTGAGATACATGGCTGGCGAATAAGTTTGCCATTTCTGCATTTTCCTTATTTTTTTTCTCCTGCCGTTTTTCTCGTCTGGGTATTTTTCTTTTATTACATGATTGCCATAAGTTTTTGTCGCGCTTGCTTTGCTTTGTGATGATGTGATTGCAACTATATAAACACGTTTAATGGCTCGAAATCTAATGGTGGCTGGCTTACAGGTTTTACCATTTATTGAGCTTTAGAGGGAAACGGGTTGGTTGGGTTTAAGAGGTACAAGTATTTAGCTTTCTATTTCCGGTATTATTAAATGTTATCCTTATTTTCTTAGGTTTTTTTCTGATATTGGTTACTTAAATTGTACCCTGGATTCGTTTCCCTTTTAACTCAAATGTACTCTACTTAAAATCGCAGTAAAAGTGTTAATTATTGATTTCCATTAAGTTGCTGTGGTTGGGGCCTCACTGAAAGGCTTCCTTCGACTGCAATTTCCAAGTTCTTCACGGCGGTCATCCATCAAGAAATTTTATTGGGGTTGCAGCCGCATCCCCACCCCACACACACACTCTCTTGAATTTGCAATCAAAACGCACACAGACACACATGGACAGGGGAGGGGGAGGGTCGGCTGAAAATGCATTTCCTATAGACGCATCCTTCCATTAAGTGGAGCCTGTGAGAGCCGGAGTCGCTCGCCTTCGTTAGCTTTGACCGCAACAGGCAACAAATCAACTTAATTGTGTGTAGAAACGTCAGAGGCCAAACCATGTGACACTTCCTCGGCTTTGAAAGTTTCTGGCCAGAATTTGCATACTGGGCTAAGAGATGGTTAGGAGAGCAGGATGGCCTCAGATATTTTCCATCATTTAAAGGCAACTCAAATGGCAATATTCTCATACTCCTGCCCCTGCTGCTGCCGCTTCCCCTTCTGAGCAAATAAACATCCGCTCCATGGGCATTTAATTAGTGTCACTTCTCCTTCGGGCTTCTTCCGATTGCTTTAGTTTGACGGCTGACTGGGAAGGGATGGGACTGGGTGGGATTGGGAGAAGGAAGAGCTGGGTTTTCCAGCAACAAGTAAATTTAATTACACACACGAAAGTTGATGTCTTTTTTCGCTCTTTTCCCTTCAGCGAAACTTCTCTAACTCACGAGTCAACTTTTTATACATCTTTGGTGTGCCGGCTAAAAATTTTATTTGCCAATTTGCTTTGCTCTTGATTCTGTACTTCAGTTTCCCCACACTTTTTATTCCCCCACTTTCCTTTTTATTTTCTAAGCACTCACCACACTGAAAGAACATTATTTCAGATAATAATTAAATAATTGCAGCTTGAGAATTAAAGTGTTTAAAAGAGAATAAAGTTGAGATATTTCTACTAATATCTTACCAGATTTGTATTTTAGTTTCTTAATTCAAGAATGTAATTAATTTATTTAACCACAAACCTTGATTATAATTTATATTCAGGCAAAATAATATATTTCTGAATTTTTTTTTTTAATTACCTTGAATTTGTACCTAAATTAAAATTTTTTTAACCTTGATTTTATTTCTCTGCACACAATTTGGCATATGAAACAGAACTCGCATGACCCAGGGCAAATTTAATTTAAATGAAGCAGCAATGGCAAGAAAGGCAACATCAGCAGTGAGCACATTACGCATACGCCGCGTTGATGGGGGCTGTGGCATCGCAGTTGTCTTACAGCAGCTGCTGGCAGCTGTTACCCCGCACAGACAACTCGCTGGCATTTTAGCCAAACACTGGCGAATAATAATAACAATATTATGCTTTGTCTGAGTCGCGCCTCTTGAAATTTTAATGACTAAATGTCACATTAACAGCCGAAATGGATTTTCACGATACGACAGTGCTGAGAAATGTAGCTCCCACGAGCAAGAAGAGACAACGCAACCGTTACCTGTGTGTACACTGTGGGAAATTTAGGATTTTAATTCAGATGAAATATTTTTCGGTACATTGTAAGTAGTCATTGCATTAATTTATTCATAAAAGCTTTTATAATTTAATTTGGGTCTAAGAATTCATTAAATCCAGTAAAACCATAATTTTCTGAACTAATCTAAGCACTTTATTTATTTTATAATTTTTTAGAAAATTCAAAAAGTACAGAATGTGGTAACATTAATTTTATTAATTACTAATTTTTAATGTTAATGTTTTACAACTTCTACGCTCGCCTTTTAGCTTAATTTTGGCCCATTTTGTAGCCCTGTATCTTCAGTCATCAATCTGTGGCTGTTATTGCTGGCTGGTGTTGTTACCGCTGGCTGTTCCTCCGCACGTCATGTGGCATCATCTCCACCTGGCTGGCGGAGCCGGTGGCTCTGCTCCGCTGTTCACTTACCTCAGTCCATCAGACAAAGCTTATTTCGCGCTCGACTGCTTGACTCGGCTTGGCCCGGCGAACTGACTGAATGACTGAGTGAATGACTGGCGGGGGGAGTGAGTGAGTTACTCCTTGCCTCACACCTGCTCTCACCTGGGCCTTTATTATTCTTTCTCCGCCAACGCCTTCGCCCCACACACACAACTCGGGCGAGCAATCAAATTGGCGTTGCACGTAGCAAAGTTAAATCTGGAACATAACTGCGGGTAAGGATACGGGGGAGGATTCGCCTTAAGGATACGGGGATCGGCAGAAAAAGGGAGCAGTATTTGATTTCATTTTGATTGATATTGTTTGCTCGCTGATATTTTAAGCTGATTATATGCAGAGCATACTCTTTGCGATTTCCCTTGTTAGCTGAGCGACGACAGGACCTTTAATTGTGATGCTTCCATTGGATTATGGATAAAATATGTTGAGAATATGTGTCGGGGATAACAAAACAAGAATGCAGAAATAATATATAAATTTATTAGCAGAAGGTTTAGCATGTTGATGGTTTGAAGTGGTATTCCTAAACAGAATTCTCAGGTTATCATATTAATTCATATGTTAAATCCATAATATATATAATTTAAAATTATTTAGTTTTAATTATGAGTAATTTTCTCCTCACATCAATCTCTAATCCCATTTTTTTCTCTTCGTATTTTCCTATAAACCCCAATTCTTAACTCGATCCCCTTGTAAACACTTTCCTTAAGCGTGGATTAAATTTGTTGCGCATTTTGTAAGCCACACCAGCTTTTTCTGTTTTATCAACTTGGTCCTGAGCTCATTATCCTTAGGTGAGTGCCAATGCAAGATACGAGCAACCGCAGGACACGATGATGATCCCTCCCCCTGCACGCCCCTATTAGCAATCGTTGTCTTCAGCGACGGCCAAGCGAATTCCCATTAACTGCATTTCAGCGAAATGTCAACTGGATTTTTGCTCGTGCCCGTTTTCCACTTGGCTCGCTGCTGATGTGTATTTTGTGTTTGTTTTGTTTTCTCTGCCATATCCTTTTTGGCTGAAAGGATTACCCGAGTCGCAGCTGACGATGTCCTTCGCCGTCACGTCATCGTCGCATAAGTTGTGCAAATATATACACATGCAATGACTTACAACTGATTTAATATGATAATTGGAAAGTGAGTCAAAAGATAAGGCCAACCCTCCACGCACTCAACTTTCTCGCCCTAAGTGCCACATGCCCGCCTCCACCTTCGCCTCCGTCCAGGATGTTGCTTTAAATGCTTTGACTGGATCCTGAATGAATCACTCGCATTGCCATTTGCCATTCATGCAAGAGAACTTGAAAGGTTTCACGGCTAACACACTCATACCCGTCTTGCCTCTTTCTTTTTTCCTCTTTTTTTTTTCAATTTTCAACTGCCTCAATTAGGCGGCTTCCCAGCACACAAACATGCCTACATTTAGACCAAAGTCAAAGTCAAATTTAACCCAACCAACTTAACATAACCAACCAACAGGCTGGCGAGGAGTCTAGGCGGCAGAACCGTGCAAAGGAAGGAAAAAGTTTATATAAATGCTTGTTATAAAATTTAATGAAACCGCACACGATGCGGGGTGTGTTTATTTTTTTGAATGCCTAGCCGGAGAGGGTATAGCTCGGGATATATCTAATTTTGTAAAGCAAATCTTATTTTTTATATTAAATACTTGGATACATTTTGAAATATATTTATAAATATTTTATAAATGCCTTTTAATGCCTTCATTACTATTTTAATATTTTATAAACATGTTTAAAACTGTCAAAAATTGTAAGAAATAAATAAATAAAGATTTATAAATCTAATAAAAACTAGCACGGAAAAGCATTCCAAATTCAAATAAATGCTATTTTAGATAACTGTATCATTTTTAAACTTCAATTTATCACATTAAATTAGCAAGCTGCAAGAGTATATAAACATCGGCTTTCCTTTGTTTGTATTATAATTACTTCAATGAATTTTCAGTTTATAGCTTACAGTAAAAAATGCGTAAATATTTTGTATAAAGACTAGACATATTTTTTAACCCTTCATACCTTGTGAGGGTATTTCTTGCATTCCCCATACAAAATTATGAAGAGCCCTTCCTGTTGCCTCTTTTGCGCTGACGTTAGCTCACTTTCTGCCCCTCTTTTTATATTTCTTTTTTGGGAAGGCAGCGCAACCTTCTTAATGGTTTATGAATTTGCTTATCACGTATTTTTCCAGCAAGCCATATACGCGGTCGCTTTTCGCCAAATTAAATGGGTCGTACGTGTT
This sequence comes from Drosophila triauraria, assembly GCA_014170255.2. Classification (NCBI taxonomy): domain Eukaryota; kingdom Metazoa; phylum Arthropoda; class Insecta; order Diptera; family Drosophilidae; genus Drosophila; species Drosophila triauraria. The sequence goes on along the minus strand of CM024336.1, from coordinate 11,163,354 downwards.
TGCATAAAAGAGCTGAAACTTCCCAGAAAAAGGAAGCCCCCTTTCCCTCGGGTAGGACCCACTTGGTTGGGGCTTCATTAGCCAATCGGACGTCCAACCAGGAACAAGATGTGGCAAAGAAGGAGCTGCAGCAAAAAATATTGCCCACGATTCCATTTGTTTTAGTATTCCTCGGGTGTTTTCTTGGTCGCCATGTAAAATTTATTCGCTGAAAATCCTGCCCTCTCTCTCTCAGCCCCACCCCATCGAGCGAAAAGTACATAAAAACTTGAAGTTTGGAGCCAAAGTTTTCCATTTAACGCTTGCTTGACCATCAAATTCACTTTCATCCCTGGGATGTCGCCGCCATTTCGCTTTGATGATTCGGATGCGGGTGTGAACAAAACTAAGGGCTCTCTCAGTCCAGTGCTTCTATTATATGTGTGTGGGTTTTCCCGAAGACTACTCCGGGAAAAGCGTAGTTTATTTTAAAGTAATTCTTTATTGAGGGAAAATTAGAGAGGAATTTTTAAGGCTGCCTTTCTAATCAAAGAAATTACAAAATCTTTTCAAAATAAATGTTTTTCTTTGCTCTAACTTTTAGTGGGTGGTTCTTGTCCTCGAAGAATTGCCATCTTTTCTAATCAGCTTGATGCAATCCAGGGAAAAGGATAAGGAGCTGGAGCTGAAGCAGGAACAGGACCTGGCTCATTAGTAAGTCAACCAGACCGCCAACAAATCGTCTACTTTACTCGGTCTCATTGCGTCTTCTGGGGTGGCGGTGACTTTGGGCATTGGGTGGACTTCTGCGATAGCACGTGCCCGGGAAAACGAGTGAAAAATTCCCAAATAGTTGCCAGTCCTGCACTTGTCCTTATTGAGGCGATCCGAGCTGTTTTGCGGGCTTCTGTCAAGCTGTCAGCCAGTCCATCTGTCTGCTGGCCAGTTAACCAATCTGTCAGTGGGTCAGTCAGTCAGTTGCTCCATCTGCCAGTGGCTTGCTCGGTGGCCTGGGCTAATAATCAGATTGACTGGGGGTGAAATGTTTCACATCCTAAGTCAACACGAAAACACAGAGCCAACAACCATTTTTGGCAATTTCATTTATAAACCAAGAGAGGGGGATAGAAGGGAAGACCGACCTTAAGTGATTTTCGGGGGCACAAGCTGAAAGTATTATGATATATACATAAATACATCTCTCTCTGTGCTAACTCGTTTTGCAGCTTTTACTTTTCCATTAGTGCAGAAATTTTTGTTGAATGCATCCCCAAGGTAACCTTTGACTCAGATTTCCTGTGCCCCACCGCCCTTCTGGCTGGGATTTTAAAATCCATTTGAAGATATTTTCCCAATAGCTGCAGTATGGGAACGGGAACACGAGCACTGGGCAAAAAATGAAAGATATATGTATGTGGGGAACCCAGAGCGTCGCATTATGAGACGACAAAAATTGAAAACTAAAGTGCACTTGTGCGTCCTCCTCGGGGAGTGGGTGAGCGGATGAGCGAGTGAGGTTGGGGTTTGGTTTCGGGAATGGTCGACCGAAATCCAACCAGAAAAGGCATGCTCGTTAGCATTCACTTGACTTGGCCGGGACTTGGCTCCGTTTCCTTCAGGTCCTGGCCATGTTTTGCTTGCGCATTCCTCGGATTTGTAGTTCATTATATGCGCGGGGCTTTCTTTTTTTTTTGGGTGTTTGGGGTCTGAAATGTGAGGCGTGGAGACAGTTTTGGGATTGTCAAAGTGCTCGGGGAGTATGCGAAATATTTGTCGTGAAGTGTGATGTCTGATTCATGCGAAAACGTACTTCAGAAACTTCTTTTAAACAAGTCACTTAGTTGTTTATACACTTTACGATAGTTTGCATCTTTTTTAGAAGCGCTTGAAGATATTAGTTTTTAAATCCATATATGGTGATCTTGCAAGTTCTCTTCGAAGGGATCTTCTCTTTATAGTTCGTTCAAAATCTTATATGGTTCCATTTATGCCAGCAGTTTATATATATCTAATGTATTAAGCTTGTTAATAAATTAACGACTGTTTCTATTATTTAAAGATTGCAATAGTGTATTCAACGAACCACAAAAATTTTCAATAAATCGCAAGTAAGTAAAAAAAATTTCAATGGTCAATGAATTACTGTGCTTTCATTCTAAAAATAAAAAATAAATCCCTTCTACAGTCAAGGGATTCCGTGTGTGGTGAGGTAAACAAATATTCTAGTTGCTATATTTTCTTGTTTTTTTGCGCTCTGGCGACACTCGAGTGGCTCTTGGAGCACGCGCGCCATTTTTCAGCACAAATAACGAGGCAAATTTGGGTAAACGATAGGCTGGCTGGGAAAAAGAAGGAAATGAAGGGAAAATGCTATGCAAGAGAAGAGCGAGTGGGCACACTTTGTGCCTTTGGGGCACAAAGAATCGTGGCAACCGTGGCTGCGTCGCTGAAAAAGAAAACAACCTGAAATCCATCTCAATAGCCCGCTGATGGAAGGATTTTTCAGCACCGAAAATGTTCACATTTCCAGATTTTCCATACACGGATTTCGGAATCGATGCCGGGCTGATTGATTGACAATAAGCGTAAACTGTCGGCTTAGACAAATGCGATGAATGGGTGAGTGCTTGAGGTTTTTTTACAGCGTGTGGGTTCGATGTGCAGTTCTGACAAATATGATGAAATCGTGACGCAAAAATGCACACAGACATTTGCCTTTGATTTGCATTTGGCTCTATTTCCGTACAAATTGATTAAGTGGAAGCGAAACACAATGACTCTTATGCTTAATTCCGTTGTGGTGATGGTCCTTTGCATTGTTTTCCGAATCCAAATCGATGATAAATGAAGTGAAACGTGCCGAGACTCTCTCCGCAAAAACATTATGCAAAAGTTCTTTTGGGGAGAAAATGACGCGTGAGCAATTTCCCAAAAAGTTGAATTAAATGGAAAATGCCATCTCGTCATTGGCCGGCATTTTCTTGCGGTTTGGCCCCTTTTGTCTATCGAATTAAATGCGAACAATGCCAATCGGAGCGTGTTGCATCGATTTTGATTACGTAAACGTTTCGGAGCAAGGAAATTCAAGAATAAGTGTTATGAATAAAGTCGCATAAGAAGGATACATTTGGCGAACCATTTTAAATGTCTTTCGGATTGTGATATTATTCCCAATTTAATTTGTAGGTTTATCTTTAATTGAAGATGTTTCAAGCTTATATTTATAATAGAATCAATAGCGAATATTCATTATTAAAATAAAAAATACAATTAAACTCAAAGTAAAAAATAAGGAATAAAACCACTTTATGCGAATATTATATTCTTTTAGGTGTTCAAAATGATACTGGTTAATATTTCCAATACTTTGTTTATTGGAAAATATTTTCTTTAAACGTTAAATGTTCCTTAGTAACTATTTTTATATAGTTTAAAGTACTCTCTGACTTTTTATTAAAGATTAATACCCAAACTCCTTTTTTATACGAATACAATTTATTCTCAAACCGCAACGATTTTCTTTATTAAGTTTTTTGTTTCCCAGTGTAACTTATTTATTGCAACTGAAACAATATTAAATCTTAAGCAATTATAAACTCACAAAGCAGTTACCAAAAATTTTCCAGACTTTCATAATCTCTCTTTGAGGATTTCTTTGAGTGCCTTAGCCAACCACGGGGCGTATGCGTAATGCACTGTTGGCAGCGGCTAAACTCCGACGCTGCTTCCCGCACTAATTGCTTTAAGCACATAATTATACAGTCATCCAGAGCACAACACACACACTCTGGCAAATGTAAACATACACAACATAGCCGAGCATACACGGCGTATGCGTAATATGCTAATTTATCATACTTTTTATGCCACCCCTGCCCAGTCACCCGACTTTATGGCAGGGCAAAACATGAAAAATGCAAAAATGTAAAACAGTCGCCGACCCCGGCACCTATGCGTGGCTATAAATTTGCCAGTTTGGCCCGAGTCGACTCGAGAGTCCTTTTTTTTCGGGCACCCGCTCCTCGTTCGTCTCACTTTGCTACACTGGAACAAAAGGCGTCCACGAATGGGGGGAGAGAGAGTTGCGGCACATGCAGGCGGCAGGCAGAATGAAATGAAAATTGCTGAAACGAATCCTCGCTTTGGACTCTTGAGTTGAAAATTTGAAAATTAAATGAAGTCAGTGACTGTGTCAGTGACGGAAATGAGTTTGTCTGCTCGCCAAGGACCTCGCTCCTGCACCTCCACCTCCACCTCAACCTCCATCCCGAAAATACACACACAAAACAGTTAACGTTGCATGAAGTCGGTACTGGGAGTATTTATGACTTTCGAAGTTGAATGTTGTATGTTGAATGAATTCATTAGCATTTGGCATTTGCATCGCCAGACGGATGGAGACGGAGGCCAAGGAGGTCAAAGAGGCCAGGCGGAGGTAGGAAGCTGCCATCAATCATCTACCAAACTGCCGGACGATAAATTCATCGAGTTCAATAGGCAGCCAGCCGGCCAGCCGGTCAGATCTACTATATATGTATGTGCTCGGCACTAAACTAACTGCTCAAGTGTTGCAGTTGATTGACCAAATTGAATTATGCTTTGTGGCCGTAACTGGGAGATTGAGCTCTGCGTAGCCTCCGATTGAAATAGTTCGGCGTTCCTAGCCAGCCGGAACAATCAGTCTGGAGAGTTCAGATTCCGTTTTAGTTTTCCACTTTAAACTATGATGGCCTGACCACAGGAAAATTGTTCACCGAGTGGTGAGGAAACAAATTAATTGTGAGGCTTGCTATGGTTTGGAACAATTTTGGTTTTCTTTTCGGCATATTTAGGCAATTATCAAGAAAAGAAAATTATTTACCTACAAAGAAATGTTCCAATAATACTTTTATAAAAGGAAATCTTAGGAAAAGTCATTGAAGATATTTTAAAAATCAATAAAAACAATTTCCCAAAGGATTTTCTATCGCAATAGAACCTTGGCCTTAACAAGATGACCCTCCTGAAGCGTCAGAAGAATTATATATACCTTTTTTTCCAAACGAACAACATAATTTAATGAATTTCTTTATTTACTTAAAAGCCTGAAAGGCTTTGATGCATTTTAAATCAGTCACATTGATTTAAGGCTACTTATATTTGATGCGCATTTTTGGTTTGACTTCCAGTTCAATTCAATTATTGTACATTTTCTCATACAGTACCCTGTGCGCTGCCTTTCTAGATATTTTTCCCGCAAAAATAGCAAGTTTTAAAAACATATTGGAAATTTTTATTGCACAAATAATTTTGCCCAAAAGAATACGTGTAAGTACTAAAAAATTTTGAATCAAAAAACTAGATTAAACGCTAAAAACCGCTTTGAATCTGATTATTTGCCAGAGCGGAGCTGGTCACCCTCGCCATTCTTGCATCCAACTTTATCCCGGCGGTTAATGAAGTCGCTGACAGACCGTCGATGACGCCGCATGGCCTGCACCTCGTTGCGAGTTGGGAGCCGGGAAGGACCCACACCAATATACTGGCTGCCTCGGGCAGCCAACGGGTCGTAGTGGGGGCAGATTGGCTTCTTGTTGGCCTCAACGAAACGCCTAAACCAACATGCAAACTCCAGATTGTCGCTCAGCCGGCCCTTTGCAAGCCCAAGCATCGGTATCTGTGTGATCACCCTGACCTGGTCGAACGCAGTCTGCACCAGCCGGAAGTTGGCCAGGTACTCGTACTCTTGGTTGGCGCAGAATTTCACTTTCAACATGTTGATAATTCCAGGGAACAGTTTATCCATAAGGCAACAGTACGCCGCGCCAGTGCAGAGGTGTTCTACGCTGTGCACATGGCAGTCCAGCTCCTTGTTTATCCATTGCAACATCTCGTGACACGACCATATGCCCTGGTGGTGCTTTGTAAAGAAGACGTTTTTTACCCGGATATATTGATAATTATCCATCTTAAGGAAGGAAGGTGAGGAAGTGAGGACTTGATTTACAATGTGATCCATAATATATCAAATCTTAAGCCACACTCTCACCTTTCTATCTATAGCTGTAGAAATAAAAATAAAATACTGATCTGATACTGAAAACAGTACGAAAATCCGAAAGAAATTATTATTTATTTATTTTAGAAAATATTTAAAATGTTTTTGAAGAGTACTTGTAAACACCTTACGAACTGACTATAGAATGAATATAAAACGAGTCGTGTTCTAGCTGGACAGCTGACTCAGTTGAGTTAGAAGCTCAAAGCCTACTTGACTGATTGCCAGAGCTACTTGATTTAGATGAGTTTTCTAGTTGGATTTAATTCAAATATATTATATATATATATTCATTTAATATTGATATAGACCTCGTTCCTTTTGGTTCTTATCAAGCAAAAAAATCTTAATTCAGACAATTTCAATCACTATCCCAAAAATACCAACAATCCATCTTGAACTTCTTTCAAAGGTTCTTAACTTACAAGCCATTTTTATATTTATTTGAAAACGAAAGGTAAACAATATTAGCCTTTCTACACAATAAACAAGTGCCTTTAACCCAGGGTCAAAATCATGAAAAAGAAACTGAAAATCGCCTTCTCAAATCGGAATGCAAAACACACATATTGTAATTAAACTCCTGGCCGGAGATAAGCCACAGAGAAAGCTAAACTTGCCCAATTTTCCGTTATCCTTTATCCTATTTTTTTGCTTTTGTTTTTGTTTTGGCAAGAAATATATGTATCTAGAGTGGATATGCATTTTCATTTCCATTTCCATTGGAAGTGCAACAAACTGCTGACCAAATCAATTTCGCAAAATGCAAAATGAAAATGTTACGGGGGATTTTCGGGGATCGATGCGGACGGACTGCGGAAATTTGTTGCCGCTGCTTAGATGCCCGTAAAATTGCATGCGGAAAGCAGCACAAACCAGGAAAAACTGCGATTGCTACGGTGCAAGCGCCTTGTTGTTGTGTATTTCGAATTGCGGCAGCGTTGAGCGCATATTAGGAGCCATTGCAAAGTACGTTTCCGGGGGAGTACGAGGGGGCGATCTCCCAGTGTGTACGTGCCTCACAAAAATGGGGCATTGCAGCGGAAGCAGGAGTAGCAAAGCAGATGCAGTTTAAAGGAGGGATCAACAGGTTGGAAATCCCTTTAAGGATAAAAGGGAGAATCTGGCTAGTTAGCTTATGAGGGTGCCGTGTATGTGATGTGTGTTGGCGAAGAAATGTTCAAGGTGGTAATTTCAATTGAATGCAACTTATACAATTTTTTATAGCACACTTTGTGGGGTATTTTCGACTTTGCTGGATTATTTACCATAAGAAAATCCACCAAAAAAGGTTTAAGTGTCTTTTTAATCAATGAGAAGCCACTGTTTTTGTTTACTCACTCCCCACTTTCAAATCAAATGTAAATATAATTTAATTACAGCTCCACGCTTAGTTAACCTAAGATAATTTTCCACAAATTTTAAACAAATATTTCTGTTAATAATTGGCAGCTCATATAATATTATCCAAACTAAAACAAATTAATCCTTTCGAACCAACTGAAAAGGCATTTATAATGATACAATTGTAAGCAAATAAGCCCTCAGTGAAATTTAAAGTTAATATTGTAAGCCCATGTCACTGGCCCTGCCACGATTATGATTTCTGCAACATAGACAGATATATTAAGCCTTAGGCTATGTACTTGCCAGTACGAGATGCTCAATTTAACTATTTAATAACTCAACTGCCACCCAAAGGATCTGGTGGCAAGTAATGTCTATTGTCTATTGTCCATCGTTAAATCATCACAATCGCAATTATAATTAAGGGCACAAAATGGCAAAACAATAGTGGCAACAAAACCCCCTTTGGCAGCACATGTTCTCATCGATAATACTCACTCCTTGTGCATCCGCACGGCAAAATAATAATAATATCACATAATAAACTATTAACTCAGCAAATACGGGCCAGAAGGGTGCGGGGTGCCGGGTTGCCCGATGCATGTGTAAACAAATTGCAATTGTTTTATCAAGCATGCTTTTGTCCTTCGCCATGACAACGGAAGGGGGAAAACATGTTGCAACAGTCGGAAAGGGCCAATAAATACCCTTTCTAAATAAAATGTTGCACAATAAAACAAGGAATTAAATATGTATAACAAAAATAATTAAGTAAATGATGCAATAATAATTATATAGCTGAGAAACAATAAGAAATTTATTTAAATGACTCTGAGACATAACTATTTTATTTCCTGATATTTTAATAATTTATTTAGATATTATTAAAATAAATCTTTAGGTTATTTTGGTGGAATAAAAACTATCGGACTTTGGCCCTTAAAATAAATATAATATTGTATTCAAAGGAAACAACCCTCACTAACTTAAAACGCTGTGTCTCATTATTATAGGATTTTATTGTTAAATCCGCTTACCTTACTCCCAATAAATCAAATTCGTAATGAAACCCACTAACAAGTGGGATCAGATTATATACTCGTAATATATAGAAATGGCAAACGCTTTGGCATTATCGTAATAGGCAACTTTCATAAGCGCATTAAGCAATAACGAGTGGCAAATGGGAAATTGTGTAAAATTGTTACAGCAAGCGCAGCATATTTTGTATGGGGAGCATTGATTTTGCCATAGATATTTCATCCACACGTACATCCAGCTGAGGTATTTCCCAGACCGACATATATGAAGATGTAGGGGATGCGACTGTTGAATGCATTAGCAATTTCTATGGCTCTTCGGAGAGAGAGATGGGTTTCTCGGGGTGGCAGCAGTTCAAAGTGTTGACAATCCATGCGTGCATTTTCCCAACGTGTCCTGCGTTGCTGCGAGCATACACCTAAGCCCTCCACCAGCAGCCAACCCTTCGTCCTTTGCCTTCTGGCAGCTGGAAATGATAAATATCCAATCGAGGCAAAGGTGAAAAATTTTTATATGCATTTCCCCGAGCTCTCTCCGGCTCAGTCTGCATTTTAGCCTTGGCCTCACCTGTCAGGCATTTTTCTTAGAAATTTTATGCAAAAACAATTTATTACGAGGCACCAGAAGCGAACACACACCCAGAGATCCTAAGCCCGGGCATACAAGTATTGTTTCCTCCTATGGCTGCAGCTTCTGTTCCTGCCGCAGCTGCACTTATCGCCTTAGGCGATGCCATTTTGTAGCCCTTAAAGTAGAAAATGGCAACGAATGGGATCTACACGGTGGAAATGTTTTAGAACAGAGTTCTACGTATTATAAGAATTTTTAAATTAGTATTTGTGTAAAAAAATACTAGGTTCGTATAGGAAATAGGGGAAAGGAAAGTCTTTTGTCGATCTAAAATATTTTATTAACTGAAAAGGAATAAAAAGTCCGAGTTTGGAGAAAGTAATAAAGTCAACGTAAGACATACCAGGTAAATATGGGGCTTTATTGATAACAATTACTTACTTCCTAACCAAAAGTTAAGAAATTATACAATGCTAGCCTTGTGAGATGTTTTATTGTTGTAATAAATCCATTAAACTTCTTGAGGAATTTTTCCTCCCAAACTCTCATGTTTGTCCTCATGGTTTAGCGGTTAATAGTCTTTATAAATCGTCTAAATAAATGCCATTAATTTTGAGTATAATTAATTACTTAAATTACTTAACTTATAATTTTTCCACGCCTATTACTAACGTTTCTTCGCTCTTATAGTACTTCTCTCAGTGCACTGATAGAGGCAGAGTAAGACATGCGATTGCATTTAGATATGCTTAAATTATTACATTTCACCTTTCGCTGCATGCCTTTATCGTCGAAGATTGATTGCATTTGCCGAGTTTTCGAAAGGATACCTATCCTATGGAAGGCAATCGCACTTGGCTCACATGACAAAAGGCGCAATATTATGCCCCAGAAGCCGCAATGTTTCTCAATCTCTTTGATTGAACAGGCCCGGCCCCGGCACAATCGGAGAATCGGGGAGAACGTTGAAGGGCGGGCGAGGGAATGTAGGCCGAGGGCAATTCCATGTTTACTGTCTCAATTATGTAATTAATGTAATGGAAATGCAAATCTTAATGCACAGATAAGCAATTATAATAGCAAATCATTATTACTCCCTTCAAATAGTCAGCTAAATGAAATTGGAATTCGAGGAATCGCTTTTCAGTAATAGGACCGCCAATAGGCCGGCAAATTTAATTAAATGAGGTCCTTTGTGCCGTTATGGATATGCAATTAACCGAAAAATGCGAGAGCCCAACAATAGATTAATGCATCAATTTAACGGGAAAATATTTCCATTAAAAACAGTATTTAAGTTATTATTTTTAATTTTTTAAATCATACTTAATGGAATTTATTTTAAAAACATATTTTGGGATTGCTTCAATGAATAAAATAAAGCTTAAAGCTTAAAATAAATTAAGTGTGCACATAATTTATTATGTTTTTGTTTGTTTTTGCAGGAATAAACCACATTTTCAATACAGCATCATAAACTGACATAGAAAATTGTGAAATATAACCCCTCCAGAAAACCACTTGATCTTAGAGAATGTTTTGCAGCCAAAGCCTGCGGAAGCCTCCTCATCTATGGCAAAGGCTCTTCTCGAGCTCTCCGCCAGCACGTTCAATAAAAATGGTTAAACAAGGAAAAACAAAAACTTTCACACGAGCCAACAACCAGTTTCGAGTCGGGGGAAGGATCCTGCGGGAAAATGGAGAGACTTTAGCAACAAAACTTGACGGCTTTGCAGGCCGTTCAGCGAAGAAGCTGCATTCTGGACGGGGCTGTAGCGCTGTATGTGCGTGTGTACACTTGGCATTAACATAATTCATATTTTGTATGTATTTGCATAATAATAAAGCTGCTGATGTGCCAGAATCAGGAGCAGGATCTGCACGGAAGCCCCATTCCTACTCTGGCCTTTTGGCTGCCACGTCCAGCGAGTACATCCTCCTCCCGCCAGTAGTGCATCGCCTCCCCTGGCTCCCAGCTGCTGTTGACAAATGTGAACACATTCGGCCACACCCACCTCACATCGAGCCTCCCATTTCCGCTGGAGAATGAGAAGAGCGGAGTAGTGATGGCGGTGATAAAAATAAAAAAATATTATGAAGTTTTTATGGAATAAAATAATGAAAAAATAATATTCATAAACCGCTTTTCAAGGTAAAAATGCAAGGTGATATTTATAAACAATATATGTGACACCCTCGACGATTTTCTTTGGTATTTAGGAACTTTATTAGCTTTGTTCTTATTTTATTAATTATATTTCTTATAATTTGGCCTTAATTTATTTTTATTTCTATTAAATGCAAACTCTGTCTGTTGTTTTTAAGTTTCTCATACAACTAAGGACATTTTTAGACTGCATAAAAAATACAAATAGCCATCCCTGACAACCGTTGAGATTTATACAAGAAAAGAAACAGACGCACATGAGCTTCTCAGGCATAAAGGGGGGCTATGGTGGTTGGTGCTTTGTGGGTTGAAGGATGCCTCCCGCCTAGCCCCCGCACAAATGCATGAATACTTATAGATAGCTCCCAGTGCATCAGGAGCTAGTGCTTCTGTTGGATTTTCTGGTGGGCGGTCGCAGGCGGGATTGTCATGTTTCTCGCTTGTATTGCACTGACATCTGGGGGACATAATTCGTTGACACACAGCCCCGTCCATGCCCACACACAACATTTATTTGTGCGCTTGTGTCTTTATATATAAATTCTGAGCGGACTTTGCTGGTCGTCGGGCTTCCTTTTTCCTTTTTTTTTTATTTTCTGGGGTTTGCTTGTGTCGAAACTGCACTAAATGCATTTAATACCAAAAGCTTCACAGAGAAATGGCTAAGACCCCGAAATGCTAACATACGTACGAACCAGCTTATTTATGATTATTTCTGTTTTTTTAAATAAATATAAAACTGAAGTTTGTGGTATAGATTGGATATAGGGTTTCGATTGAACTCTAACATTTGCTAAAATTACTTTTTGTTAAGAGTAAAGGGTAGATTTCCCTTACCTCGAAAGAGCACTCTTAAACTGCAAACGAAACTTCCCCAAATAATATTATTAGAGTACCTTTAAAAGATTAATATCTAAAAATTAAATCGATTGAAAAGATTGAGTGACTTGGGCTCATCCAAGATTTACACAGGCTTAACACAGCCATTTTTGGTAACCAAATTTATGCATTCACCTACAAAAAAGATCTAAGGGAAAAACAAACAATCACGTGCACACCACCATCCCCAGGACCTCCAGAGCCAACCCCCAATAATTTATTAATTTTCCCACGGGTATTGAGCCCCTACGGATGTCCTTCCACCATCCGGCAGTTTGCACGTATCCTTGGGTGGCGATTCCCCGCAGCCTCCGATTCCACTGCTCGGCGAAGCGTTAAAATGCCGCCATTAAAAATCAATGTTTAAAGATTTATGAGCTTGACAAAGTGTTAATTACCAGGTAAGAGCGAAGGACGGCGGCAGCTTCGAAGCGGAAGATGGGCCCAAAAAGTAAAAGTCCTGGCACAACAACATGTATACACAGCCATAATAAGGAATAAGCCGAGGAAGAGCTCTCCCCCAACTTGACCTATAGACTTTAACCCTCTTGTTTACTCGATTTAAGCTTTTACCTTTTTGGGCTTACCATTTATCTGTTTGTGGACAGATAGAAAAAAAAATGAAAGCTTTTTTGTTGTTTATTCAAGTGCATTTTAGTTGTGTATGAAAGGCCATTAATATTCATCAATAATTTAGTAATTGATAGTTCTTACACGAAGCCTGCTTTTAAATGGGTCAGCATACAATAAAAACGAATTGAGTTCGAATTGAACTAATGGAAAAGTAGTTGCATAATTAAATAGTTTAATAGCTGCGGGAGTGCGTAAAAAAAGTAAGTAAAAAGTAGTAATAGTGAGTGAGATTGATTAAAGGACAATTTGAAGCAACTCACACAAAAGATTTAAAGTCAAAGGAGAATCAAAATGTTCTGATTAATTTTAGCAATTAAAATTCGTTAATTTAATTTAAAAAAATATAAAAACCGAATTCTTAAGTACTAGTACTATTAAAAACATTAACTAATAATGCATTTTTAAGTATGTACTTTCAATAAATATAGAAAAAGGCAAAAAGAAATACAGATTAATAAAATACACAAGCTTCTTAATACTTACAAATTAATACAATTACTTAAACCTCCCAAAGACCAAGATTTTCCAAAGCTATATAATATAAATTTCCTTTAAAATATAAAAAAAAAAATTATAAATTATTTAAACCTTCCCAAAGACCTAGATTTCCAAACTAAACCCACAACAAGGGTTCAAAAACACAGCTTATTTAGACATTTACTAAATATCCTCATCTACTTTTAAGGGAGCGCCTTGAAGCCTCAATAAAAACCAAAATGTATGGTCAAAAGTTCCGGTTTTTATCCCCCTTCCGGCTCTGTGGATCCCAAATTAAAATAGAATTCGCGGGGGCACTAAGGACGACAAAAAATAGCAAGAAAACCCGCGCAAAAACTTTACTTTTAATCAGACCAAAACAAAACGAGCGAAAATATAAAAAAGCCAACAAAATAACAGGGAAACAGGCGTCAGGATGCCAAGACACCAAAGGACAAAGACGTGGCGATGGAAGAGGCGAAGCCCAAAAGTAACAGAAAATGGGAAGAGACGACTCGCGACGAGGAGCTCTCATAATTCCACGGCCAAAAGCGAAATTCAACGACAACGAGCAGCTACTGCTAGCGGCGGCGGCAAGGAGTGAAAATAGGAAAATCAACAACCGAAAAACGTAAAAAGATGCCAGCCAGCAGTTTTCCCCTTACTTTTACTGTCGGCTTTTTCGTTTGTTTCTATTTTCATATACAATACATATATTTTTACTCTATTTCTTGTTTTTGTAGTTCACCCACATAAGCTGCGAGGGACACGTGAGGTTTCTCAGCGACGAAAATACAAAATATGTGTGTGCGCGCGGCAAGAGCATATAGTATAAATATACATATGTATGTAGTCCCTTCCCTGTGCGTGTGAAGGACGCACGAAACGCCTTAAATATGCTTCAACTACTAAAGAAGCCGTAAAGCAACAGCCAACAGCCAACAGCCAAACAGCCATCAGCCATCAGCCAAACAGGCAAACGGGCCACCGCAGGAATAAGCCTGCGACGCTCCGCTGCCGCCGCCACTTCATCGCTCACTTTTCCTCGCAACGGAACCGGACCGCATTCCACCGGCCTGGGAACACATCGTCCCGGAAGGCCCAGTCTGGGTTGGATTTCAGACACGGTTGGTTGTTCGAGTTGCAGGGGAAAGGTCGGCTCAGCACCAGGGGGTGTTAAAATGTCGGTCCTTTTTAACATTGGTATGTCTTAAGGATAACTTGTGGGTTCTCCTTTATGTTAAAGTGTTAACAGCTTCATGTTCCGTTGCAAAATGTAGCTTCTACATCGTGTAAAAATGTTGGCTGCATAGGGTAGAATGCTAAGGATGTTTGGGGATTTTTTCTTCTTGCTAAAATGTACGTTACTCCATAGTAAAAGTTGTGTTTGAAATTGTATTTATAAGGAAATGTTGTGAGCAGTTTTTCATGTTAAAATCTCGATTGCAAAGGATATTTTTTACTCAGGTTTATTTTAAGGATATTTTGCTGATGCTTCTTCGTGTTAAAAATTTCGCTGTTATGTTTGGTTATCCGTGTTATAAATACCGTTGGCCAAGATTGATTTAAAACAAAGGTTTTTTAAGGATCTGTTGAGGATTCAGGGTTTTTAGACCTCTAGTCTACTGTTAAGATTGATTTTTAGCAGTGATATATTTTTATATGATTATTATTTTAGTTCAATATTCTGGAAACTACTTTACATTCTATATTTTTTTGTTATGTGTTTATGTTTTCCTCATGTTGAAATGTTTTCCACACAAGTTTCTAAACCATTTAAGAGCAGATATTCAACATCTTCATTAATCAATTAGGCATTACTGATGAAATTTAAAAATAAATCTGTGCTAACCTTGCACTCTTTTTTCGTCATTACCCAATAAGCAGCTTGTAAAAGCCTAAATCTTAGAAATCTTTAAACGTATTTAAATGTTGGTTATATTTTTACAGACATTTCATTCCATTATAGTGTGATTCGGCTTAATGGGAAATTCAGAACAATAAATGATTTAGTCAAGTTTCATTCCTTAACCATATTTCTTCCTTTGGGGGAAGTTATTTTATAGCAAGTTTTGGAATATACGGTAAAGAGCAGGATATAAATTAAAATGTATGTTATAGCTATTCTAAGGATGTTTTCTATAATTTGGGAAAATCTTAAATTTAACAGAGACTTTCAAGGAACAATTTCTTCGTTTTGATAACATTTTACACAATGCTAACAATGTATAACATGTACTGTATAATGTATATCCTCGAAGCATCAAATCAAACCCATTTTCATATTTGGTTTTTATAACTGTTTTCAAGTCCCCGTTGTACTTATTGTTTATCCCTGAGAATCATATACATTTTTACATTTAACCAATTTGCATTCTTGAATATATAGAAGCTTAGCCATATGGTGATTTACAGATGGAATTCCCTACCTGCTGGGGTGCAGGTTCTACATTTAACAGCTGGGGACTTAAGGAGGGGTTTCAACTACTACCTTTACCTGACTATTAAACCCCTTGACACTCCCTACCTGTAATATAAAGGTACCTCATTGCCTCTTATATAAAGAGCCCTGAATCTGGTCCATCTAGAATCAGTAACTCCACAAATATGGCCAGGCGTACACAATCCCGATATATCTTCGAGACTGCGGAAGACATGCGAATTTTCCGCCATCAGCGATTTGTCAACGGTTCGAGGAGAACGGATTGTGCCACGTGCGAGAGTCGCATACCAGCGAGCGAACCGTACAGTCATCACTGGCACAACGATGTCGCAAACAAGCGGAGTCACCACATACAAATCGGTTCCGAGGAAAAACAGATCCTGAAAACGATCGATGATCAGGCCATCGAAGTGTTTATGCTGTGCGATGGAAGCATCACGCCGAGGACGAATGACTTCCTGCTGGACGCTGGAATGGATGCAGTGCCTCAACTGTTGCGATTCCTTATATTTGGCACCGAAAAACTGGAGGTCAGTGTTGGATTCTACGTGGATGTGAAGAGGGAGCGCATGTTCTACGAGAGCAGCCCCTTGAATATCGAACACCATTTGGATATTGGCGAGGCGGTGGACATGATATTCTCCATGCTGTTGGAGAAGATAAGCAACTATGTGCTGCTTCATCAAAGGGTTCCCCTGGAGGCCTGTGTGATTAAAAGGATGAAAGTGACTGCCAAGAGGCATTGCTATTCACCAAATGCGACTCAAATATCCAAACTTCCTCTACAATATCGCGTGAAAAACGCAGACGGATGCCTGGAACGTGGTGTAAAGCAATCCTCCACAGATCTCGGAATGCTGGCTGAAAATTACCTTAAACATGCGGACAAGGGACGAACAATGCCAGCTTCCTTGAAAATAAATCTGTACTGTTTTCGAGTTTGCACCACCACCAAGGAATTATACACGGTTCCCTATCTCCTTCGCGGGGAGGATGTGGAAAACACGCCCACTTTCGTCCTACAAACGGACGTGGTAGGTGGTTTTCAAGGTCTCCATGAGATCCGGAATATAAGGAAGTTCCTGAGGACGGATAGTCAGGATCGGGTCTTCGAGTGTCGCCAGTGTCAGTCGCATTTTGTGGATCGTGTCCACTTTGCCCTCCACAAGCAGATAGACTGTGGCCGCAACTTTATGGTCTGGAATATGGACAAGGACGCCATCGAGTTGCATGAGAACTGTTTGCCTTTACCTAAGGATTACTTTAAATACGATTGGATAGGGCTGGCCAGCAAGCGAAATTAAAGCTGAAACTGTTAAAATTGCAGTGTCATAGTCTTGGTCGAAAAATGGACCGAAAGGCCATCATTATAAAAATAAATAAAAAAAGCGATTGAAAGCAAAATAAATTAAAACTTTATGCAAATTTATTAAGTTTTTTAGTCTTGCTAAAACTGTTATATTAAGTTTAAGCATAGATGGAGTCATCCTCTACCCAGTATTTCTGCTTGCCAGATACCTCACATTCCGTTCAGTAGCTCTGGAGGATCGGTTGGCTGTAAATGGGCAATTTTTGGAGAGGATCAGGAACTGCCGGCTTTAAATGGCCAGTTTCTGGAGAAAATCAGGCACTGCCGGCTGTAAATGGCCAGTTTCTGGAGAGGACCAGGCACTGCCGGCTGTAAAAAGCCACTTTCTGGAGAGGATCACGCAACTCCGACTGTAAATGACCAGTTTCTGGAGAGGATCTGGCACTTTTTAAAAAAAAAATTTTGTAGCATAGTTTTAGGCTTGTTATAACTTGTATAGCCCAAATAGGGTCAAATTTTGCCTATACACCTTATAACAAGCCTAAAAGTAGGCTACACTTTTTTTTAAATTTTTTGTAGCATACTTTTAGGCTAGTTATAACGTGTATAGCCCAAATAGGGTAAAGTTTTGCCTATACACCTTATAACAAGCCTAAAAGTAGGCTACACTTTTTTTTAAATTTTTTGTAGCATACTTTTAGGCTAGTTATAACGTGTATAGCCCAAATAGGGTAAATTTTGCCTATACACCTTATAACAAGCCTAAAAGTAGCTACACTTTTTAATTTTTGTACTTTTAGGCTTGTTATAACATGTATAGCCCAAATAGGCTTTTGCCTATACACCTTATAACAAGCCTAAAAGTAGGCTACACTTTTTAATTTTTGTAGCATACTTTTAGGCTTGTTATAACGTGTATAGCCCAAATAGGTAAAATTTTGCCTATACACCTTATAACAAGCCTAAAAGTAGGCTACACTTTTTAAATTTTTGTAGCATACTTTTAGGCTTGTTATAACGTGTATAGCCCAAATAGGGTCAAATTTTGCCTATACACCTTATAACAAGCCTAGTACACAATTTTTGTAGCATACTTTTAGGCTTGTTATAACGTGTATAGCAAAAATAGGGTAAAGTTTTGCCTATACACCTTATAACAAGCCTAAAAGTATACACTTTTTTTTTAGCACTTTTAGGCTTGTTATAACGTGTATAGCCCAAATAGGGTAAAGTTTGCCTATGCACCTTATAACAAGCCTAAAAGTATACACTTTTTTTAATTTTGTAGCCTACTTTTAGGCTTGTTATAAGGTGTATAGGCAAAATTTGACCCTATTTGGTTATACGTTATAACAAGCCTAAAAGTATGCTACAAAAATTTAGTGTAGCCTACTTTTAGGCTTGTTATAAGGTGTATAGGCAAAATTTGACTTATTTAATATACGCTATAAGCCTAAAAGTATGCTACAAAAATTTAAAAAGTGTAGCCTACTTTTAGGCTTGTTATAAGGCAAAATTTGACCCTATTTGTTATACATCGTTATAAGCCTAAAAGTATGCCACAAAAATAAAAAAGTAATACTTTTAGGTTTGTTATAAGTGTATAGGCAAACTTTACCCTATTACATACAACCTAAAAGTATGCTACAAAAATTAGGCTTGTTATAAGGTGTACCTAATAATAAGCTAAAAGTATGCCAAAAAAAAAAGTAGCCTACTTTTAGGCTTGTTATAAGGTGTATAGGCAAATTATAAAAGCATGCTACAAAATAAAAAGTAACCTACTTTACTTTATAAAGTGTATAGGCAAAATTTTAATTCTATTTATTATATATAACAAGCCTAAAAGTATGCCAAAAATTAAAAAAAGTGTAGCCTACTTTTAGGCTTGTTATGGGTGTATAGGCAAAATTTGATCCTATTTTAATAAGTTAAAGCCTTTAAAACTTTTAGGTTTGTTATAAGGTGTATTATCCTATTTTATACCGTTATAAAGCCAAGTATGCTACAAAATTGTAGTACTTTTAGGTTTGTTATAAGGTGTATAGGCAAAATTTGACCCTATAATCGTTATAACAAGCCTAAAAAAATTTAAAAAAGTGTAGCCTACTTTTAGGCTTGTTATAAGGTGTATAGGCAAATTTGACCCTATTTGGTATACACGTTATAACAAGCCTAAAAGTATGCTAAAAATTAAAAAAAGTGTAGCCTACTTTTAGGCTTGTTATAAGGTGTATAGGCAAACTTTACCCTATTTAATATATTATAACAAGCCTAAAAGTATGCTACAAAATTTAAAAAGTGTAGCCTACTTTTAGGCTTGTTATAAGGTGTATAGCAAAATTTGACCCTATTTGCTATACACGTTATAACAAAAATTAAAAAAAAAAGTGTAGCCTACTTTTAGGCTTGTTATAAGGTGTATAGGCAAAATTTTACCCTATTTACATGTTATAACAAGCCTAAAAGTATACAAAATTAAAAAAAGTGTAGCCTACTTTTAGGCTTGTTATAAGGTGTATAGGCAAATTTGACCCTATTTGGGCTATACACGTTATAACAAGCCTAAAAGCATACCAAAAAAAAAAAGTGTAGCCTACTTTTAGGCTTGTTATAAGGTGTATAGGCAAATTTGACCCTATTTGCTATACACGTTATAACAAGCCTTAAAATATGCTACAAAAATTAAAAAAGTGTAGCCTACTTTTAGGCTTGTTATAAGGTGTATAGGCAAAATTTACCCTATTTATACATGTTATAACAAGCCTAAAAGTATGCTACAAAAATTAAAAAAGTGTAGCCTACTTTTAGGCTTGTTATAAGGTGTATAGGCAAAATTTTATCTATTTAATATACACGTTATAACCAGCCTAAAAGTATGCTACAAAAATTTAAAAAGTGTAGCCTACTTTTAGGCTTGTTATAAGGTGTATAGGCAAACTTACCCTATTTAATATACGTTATAACAAGCCTAAAAGTATGCTACAAAAAATTTAAAAAAAAGTGTAGCCTACTTTTAGGCTTGTTATAAGGTGTATAGGCAAATTTTACCCTATTTGGGTTATAACAAGCCTAAAAGTATGCTACAAAAATTAAAAAAAGTGTAGCCTACTTTTAGGCTTGTTATAAGGTGTATAGGCAAAATCCTAATTTAGTTATACAAGCCTAAAAGTATGCTAAAAAATTAAAAAAAGTGTAGCCTACTTTTAGGCTTGTTATAAGGTGTATAGGCAAAATTTCACGTTATCAAAAGTATGCTACAAAAATTTAAAAAAATTGTAGCCTACTTTTAGGTTTGTTATAAGGTGTATAGGCAAATTTACTCTATTTGGTTACACATAACCTAAAAGTATGCTAAAAATTTAAAAAAATTGTAGCATACTTTTAGGCTTGTTATAAGGTGTATAGGCAAAATTTGACCCTATTTGGGCTATACGTTATAACAAGCCTAAAATTATGCTACAAAAATTTAAAAAAAGTGTAGCCTACTTTTAGGCTTGTTATAAGGTGTATAGGCAAAATTTGATCCTATTTACATATATAACAAGCCTAAAAGTATGCTACAAAAATTTAAAAAAAAGTGTAGCCTACTTTTAGGCTTGTTATAAGGTGTATAGGCAAATTTGACCCTATTTGCTATACACGTTATAACAAGCCTTAAAATATGCTACAAAAATTAAAAAAAGTGTAGCCTACTTTAGGCTTGTTATAAGGTGTATAGGCAAAATTTGACCCTATTTGCTATACACGTTATAACAAGCCTAAAAGTATGCTACAAAAATTAAAAAAGTGTAGCCTACTTTTAGGCTTGTTATAAGGTGTATAGGCAAAATTTGACCCTATTTGGGCTATACACGTTATAACAAGCCTTAAAATATGCTACAAAAAATTAAAAAAAAAAAATGTTAAAAAAAAAGTGTAGCATACTTTTAGGCTTATTATAAGGTGTATGCCCAAATAATGGTTTGTTTTTAGTTTAACTCAAAATTTGTGACTCAGAATATTCGAACAGCTGCCTACTCATTTTTATGTTTGCCTGGTACTTTAAAATTGAGAGGAGCTGAATTAGGCCATTTTTTACTATGGCTAATACCCATCCCAGCTTTCAATTATCATACAGTGTACAAAAAAAAATAAAAAATTGTAATATTCTTTGTTCAGAAATGTAATTTTAAATTTAGCACTCTTTGGTATAAACTCTGGCAACGCGATATTTTCGATCGTGATAGTCCAATCTATCGATAGTATCTTACGTCGTAAATCTTCACGTTTTTGTTCACTTACGTGGTTTGGTTGGAATCTTTGGTTAAAATCTAGTATCTAGTAGTTTCTAGTATTAATAGCGAGAGAGCTCTTAGAGAGATTCGCTCTCGGCTCTCTCCTCTCCTCTTAGCAGACTGTTGTTCCTAACAGCTTCAATTCGACCCCATTTACATGTTAACCCGAAATTTTACGCCCATTTACCTGTTAACCCAAAACAAAGCCGCCGCCAAATCCTTAAATGTAGATGGGCTTAAGAAAATCGAAGCGATCGCAAGGTGGCTTTCATAATATATATATTTTTATAATTCATTTTGCTGTTTCTTACGTTTTTGTTCACTTACGTTGTAGATCGTTACGTTTTTGTTCAGGATTTTTTAGGGGGAAAGCTAAATTTTCATCTGGCAACACTGAATTCAAAATTTGTTTTTTTTTTTGCAAAATTTGTTTTTACGGCGAAACAAGATGAATCCTCTGGATAAGATACATGCTTTGGACGAGATCGAGAAGGAGATAATCCTGTGTATGCAGAGTGCCGGTAAGTGAGACATGCAAAGACCACAAGCGCATTTGTTTATATCTATAAATTTTTGCAGGCCAAGCGCTGCAGGAGTTGGGCAAGGAGAAATCTTCCCAGAAGAATGCTGAAACCCAGTCGCAGCAGTTTCTCAAGAGCCTGTCCAGCGTGGAATCGAAACTTTCGGAGCAGATTAACTATTTGACGCAAGTGTCCACAGGCCAGCCTCACGAAGGATCTGGCTATGCGTCCGCCAAGGTGCTCCAAATGGCATGGCACCGCATTCAGCATGCCCGATCCAGAGTCCGTGAGCTGGAGGAGACCAAGGCGAAGCATTCGCATGCTGCCCGCCAGCAGCAGAAGCGTCAGCAGGAGCACGCCGCAGCAGCCCAGCAGCAGCAACAACAACAGCAGCAGCAACAGCAGGCGGCGCAGCAGCAGCAGCAACAACAGCAAGCTGGAGGTGGAGGCGGCGGAGGAGCCGCCGGCGGTGGAGACCATCCCATGGGCAGCGGTGACTCCTCCATGTCTACCAACTAATTTTAAGTTTTTAGATTTTTGTAATTAAGTTTGTACGAAAATAATGCGAAGTTGAAAGAAAAACAAATCAATTCTCAACTTATATTTGTACTTTTAATGGCTTAAAATTATTATAACTAAAAATGGTCACAAATCTGAGGTTTTATCCTCTGGTTTATCACAAGTAGAAGGCACCGTAGCTCCTTCTTCATTACAAGTAGGAACCATCTCAACTCCCTCAGCATCAGAGTTTTTACAAACTGCAGGAACCAGCCCAGCACATTCTTTATTACAAGCAGGAACCATTTTAACTTCCGCAGCAACAGAGTTTTTGGGAGCATCTCTACTTTGGCCAATGCCAAAGAAATTCCTTTCGCAAACATGACGCACGCACTGCAACAGGACATTCCTCTCGTGTCGTATATCTGATTCCAAGAGTTTGGATAACAAGGTATTCTGTTGCGTTGCCTTTCGAGCTTTCTTGAAGTTCAAGCCATAAACACGCTTTGGTGGAGCTCGTTTAGGGGCGATTTTGGCCTTAGACTCTTCCTTAGGTTGAGGCTTAGGAGGATCTGATTTCATAATGGCTTCGGTTACACGTTGGAAAGGTTCTTCATCGGGTGCCTCATCGGAAGAGGAATCATTTTCCTTAGCAGGGGAACTTGCATATACAAAAGATTCATTTTGGACTTCATCAGAGACGTTTTTAACTGAAGAAGATGATGCCTTATCACTTGTACTGGGAACGTTTTCGGATGGTTGTGAAATTGTACCTTCAAAAGATATTTCCTTGGTGCTTACTAAGTCTTTGATTATATCTCTCCCTGCAAGATCAGGACTTTTATTCCGGTCGCTTTCCTTATGAAATTTAGGATCTTCTGCTTCCAGTTCCCCTTCATTTGGGTCATCTTCCATTTCCTCGCTCTCTGTCGCACTTTCATCCTCACTATCTGAGCCATACATCCCCAGCAAGCCAATCAAAGCGTTATCCTTTTTAGGAATTTTTTCCCTGAAGTGCTTGTAATCTGTCATTTGTCCGGTGCCCTGGAATTTGCCCGATCCGAAGGAGGAGAGATTCGTTTGTTTATCCTTTGGTTCCTCCTCTTCAATGCTCTTCATTTCAGATGTTGACGATTGCTTTTCTTCCTTAGCTTCATTAATAGTTGCTCCTTTCTTTTTCGCTTCATCTGGCTTTTTCTGTCCCCTCCTTTTCTTCTTATTTGTGGGCTTGGAACGCTCCTTGTTATCGTTCTTCGGCCGAGTTCGCTGGCGATCTTCCCGGTTGCCAAAACGAGACTTGGAGGCCTCCAAACGTTCACCGCGCTTCATTCGCTGCTCCCTGGCCAGCCTGGTTAGCTCTACATTAGCAACGGTGGGGAATCTGCAAGCAAAAAAGGCTTGAGAAGGTTTATGCTTAATAAATAGTATTAGTACTGACCTTTTTCTTCTTTCTGCCCTCCAAGCCGCCAATTCCTCCTCCGTCCAAACCTTCTTCACCCTTTTGTAGGCGCCCGTAATGTGATTAGCTTCTATGTGCCGTTCCAGGATGTTGTGAAGGGCCGCAAAATCGCAATCATCGGCGGGACATGGTTCGTGCTGTTCCAGGTGAAGCTGCATGTCCTGTGAATTGGCCAATTCCATGCCGCAGGTGTAGCAATACTCGGGCCGCGGTGGGGATTTGTAAACAGGTGGAGTTTCCGGCACACTGGGCGTATCCTTTGAAATAAACTATGGGTGATGTTAGTTGTCACCACCTCAAGAAATCTATGCTGTTGGACACCCACCTGCTCCTTGGCCAGATACTTGGCAGGCACTGTTGATCCTCGTGCGCCGTACATGGGCGGCGGTTGCTTGGCCCTCGGTAGCAGGGTCATCCCACTGGGAGTGAGGTAGTGGTGCGACGCCTTGGTGGCTGCATTTGGCTTGTCAAACTTGGGCGGCGGCAGTAGGAATTTCGGCTGAGTCTTCTGTTCCATTTTGTTGCATTGGGACAGTGTGACCGGACCTGCAAATCGTAAAAATCTCATAAACTAAAAATACTAAATTCCGATACAAAGTATCGATAGGTAGGGAGTCTATCGATATCCCCATATCGATTATCCTAGTGTGACCGCAGCGCACGATTGTTGCGAGCGGTGCTGCCAACTCATTACAAAGCTAAACTAGCCTATGATAACAGCTATAAAATAGCTTAATTGGCAACACTGGTCGCGAGCAACAAAAACAATTTGCTGGAAAGAAGTCAACATTAATTGTGTTTATTAATTTTAGGCGTTTAGACTAGAAAGCGAATACTCAACGGGACAGCAAAATGCAAAGCGTTCTCAACACCGTAAAAGGCACGGCACTGAATGTGGCCGAATATCTAACGCCCGTGCTAAAGGTAAATGATGAAAAAAAAGTGCAACACGGAAACTAAAAAGAAAATGTTACTTTCGCTGTGATTATATACAAGCCAGAGCAGCGAAAGTGCGTATATTCAAGCCAGCATCAGCACAAAGAAAAGCCAACGGAGATAAGGGCTCTCTACTCTGTGTATTGATTCGCCCATTTTCATTTTCCCCCGACGATTTCCCATTCTCCTTAATTGGCCATAAAAACCGGATTCGTCGCCAGACTGTCGCCGAATTAATTTTCCACAGCACCTCTAGGCAGTAAAACTAACCACTTAAATTTCACCCTTTCGCTTTCAGGAATCCAAATTCCGTGAGACGGGCGTTCTGACCCCCGAGGAGTTTGTCGCCGCCGGCGATCACTTGGTTCACCATTGCCCCACCTGGCAATGGGCTGCCGGGGATGAGACCAAGACGAAACCCTACCTACCAAAGGGTGAGTTGGGCTGCAATTAGTTGGCATTTATTAACACAATGGCCAGCTTGCCGATTTAAACCCAATTTAAATCATTTAAATCACTTTTGCCACCCAATCCAATCCAGATAAGCAATTTCTGATAACGCGCAATGTGCCATGCTATCGTCGCTGCAAGCAGATGGAATACGTTGGCGAGGAGACCCTGGTGGAGGAGGAGTCTGGCGACGGCGGTTGGGTTGAGACCCATCAGCTCAACGATGACGGCACCACCCAGCTGGAGGACAAGATCTGTGAACTGACAATGGAGGAGACAAAGGTGAGTGCAGGACTATCTCAAATTTAATTTAATTAAAACAATATTAAACATCTGTTACAGGATGAAATGCACACTCCAGATAGCGACAAATCTGCCCCAGGCACCGCAGCTGGAGCCGAGGACGAAGACGAAGACGATGACGAGGCCATTGACATGGATGATTTCGAGGAGAGCGGCATGCTGGAGCTAGTTGATCCGGCCGTAGCCACCACCACACGAAAGCCCGAGACGGAAACGAAAGCCGCCAGCACATCAGCGGCGGCGGCTGGTGGTGAAGCCAGCGGTGGTGGTGACTCAGCCGTGCTCCACACCCGCACCTACGACCTGCACATCAGCTACGACAAGTACTACCAGACGCCACGCTTGTGGGTGGTGGGATACGATGAGCAGCGCAAGCCCCTGACCGTGGAACAGATGTACGAGGATGTATCTCAAGATCATGCCAAGAAGACGGTAACCATGGAGTCGCATCCGCATCTTCCGGGCCCCAATATGGCCTCGGTGCATCCCTGCCGCCATGCTGATATCATGAAGAAGATCATCCAGACGGTGGAGGAGGGCGGCGGTCAGCTGGGCGTGCATTTATACTTGATAATCTTCCTGAAGTTCGTTCAGACCGTCATACCAACGATCGAGTACGATTTTACGCAGAACTTTAATATGTCTTAAAAAATGCTTGTATCCCTGCAAATAAAGTTTTCCGGCAAACACTAACCAAGAAACCGTGTTTCGTTTTTATAATTACTTTTTATTTCACTTTGCTTTTGTTGGTTGCATGTTTGAAACATCTCTGAGATGAAAATTGTATGTTAACATAATTAATAATAAAGCATATTTTAAATCAAATTGATCCAAATATGCATTGTAGTTTTTTAGGTAGTTTTGTTTCTAGTTAAATGATTTCTTTCCTCCTTCTCTTTTAACAGTTTTTCAAACTTAAAGTGTGTGTGTTGTGTGTGTGTGTGTGTTGCTTGCATTTATAATTAATCATTTAATGTATATTATATATATAACTGTTAGATCTTTCTTTTTTTTTTTGTATTTTTTTATGGGTTTATATAGTATATATATAGATTTTTCTTAATAGTTAAAATCACTTTTCATTTGCAATAACAGGTTCACATCGTAATCAATTTTACACAATAAACAAATACCTAAACGCCATTCACACATTCACCTGAAGAATATACATTTAAATATGTTGCAAGTGTATATATCGATCGATCCTCTGCTTCTATTATAACGTTAGACGTCAACAATTTACTTTGCCTGTACTTTACTTTACTTACACATCTTTTAAATATATAACTGATCCACTTGCCTCTGCCTATTATGCCTAAACCTCAACACTAACTCCTCCGCATTGCCAACTTTTACACATTATTTACCCATAAATTGTTGTTTACTTTTTTTTACATTTTTATAATACATACAGAGACCTAAATTTATATATAATGTGTACAGCTAGGGCAAACCTATATAGTAGATGTCGTCGTGCTTTTCGTTTTGTATTTTCCTTTTGCCTTTTGTCCCCATAATAATAATCTTGCGTCTGCCAGAGCATATTTTCTATTGTAATATTCGTGAAACATCTTGAAACGATTTTTGTTTTTAATTTGAAATGTGTGTGTGTTTTTTTCTGAATCTGAAGTTATTTTTATATATTTTTGTTTAAGTTTATAAGGTACGTTTTGTTTAAGCGCAAAATGCCTAGGCAAAAATGAAGGCAATAAAGCAGAAACGAAACGAATTCCAAGAATATTAAATATTAATTAAATTAACTTAATATTCGAATTGAAAATTTGTCCATTAATCGTTTTCATTTTATTAAATACAATTTATTTGGTTTATTTCGATATTTTTGATTTTTTACAATTTATTCTTTTTGTTTTTGTGTTTAATTCGCTTTCGGTTCCGCTCTCATTGCCCAAATTACTGACTAAGCATCTGTGTTACTCTTTTTTTCAGTTTATAATGTAGGTATTTTTATTATTTATAATTTTGCTTGCTTTATCTCATTTGCTGCTTTGCACAAAATATTATATTCTTTAGATAATAAGCCTAACACACTTTCTGGAAACAATTACGCGCTTTTGGTTGAAATTTACAAACGGTTGAAACAGTTGCAGCTAAATTTAAATATTTATATATTTACTATATATGTTTGTAGTTTTAAACATGATCTTTATTAATATATAATGTATATATATATATAATTTCTTGCTCATCATCTCCGTCATCATCTTGTTTGTTGTAGGTAGTTGTTTGCATTGTTTTCTTACACACTTAAATTGAAATTACATTTAATAATATACACATACTACATTCATACCGTTATGAACACCTATAACTTTTGCTTGTTGTTTGGATTCTCCCTCAATTATCATTCTTTATAATATTTTAGATTAGACGCAAATACTATGCAAGACACTTGGCGCGCGCGAAAAGTTACAAAAAGAAACGACGAAATAATTGGAAAATATAAAAACAACTATAGAGTAAAACCGAAAATACTAGTGTTAAAAGTGTTGCTGCAGGACGCTTAAAAAGTAACGCCAATTTACATAAAAATATATATATTCAAATATATATATGCATATATATATATAGATTTTATCCATAAGTATCGTATTTTATATGTAGAGGTACAATATTTATAAAAATAAAATTTCTTATGCTTCTCTTTTGAAAGTTGGGGGCGATCGTTCGTTCTGCATGCCATATTTTTTAGATTTCTAACCATACAATCTACCATATATTCTCGCTTTTACAAATTGCTTTAACGGGGGACATCGACTCTACACAAATTAAAAACACGCATTAACTTAGGACGAACATTAATTACATAATTAGTTAAACGTTAAACTAGACCTAACCGTAAACGTAATAATAATTAAACATTGAATCAACAAATGTGTGTGTGGTGTGGTGTGTGTGTGTGTGTGTGATAGTTGTTGGTGGTTGGTGGTGGTTGGTAGTAGTGATGATGCATTTATCCATATCAAATATGGAATTCTGTATCCTCCTCCGCGGTTCGCTCTGGTTTGTTGCCTCGGGGAATCCCTCTGCTCGCCTCGTTATTTACATTTCATAAATGATTAAGTATTCCGTGTCGTATGTGGTTGTGTACCCGGCCTCCTACACCTTGCGTTTGGCGTGGAGCATCTCCATGAGCAGTGTTTGGGTTGGCGCACTGCCGGCACAGTGCTTGGAGTACAGGTGCTCCTCGCCGCGTGCGGCCATGGCATGGATTTCCGGTAAGATGTTCACTAGCCTACTGAATTTGTCCTGTAAATGAGAGAAGAGAAGGGAGAGAGGTAAGTTTATGTTGTAAGGTAAATATAATATTTGATAAGGTAAAAATAAAAATTAGAATCCGGCTCGAAGAACCAAAAATTAAATATTCTAGCTGTTGAATCCGGTTCGAAGGACTACAAATAAAATATTCACTAGCTAGAATACTTAATTTTTGGTCCTTCACTAGCTAGAATATTTAATTTTTGGTCCTTCGAACCGGATTCAAATTTTTATGTTTACCTAATAGAATATAATATATAAAACTCAATCCTTTACTTACATTAACTGACGGATAACAGGTGAGGGTGTAGTCCAGCAAAGCGGCTTGCACATTATCATGTCCCTCGGAGACGGTCTTCCGGTTGACAATACCCCGCACATCTGAAACAAACAAGGAGGGACGCTTAGAAGGTTGGCAATCTGCGAAAGAGTGTCCAATACGGCCTTACTTGGATTCAAGAGGATTAGGAATTTCATGCAGACATAGTCGCCCATATCGAATTTCAGATCTTGCAGCTTATTCTGCAGCTCGTTGAAGTAATCGCCCAACTGCGGTACACCCAACAATCCCAGACTCAGCAGATTGAAGACCTGGCCATTATTCAGTTGCGTCTCATCGGGCAGGCCGTTGTGGATGCGATGGTGCAGGTGATCAAGGACCAGCATGTCCGACCACGAATGCTGCAGCAGCTTCATTTGATCGTCAACCTGGGTTTTTCAGAAATTAAAAAGAAAACTAATGGTTAGCAAATGAAGCAATACAAAAGTTTCATTCAAATATTAATGAAAGGCAGAACACGGTTGCCAATTTTAAACTGGATTAACAATTTATGATATTATTAAATTATGTATAATTTCTATAAAGAAGGAATTTTATCCAGTTTCCAAGTGGCAACCGCACACGCATTGGGTTCAATAGATACGTTTTTCGTATGGTGATATGTGGTATGGAGATAGATATGTTAAGGCCTAGCTTTTGGATGCTCTGGCATTACGACACGCCCTCTCTTTCGCTCTGGGTTTCGCTCAGTTTCGCTCAGTTTCTCTCAGTTTCTCCCTGACTCAGTCTCTGTCTCAGTTTCTCCGCTCTTGGTGGGCTGTTGCTGGTATGGGTGAGCAGCACCTCGGTTGCGTCACTGAGCGAGAGACGCGGTCGCTTGGCTGGCTGACTGACTGACTGACTGACTGGTTCGGCTTTGCTGGCTAAGTAGGTCAGACGCCAAATGAAATCGAAATTCAATGCAGAGATTCTGCCGGCGTCGCTGTCGAAGTCAGTCGTCGCTGGTTTACATAACATGCCGCAGACTTGGCCCCTATAGCTGGAAAACTGGTTTCTGGCTCTGCGGCGGCCGCTGTCTGCTGCTGTCTGTGTTGTCTGCTGATTTCTGATCACTGATTTACTCTGATTTGTGGATGGAAACGGGTACGGGTAGAGGGACTGGGATGAGGACGCTAGCCATACCTTGAGGTCCTTGAAGAAGACCGTGTTCCGTGCCCAGTCCACTTGCGAGAACAAGTTCTGGTCGAGCACTTTGCACATTAGCTCGAAGAGATCCACCTCCACCTGGTTGTAGGTCTGCTTTTGCAGCAGAGCAAACAGTTGCGTCTGCCATTCCCGATCGTCGATTGATTGCACAAATTCACGAATCATTGGTGAGACTCTGCGGGAAATAAGTTTAATAGAAGTTAACTTTTGGCAGAGGTAGAGGCAGAGGGTCTAAAACTCACCTTAATGGCTCGATTAGCGCATCGGCTGTGCTCGATGGATGTGTGCCGGAATCAAAGCTTTGTTTTTTTTAGAGGAAAGATACAGAAGAGATATAGTTAATAAGTGTTTAGGGTTTCTTCAAGTTGAAGGAGCGCTCATCAAGTGAAAATTGCAGCAAAACGAAGGAAGACACCTTTGACTAATTATTATTAAAATTCTAATACCGTTATTACCTCAAAAATCAAACTTTTCAATCTATTTTCTAAGAAACCCTTTAAGAAATTAAAAAAAAAACTGCCTGGCATAAAGAAAACAAGAATTAAAAATCCCAAACAAATTCTATCGAAAATATTTAACTCAAATTTCCCCAAAAATTACTTAAAACACATAAATAAAGCTCCAAAAACTGGCAAAATAAATATGATGCACATTAATAGCTAATTTTGTAGGAGTTTTCCTAACAAATTACTGATTTTTAAGGCTACAAAAATTACTCCAAAAATTTAAACAGCCTGAAAAAAACTTTATAAATATCTATAATATTATATTAACTATAAAAAACGATTGTAAACCACCTAAAACGGTGCCCCACTTCCAACATTTGCTGCATATAATCATATTGAATCCTTTTCCATAAAACTTTGTATAAAATAACGAGAAATTTAGCATAGAATTTGTGTTTTTTGAGGTTCGTTCGTTTGTCGGAGTTTCGAATAATAAATCTTTAGAGTTCAGTTCCCGATTGATAGTTGTTTTCTTGGCTAAATACCACAATTTCGAGTCGGCCGTGTTCTGCAGAGATCCTATTCCAGCCTCGTGGCCACCGTTACGATGCAGGCCTTCGGCAGAGCTATTGCCACCGCCTCCTCCGCCGCCCGCATTGTTGCCACCTCCTCCGCCGCCGCCACCGGACGCTCCGTTGCCCGTGCTGCTGCCGTTGTTGTTGCCGCCGCCGCCACCGCCGGTACTGCTGCTGCCGTTGCTGCTATTGCCATTGCCCACGGAACTGGGACCGTTGAGGCCCCCGCCATTGCCGCCGCCACTGCCGCCGTTGCCGGCATTCATGGGCGTGGTTATCACACCGCCCGTGCTGGCATTCACCTGTCCCAGCGCAATGGCAATGGGGCTGGGCGAAGAGTCCGGCGATTGGGTGAGTGAGGATACCTGGCGAAGGGGAATGGAAAATTGAATAATTAATAAATTTGTTGGTTTCTTTTGGGGCATACATTTGAATTTATTTGAGATACTGCAACTCACCTGAGGTATTTGAATTTCCTGCTTAATGTTCATATTTGGATATGCTTGCTGGTAGCCCGGCGAGATCGGCGTTGGCTTGATGTCCGGACCCATCGAGTTGCGGAGCGCCTGCAGCGCCAACTGCCGCTGCCGCATCACCTGCAGCTTCCGCGCCCGATCCCGTTTGTACATCGGTCCGAATTTGTTCCGTCCGCCCCGCATCCGATCCGCTCGAACAGCTGCAAACGGGAAAAAATTGGGAATTTTGTATAAGTTTCAATGTTTGCGGGTTACAATTTAATCGCTAGAGATGGTTGGGAAATAACTATGTTCATTAATAGAAAAAACTGCCTGTGGTCCTAACAAAAATAAATGAAAGCTTGACTTTATGGGGAAAAAGAGTACAAAGGTCCTATCAAAGAGATATATTTATCCATAGCCAATGTCTGTCATCAGTATCCTTTTATTTATAACAAAGTAAATCCCTTATTATGCTTAATTTAATACGTTTTATTATTCTTATTAAGCCACAAGGGCATGCAATTATGTTTAAAATAGAAAGAAAATATTTTCCTTCTTTTAAGCGACCCAAAAGAAGTTAGTGGGGTTTCCCCCTGACTACCAGTGAAAAATCCTTTTCCCCTTTTTTATATATATTTCATATTTCTCATTAAAAGCCAACTCATAATGGCGCTTGACAAAAACAAACGCACACACAAGCGCACGCACATGGAAATTGTAGTTACATACGTATATTGCGCATACGCCACATTGTACAGCGGCATCAAAACA
Source organism: Drosophila triauraria (assembly GCA_014170255.2). Classification (NCBI taxonomy): domain Eukaryota; kingdom Metazoa; phylum Arthropoda; class Insecta; order Diptera; family Drosophilidae; genus Drosophila; species Drosophila triauraria. The sequence goes on along the minus strand of CM024336.1, from coordinate 11,131,016 downwards.
AAAACTATACAACGCTCGTACGTAGATATGTATGTATGTAGGTAAGTCCGTGCGATTGTGCGTTTGTATGTATGTGGGAACACGCTAAATGAAACGCAATAAAATGCGCTTCTTATGGCGCAGCACGGAAAAAGAGCGTAAAGGGTGCACGGCAAGAAAAACAAGTCATAATTAGTAGCGAGTTTATAACCAGTATAAAGTTAAAATAAAGAATATAATTTTTAAAATGGGAAAATCAAGGACTTGCCATTAATATAAATGGGAAAACAAGTAAACAACTTTAATGGGTAAAGCTAAAACATTAAGACATTCAGGGCCTTATGCTATGATATTAAAAGAACATTATTGCTAAACATTACTTGGAAATCATCGTTATTTTACTCATTATAAAAATACTCAACTATACAAATAAATAAACATACATAAATCATAAATCATTAACCATGTAACTTGTAACACAGTAGATAAATCATAAAGAGATAATTATGATAACTAACTTACTAAGGTTATTAATTTTTATGTACCTTTTTAATATTTTATGGATATGGAATTGAATTTATAATTTCTCAATGAGTACATTAGGTATTTTAAGACTTTAAACTTTATTATGATTTATGATTTATGATTTAGCCAATTTATGGGATAACAAAATCATTTTTAAGGTACTAAAAATCCAATTTATATTTTATAAATGTCATTTGTGGAAAATACTAAAAATACTAAAAATACTACTAAAATACTATAAAAAAGGCTTGAAGAAAAATACGTTTTGACATCAAACATGTATTGTATTTACTTATAATGGTATTAATTTACTAATACTTGACATATTAAATACTTATTTTAATGCTTAAATGTCGAATTTAATTAATGAAAATAATTAAAACACATTTAATGCTTTCTTATCAAGTCAAAATGTACAAAATAAATATTTAAACAAACTAGAATTTTTAGCTGTAAATTTTTTCTTGCTCTGTAAGAGTGAGAATTGTGAGGGTGGCTTGAGTCCAAAACAGATTGCAATTGCAGCTAGCGCCGTGCACATTTACAAGATGCAATACTCGGGGGTTGTTTTCGCAAAAATAAAAAAGGAAACACGAAGAAAGAAAAATAAAATGCGAAAGGAGGAGAAAACGCGACGGGGTTGGCATTGGGTGGCATTGGGTGGCGGCAGGTGGCCACCATAAAATATGCATTTCAAATGCAAAAGGCAAAACGGAGAAAAATTAAGACACAAACAGTCGCGCGCACACACACACCGCAGCGTTTTTGATATATGCAATTTTAGTGCGCTGAACAAGTAACTGTAATTTAGGTCAAGCGTATTGTTTACAAATAATCAACATATGTACATACATACAGGCACATGCAGGTGCCAGAGTGTTGGTGCGTTTGCTCTCTCAAACGCTACGCTCTGACTCTCGTCGCTGCCGCTCTCTATAGCAGCACACTCTCTTTCTCTGACGCCGCACTCTCTCTCTCAGTCGCCATGCGACTCTCCTTCGATTATGGTTTTTTTTCTTTTTGTTTTTGGCTTGGCAACGCGAAAGAGCTTTCTATTACGACATTTTGAGCGAGAGGGAGCGCCATTAGACGGAGAGGCTTTCCGCATTAGACAACTTTGTTGAGTGGAGTAGGTCAAGGACAGTGTGTGTGAAAACTGGGACAACACGGCCATTGTTGTTGCCTGCCAACTCTCCCAAAAAAGAAAAAGAAAAACTCACTCGCTCTCTCCACCACTCTCACTCTCCGGGCTCCACGCTTGACTCTCTTGGGAAAGTTATTTGTGTTTGTGGGCGCCGCTTTTTTATGCCTTTTTCCGGCTTTGTATCCAAGACTATTTATGTTGGGCAAGGTAAAATACAGTGAATACAACATTGAAAATCGATCGCGGATTTATGGTTTATGGAGTTCATGTAATCGCCCACCATCAAAGGTTTTTCGTCTCAATTTCTTGGCCTAACTTACTATCTTTTTTTAGGTTTACACTTTAAAATATGAAAAATAATTTTACTAAGGTTAAGTTCGATTTCTTTTTAAGGGTTAAGAACATTAACAAAATAATTATTCCTAACCTGTTGAGAATATAATATATTTTATTAAGTAACTGCAACCAAAAACGTATTTTAAATTATTTAAGGTATACACAACTGCTTTAAATAAAATTTTATATCTAAAATTAGGTAGTTCCTAGAAAATAAAAATAAAAAAAAATTTCTTTCAAAAAAATTTTTTTTTTCTTTCAAAAAAATTTTTTTTTGTTTTTTTTGTAAGTTTCTATTTTAATTCCGTTAGCCCTTTTCTCAAAGTGTATCTAACTTACATAATTTCCTAGCGACATTTTTTCACTTTCAACCAAGTTTTTTATTTAGATTTCCACCTTTTTTTCGACTGCGTGTGGGGTTAAGTGGTTCAATTTGTAAACGACAGAAAAAAAAGATGTTTTTTGAAAGTTATTCCCAACCGACAGGCAGCTCTTCCTCCTTTTCGCCCTTTTGCTCTCTTTTTTTTTTTGGATTTTCTCACACAGCCAGCTGGGAAATCAATAAATGTGGCCTGTCAGTTGGCTTTTATCGTAGGCGTTTTTTGGGTTCAAGCCATTTGTGTATTTTTTGTTATTTTGAAGCCGTTTACAATTTGTTTGCCGCTAATTTGGGTCACTGGTGCGTATGAGTAACTTTTTGGACAAAGTTTTAAGCTTAGTTTCCGTAGCGGATGTTGTCATCGAGTTTCATTTAATTTAACGATTCTTTAACTAGTTTTTTTATATCTTTCAAAGAGCTGTGCGAGCTGTGCTCATGCCTTGCACAATATGTTGTGGCTTAAAAATAGTCTATTGATTTTCAAATCAATTGGGCATAATATTACGTATACGACACGTGGGATTTTATTGGAAAGTCAGAACAAGAATTTTAAGAAAAATAAACAGGATACATTTTAAGTTGTGGTTTAGAATTCGAGGTAATAAATAAATCAGATTCTGTAAATACATATGTATACTTCATAGATTTGGTATAAATTACGTATACGCAGTGGGGTACTAGAAAACGTCCGTAAGACACGAAAAATTATGTTTCTAAATTTAAAAAAAATAATTTTAGGATAAGGAAAATATCTAAAAATTAAGGATAAGGATCTAAGAAGATAATTTGATATATTGCTCCTTAATAAATATAAATAAATGTTAACAAAGTTTAGGCCAGATGTCCAATTCATTTTTTCTTCATGTGAGGGTTAACTTTTAACTGACAGTTATTTTAGAGTTACGAAACTATCGGCTATATAGTGCTGAGGAGAAGAGTCATTTTACAGCGATCTTCGTTTACATATATAGCACACTTTGAGTGCTTAACACCTCCTGTTAGTCGCTGTTTTGACCAGCGGTTAAAATTATTTAACCGTTAACCTGGTGGTGCTACCTTAACATTGTCATTTTTCTCTCTTATTAAATATTCAAACTGAATACAAATGGAATAGACTCGGAGAAAAACATACCGCTAATCCCGTTCAATCATAATTTGTTACCTGTTGTTAAGTTTACAAAAAACGGTAAAAATAAGGGGCCCTAATCCCTATTGTACCAACCTCTGAGACCGAAAAACATATGGCTTGTGAGCCGTGTGAGTCACACTGCATAGTATCCAGCAGCTAAGCCGAAAGACTCGCTGGCTTTTATGGTCCAAACAAAAAGTAAAAGAGAAAAAAATAAAAAACTAAAGTCACAAAATCCAAAAGCGGCTAAAAATTGCCGCAATTATAAAGCCCGACTGAACGAGAGAGAGAGGGATATCTATGGCTGTGTTTGTGGTGGGAGGAAAAGGGGAGCGACGCTGACGAAAGAGATTTCAACAGAGCCGCCAACAACAACAACAACAACAGCGGCGGCCCCAACAACAACAACGGAAGGACGGAACGAGACGGAACGGAACGAACAGCAAGAAACGAGAAAATGTTCGTAATAATTCAGTGAGTATTAAAAATAAAATACACGCACACACTCACGCTACATGTTGCATTGATTACACACTCACTTACATGCAGACGAGAAAAAAAATCCACCGAGAGAGACAAACATTTTGCCATATCACGTGCACTCACACCAGCACACTGTGGAATCTAGGTCATGAGCGCAAGAGATGGCACTATGGGCCAAGTACACGAAAGCGGAACTGAGATGGCAATACATTGATATATGTACGTACAACTGAGTTATATTGCATACACTTTGTTTTTGCTCTCGCTGCCGGCGGCGCTGTTGGCGTCGCTGCCCCGGCTGCTGACTCAAGTGTGTGTATATGTGTGTGTGAGTGAGTGGGAGAGCGGAGGGGCAGCAGAGAGCGCGCTCCACCAAAAAGACAACAAATAAAACTCAAATGAAAAACGATTTTTGTTCGAATATCTCGTAAATTTTATGCACACCCAAAAAAAACAAACAAAATAATAATAAGCACACGGAATTTATAATAATAATAAAATTGATTTAATAAGCGGAAGCAATTCCTAACGGGAATAAAATATTATTTGGCAATTTTTGGCACAGCAAAAAGCGCTTCACATTTCTTGTACAATAATAATAACGGCTTGCACATATTTTAAATATTAGATATTAAATAAATATTAAAAAGCATTTCAATATATTTGAAGTAATAGCAAAACTAATCGAATTAAAATTATCCAAGGAACATTAATGTCAAAGAAAGAGAAGCTTAAATCGAGTTAAGGATATTTAAAAATGACTTTTCTATGATAAAGAAAAACTATTTATGGATATTCCCATTTTATTAAAAAAAAAAAAAAAAATTTTAAATAGAAATGAAAGTATTAAAGCTTTAATAACAATACATTTTTGTTAAATATGCATTTTTTTTTAAAATAACATTGATTAAGAGGTTATTTAGATTTGTAAAATCATTTTTTTTAACCAAAGCAAAGGCGGCATATGAATAATTTTTGGTTTGTGCCATAATAATATTAATATTTTTAATATTTATAAGAAATTTAAACCACTTTTATTAAGTTAATGTAGATATTGAATCGATAAATTATATGAATATAGGTTTTAAAATATTAAAAAAGGATACTGATAACAAACAATGGCTAAAAAAAGTCTTTAATTCAAGACCGCTGCTTTCTGTAGACAAGAACTGTTCACGCGCCTATCTTTAAATATAGCGGCCGCTTGGGCACTTGAAACATATTGTAAATGTAATCTGAGCCCCTGCGTGGGACCTCAGAAGATAAGACGAGCAGATGTGCGGTCTGCGTAGGTCATAGAGTAAAATTAGAATCCAATCTCCTATATAAAGCGAAAATAGTTTTAAATAAAATCAGTTTCTTACAAAAACTCACATGTTAACGTCTTATATTTTGGGACCGCTTTACAAGAACTTTGTGTGTTTTTGCCATTAAGTCGACTTTTGAGCCTTAGTTTCGTTTAAGGCAAACTTTTACAAATTGGAAATAATGACAAAATAATATTTCCTGTTACACAACTGGAAACTACTGCCTGCAATCAAAACTACCATAAATTCACACCTTTTTTCTAACATATGACAATTTATTTTGGTGTCAAAAACTCCAAGCAACAAACAACGATGTTTCTCTTGGCAATCACACAATTTTCACACTTTTCACACTTTGCATAATAATTTGCAGAGTTTGTTTGACGCTGTGCCACATTCACAGGCAACACAGGCATGTGGCAAGCAAGTGAGCGTTGCAAATGATAACTAACAAACAAAACCAAACAAAACACACACAAAAAACTCAACAAATACAAAATAGAGAAGAAAAAAAGAAACAGAAACGAGAAACACAAATTGCGCGCGCTAGTTTGAATCCAGTTCACAAAAGCAGTCAGTCAGGAAAAACCGAAGAAGAAGAGGAAAAAAAAACTATTACAAAATTCAAAACATTTTCAAATGAGAGCGAAAGCCAGCCTCTCTCGGTCTCCGTTGCTCACTTGCCGCTTTTTCAGTTTGTTTGGCTCTCAGGCCGACCCCCTTATGGAGCTCTCTTGCTTCTCTCGCGACACAGAGACGTCGACAGAGGCCGTTTTGCGGGCGAGGGCGTGGAATTCTTTTGGGGCCGCCGGTGCATGCTGCACTGACTCTGAATAAGTCTATATGTATTTTTGCACTATATACACAACACACTGGCTCTATATATGCATGTGGGGTTTACATAGCAAAAGGTATATAAAAGAACAGGGAGAAAAATACTAGAAAGGACGAGAGCTGTGAACATTTTATAGAATAATAATAAAGTCAACTCTGTTTTATATAATTTTTTGTACCTCAATGTTCTGTAATGTATCGGTAATATCTGTTATATTCTTTGTAAATTACCTTAGCTTTCATTTAACTTTAATTTCATTTTTTTATAAACAGTTCTCTTTTACTAATTTTTTAAATAAATTGACATATGAGCCTAGAAAAGCAACTCTTATAAGTTTGAGTAAGTCTCAAATAGCTTTTTAATCAAATTAAATATATATTTTTTAGCAGTAATTGTATTACTTGTAAATATATAATAGAAATTTCAAAATCTAACGAACCAACTTATTTCGTTGCTATATTTAATGTAAAAATAGTCTCACTGCTAAATTTGGTTTAACATTTTTATGAAACCTACAACATAAATGTAAAATAAACTATGTTCTCTCCCCAAATACATTTCTCTCAGTGTAGATATGCCAGTACATGTCTGTGTACTATATTCCACAGCACATGCTTATTTTTGTGGGGCGCCCTCTCAACTTGTGTGCCAGAAGCGAAAAAGGAAAAGTTTTTTATTATTTTTCCCTTTGACTTACCCAAAAAAAAAAAAAAAAACAAGGGGTAGGAAAATGAGGTAAATTTTTTTTTTGCGAGATGAAAAGTAATTATGCAAGTAATAAGGCAAAGCCAAAAATAATAGAGGGAGCCAGGCTTAAATTTCAGTGGATTAAACACGAAAAGAAGGGCCAAGTTTCCAAACAGCACAAAGTCATATCCGCTTTTTCCACAATTAAGTCCAAAGGTCAACTTAATTATCACTAAATTATATTCACGAAATATTAAGAATATTGGTAATATTGGAGATATGAAAATTGCGGTATTATAAAACATAAATAGGAAGAGAATATAATGGCAATGGACTGAGAAGAAAAGCCACAGTAGTTCAATATTAAAATTAATTTAATAAGTATTAAATAATAATGGGTTTTAAAAAGGTCCATAAGTAAATCAATTAAATGATTACATTTCAGGAAAAAATAAAAATAAAATAAAAAAAAAAACAAACAAAGCAAACAGAGAAATTATAAGCTAAAAAGTATCCCTAAAAGATTAAGTAAAAACATAAACAAACAAGTACTTCCTTTGGTAAAAGCGTTTAAACTATGCAATAAAACAACAATACCCCTTAACAATCGTTAAACATTAATTAAAAATATTAATTAAAACAAAAGGTCCGCCTTGTAAGAATGTTTGCTCAAAGAAAATGCTGAGAAAATAAAATAAAGCACAAAGCTAAGAAGAAAACAAATGGAAATAAGCGAAAGGTAAATGAGAACGAGGTGAAAGAGAACAACAGCAGTTTTTGTAATAAAAAAAAAGGAATGCTAAATAAAATGTTGACGCAGTGACAACAATGACAAAAGCTGGCGTCATTAAGACGTGACAGAGCCAAGAACAACAACGAAAAACCGCAGACTGACCGACCTACCCGACCAAAAAAAAAAAAACAATAATAATAAAAACAAGCAGGCGGCTGCAGGGGAAGCGAAATAAATAATTGGGATAGGTCTGGGATACACGGGCACGGAAATACACTTATTAATACATTTTTAACGCCGTTGTTTATACATACAACCGAAATGGGGCCACCACAGCCGTGCGGCACACATCAGTAATGCAAATTTACATAATCTGCGTTTAATTACTCATGGATGCCGTTGGCGAGCGGTTCTAAAATAAGTCGAGAATTCTCCATGGTTGCCAGCACAAAATTCCTTAGGGACAGGGAACACTTCGAGCTGCGAGCTTCGAGCTTCGAGCTACGAGTTTCGAGTTTCGAGTTTCTGAATCCCCAAAGAATTTCAATGTTAGCCCGCCGCCTCATTTGTTGTTTTGCTGCGCATTTATAAATAATAAGAAATATCGATTTAATTTCATTTCGACTGCAGGAGCGAGCGCCACAAGCGAGAGCCCAAAACTGCAAACAAGGAACGGAACGATGGGGTCCGCTCCACCCATTCCATTCGAACTACTTAATATATACGCCGAGTATGGATGGCACTCCCAAACGAATGTTTGGCAAAAAGGGGTCATGGTTGAGGCTGCCAATAGTTGGAATTTTGCGGCTCTCGTCTTGGCAAGTGCCATTTCTAGGGGCTATGGGGAAAAGGAGGGACATTTTTTGGGAAAAGAAGAGAGTCAAAGGAATTACAGAAAAGTTGACTAAGAAACAACTAGGAATTCAAATAAAGAATTGGTTTACATTTAAAGGAAATATCTTTGTAAACTCACAAAATATTACGTATACGTAAAGTTAACATCAAATTGGTAAAATCAAAAGAAGAACAATTCTATTCAGTTTCCTACTCAAAGAGTAATTGTTTCCTTTTCCCTAAATAAAACTGACTAACTGCCAGATCTAAAATAACTAAAGAATCTCACGACAAAGCTTTAATTTCGTCTTGGAATTTGATTCTCATTACTCATTGCATGAAACATCTCTTGTTTCACCAAGTAATAGTCCTTGATTCATCTACATTGTTGTGCACTTAAAAACCCAAACACAGCTCGTGATTAAGTAATCAAATGCGTAGCTAAAATAACTGAATATCTGATTCCCAGAAGTTTCCAATGCTTCCTGCTTGAATGCATATTAAACTGCCTTTTGATTACTTCCCCAAGGTTGGCGAAGGCAAATCACTCATACGCAATGTTGTAAATAAGTTTTGGGCGAGGTTCAATGGAAAATACGTGACTGTGGTTAGGGAGGTAGGTCTCAGGGGCTCCAAAAAACCATCTAGAAGATATTTAATTGAGGCAAATATTATAACAAAGAAGAAATGTGCTTTATTTGATTATAAATCGTAGAAAAGAAAAGAAATAACCATTCCAAGAGCACAATTATTCGTCTTATGATTGACATTGATAGTTAATCATAAAATATATACAAAACTCGCTGTGAGAGTAAATCAAAATGTGAAAAAACAAACTTATAAGCGGAATTCAGCAATACTTTCGATATTTACATAACTATATAGAATATAATTTAATCTCTTTTCACTTTTCCTAAAGTATACCTATTTAACCAACCATCTTAGGAGTATTTAGAACGTTTTCTTCTTTCTAAATAATAAATAATAAATAAAGTAGCAAAACAGAGACTCACCCTCCAATTTCATGCCGACTTCGAGACACTTCTGGAATCGGCAGTAGGGACACCGCTTGCGCTGCGTCTTGTCGATGTGGCAGGATCGCTCCGCCACACAGGTGTAGACCTTCTTGTTCTGCACGGTGCGCTTGAAGAAGCCCTTGCAGGACTCGCAGGTGAGCAGGCCGTAGTGATAGCCGCTCACCTTGTCGCCGCACACGGGGCACAGTTCCTCGAACAAATGCTTAAAGTCGATCACCTCGCCGCCATGGCCCGGCGTGGCACTTGTGCCGCCCATCGAGTTGCCCGGACCGCCAGAGTTGCCACCGGCTCCGCCGCCTCCACCGCCATTACCGCCGCCATTGCCCACGGAGGCGGAGGACATGTGACCGCCGCCGCCGCCGCCAGTGTTGTTGCCACTGGAGCTGGCCGCCTGGGGGAGGAGCATGTAGCCACCGCCGACGGATGAGCCGCCGGAGCTGCCGTTCAGGAGGTTGCCGCCGTTGCCACCGCCGCCACCTCCGCCGCCGCCGCCAGCACTTTGTTGGGAATGCGAGGAGGTGGTGTCCTGATAGCCTGTCGGAAATATATACTGTGAATCGAAATTGTATATATACGAGTAGGAGGACGCGTTGAATTGATTGGCATTGTTGGCTATATTCTGTTGCTGCTGTTGCTGTTGCTGGTAGTGCTCCTGCTGCTGCTGCTGCTGGTGTTGCTGCTGCTGTTGCTGGTGGTGGGTGCTGTGGTGCTGCTGCTGATTGCCACCACTGTTGCTTCCCGCCAATTGCAGCGTGTACGCATTGTATTCATGCTCGAATTTGGTCAAGACATCCGTGTTGTTGTTGTTATTGTTGTTGCTGCTGCTGCTGGTGGTGCTATTGTTGTTGTTGCTGCTGCTGCTATTATTGTTATTGTTGCTGTTGCCACCGCCGCCGCCGCCGCCACCCGTGGCCAGTGCTGGACTGGAGGGCTGCTGCTGCTCCAGCTGCATGCTGAACGGCGATATATTCAGCGACGATATAAACTGTACGGTCGCCTGTTGCTGATCCATTTCTAATAACATTTCATGTAAGTTTTATAGTCTTGAATTCGGAAAGGCAATTAATTGTTTCTTTGTTTGTTTTGGGGATAAAGGGGTTTGTTTTTCTTTTATTTCCTGGACGGAAGCTTCAATTTATTTGTATTATATATTTTATATATATTATATGCTTTACTTTTAACGGTCTCTCTTGTTTAAATTTGATAGTAAAATAGATCCTTGTAATCCTTGTACGGTGGTCTGGTTTTTGCACTCAATATTTGATCATTATTCTTGAATATTTGCAACATCTTAAAGGGTGCGTCGTGTGCCTTAACAGTGTCAACAGTTCTTGTTAAAATGTATCATAATATCTTGACATATTTTAAATGGTAGATTTGTGACACAGTAATTTGGGTTTTATTTAGCTTTTAATTTTAATTTCTTTGCAAGAAACGTTTTTTTGGAATTGTTTCGCGGGATTCTTTAGAAGAGGAAAAATGTATTATATACAAATTATTATTTTTAAAGGGGTTTTTTGATATATTTTTAATTTATCTTTTCCTTTGAAGAAATTGTTGTTTGCTTTGTTGGCTTAAATTGTTTAAGTGTTATTTTGCAGGTACTTTGACGAGGTGAGTGAGATATATACTATATATATATATATTTATATGTAGAGTTGACAGCAAAAAGGATGATTCTGGTTGTTTATAAACTTTGTTTCTATATATCTACTATATATATTTATTGATTGTGTGCGTTGTTGAATTGAAACGATTGGCAAACACTCGATTTTTTGTAGTATATTTTCACTTTTGCATTCGTACGGTTTTCTTCTTTGCTTTTTGATTATTTTTGTTGATTGATTGAAAGTGGGTCACGGATCTAATTGCACTCTATATACACTTGTGCACATATTTTATTGAATTTTCGATTTTTCTGATTTGTGGAAAACACTTTCTGGTTGTTGTTGTTGTTTAATTTGTTAAACTTTAAGCTTACACTCACGGCACGCAGCAAGAGAACATAATCCTGGGGCTGTTTTCTGCTGTGTGTGTGTGAGGTGTGCAGCTTTAATTACACGCTGGGTATATTCGCGAATGCAACTTCGCTTCGGTTTTACTTTTTTATCTATGGTATTTCGCAACGCAGCGGTGGTGGGCTGCTGCTTTGTTTATTTTTTATTTTTTGTTTAATTTTTTTTTTTACTTTTTACTTTTTTTCGATATCGATATTCGGGTCACCGCTCACACGCGCACATTTTTCTTGTTAATAATATTTCGTTAGCTGTAACTTTTGCGTGCGTGTGTGTGTGTTTGTCGGTTGTTGTTGTTGTAGGTGTGTGTGTGTAAGTTATATAGACTGTGCTGTGCGAAAAACACGACCAACATCAACCACGTATCTCGATTGACTAAACCCAAGTAAACGGCGAGGATACCGCAATACACTATAGTGCAGCCGCTGTCGCTGCCGAAGCTTCAGTTGGCGTCGCTGCCCCGGCTGGCCGCGCTGCCGCGGTCGCAGTCCGCATTACACTCTCGCTCTCACTCGACAGTTTCGGCTATTACGTATACGCTCGGTGGGTCGTTCGTTATTTGCTCACTCGCTCGCGTGCTCGTTCGTTTCACTTTCAATATAGAGCTGGGCTCGCGCTCTCTCTCTCTCGCCGCTGACAAGCACGCTCTCTCGCTACTGGCACACTCTCTCGCTGCTGCTGCTGCTGGCACGTTCTCTCTCTCGGTACGCAAAGGCAGCGCTGCCTGGCTTGACTTAGTGCCCCCCTTTTTTTTGGGGCCTTTGTTTTTGTTGCTTTGCTGTTGAAATTCAAACTCAGACTCGAATCACAGACACACACACACACAGAAGCGCCAACTTAAAGGCAAACGGAAAGCGAAAGTGAAACTTTTTGGCATGACTTTGGGCCACTGTACACCACTGTGCGGGGAAACAACAATAAGTCATTCTTTCGGAAATACAGTGGTGGGCAAGGCAATAAAAGCTGTATTATTTTTTTATGTTGGAGTTGGTTTTTTTTAATCTTTAAAATGCTCACTTTTAAAATTCAAATTAATAAAAATGTATTTAAACCTCTGAAAATAAAAAGTAAAGGAGGCAATTTTTGATTTTGGTTTATTTATTTATGATTTTTTAATAAAAGTTATTGTACTTTTATATATTTCGAACATTCTTTATTTTTAACTTTATTTTTATTTGAAATCATATTATTTTTAAGAAATAATTACCTCAACTCTAAGCCAATTAATATTGGCCTCCATAATTTTTTAATTTACAAAAAAACTTCTAATAAAAAAAGAATTAATTAAAAAAAAAATGTTTTTAATTTTGTCTACGTAAAGTTTTCTTCTTTATAAAGTTACTCATTTTGTTTTTCTACAAAAAAGCTTGGCTCTAATTGTCCTAAGCCAAGCTCCTAAAATTTCTTCCGCCACTGTTTGGGATGATAGCCAAAGCAACGGCATTATGAAAGCCTTTAAGCCTTAACTTTTCAAGTGGCTATTTTGTAATTTCTTACTCACTCAAATAAACTGGGAATTTTTCGTTTTATTTTTTGGCTTTTTTGGGTCTCTTCTTCAGCAGTTTTTGTATATTAGTATTTTTTCTTTTGATTTTTATTTGGTTTTGTTGCCGCCACTGCAGCTGCTGCTTGGTTTAGTTTCTTCGTTTTTCTTTCCGTTTTGTGTCTGTGTTTTGGTCTCAATTAGTTTGTGGGTTTCTCATTGTTGTTCTTGCTGGTTTTGTTGCATTTGTTCATGACACGGTTTTCATGTGGCGCGTTTTCGTTTCCTATTTCTATGTTTTTTGTTATTGTTATTGTTTCGCCTATTCACACTTTTTTTTTTTAATAAGCATTGCTTTGGGCTCTTTTTTTTTTGCTAGTTTAATATAAAGTTATTGTGTGTCTCTTGGGTTTCTGGGGGTATTTCGGTTATTAAAATACAGTTATTAAGCTGTTGGGGAATTTCGTTAAGCTTGTCATTCTTTTCACGGAGTTTAGCATATTTTGTAATTTATAATTTTGTAGTTATTAGGGTTTGGGTTTTATTTAAAAGCCTGTTTTATTTATATTTGGTTTACGGGTAATTTTAAAAGTTGTTTCATTTTAATGGTATCTTAAAATGTGTTTTTTTTTTTCTCCTCCCTTTGCCAGCCCCTAAAATCAATTAGCGCTGCGTATACGTAATATTTGACGGGTAATTAACGTGCCCCAAAAAGAAAATGTTCATCTCCCACAGAAGAGACTAAATCACTCATTAAGAAAGGCAAAAATATTAACAACTCCGCGGAGTGAGCGTGTGCCCCAAATAAGGATGCGAAAGCCCTGCCAATGGAGAGCCCATTAAAAAGCCCAACCGAAAACCCAACAGATTGCATAAGATTCCGCCGAAAGGAGCATAAAAACTACATGCATATCCCATATATATACACTATATAATAAAACGTGGTCACAAAATAAACTTTCACTCCCCAGAGTCCCAAAGTCCGAGTCCGAGTCCAAGTCCGATGCCGAAGCCTGAGCCCAAGTCCAATTCCTTAACTAACCAAAAACGGAACTACAAAGCGGAGAAACAAAACAAGGGCCCCATCACCAACACCCATTAAAATGCAACGTTTTGTCGGCAGACTTCATGAATCACAAAACTACCGAAAATATTAACAGGAAAAAATTTAATAATTTGTTTAGACAAAAATAATAATAATGATAACAAAATATATTGAAAGAGAAATAAAAAAAATGATTTTTGAAGATTGTTGTTGGCCTCATAAAATGTTGTTTCTAATTTTCCAAATTTTTATTACTTTAGAAACTATCGGATTTTTTAAAATGTATAATATAAATCAATAAATAACATCTTAAATATCAATAAAATTGTTGTAAACCAAGTACACTCGAGGTAAGTTATTAAAAATAAAGTAACTACACAAATCTACATCATAAATCCCCAAATAATGACCGATATGCAGCATTTAAAGGGCTACAAAATGCACATTTACGAGACCGAAAAGGGAGGAACCCCAAAAACCCATGGGGAAAACCCAAAACCCTAAAAAACAAGAAGAAAACCGCATAAAATGCAGTTAAAAGGGAACTTTCAACGTGATGCACGTGAAAACGTGTTGCCCTCTCTTTTTTTCTGTTTGCGTATGACGCAAAGGTAAAAACAAAAAAAGAGTTAAACACGTTTGCCACCTTCATGTAGGTTGCGGGGAGATTACAACATTTCAACGCTCAATTACCAAAGATGAAAGAAGACGCAACTTCGAGTCTTCAGAGACTCGACTCTGTCTTCTGCTGCTGCCGCTTCTGCTTCATCTTCTTCTCTACACTCACATGTGTGTGTATGTATGTATGCTGATCTTACGAAATACCCAAAACGCACTCAAAAGTTTACCCAAGAAAAAGTACAGAAACAGAAAACAAAGACTAAGGCAAATTTTCATTTCCTTCCCCAAAAAAGAAGAAAACAAAAAATTCAAATAAAAAAAAAAACGGAAAAATGTTCGTGACCGTAGCCAACAAGACTTTGGATCTCTGATCATATGGACAGCAGGTAATGACAAAATACCCACACATATACAGGCCCATATGGACGCACAGTTTGGGTTAAGAAAATGGCAGCGTGTTAAAAAAAATTGTTTAAGAAAAGAGTGAGGAGAATTTTAGCTAGCTAAACTCTTGATAATCGAAGAAAGTACTTATCATATCTTCAGTGGAAAAATTATATCAGCATCTATGCTTCACTGAAACCGGTTGGGAATTTTAGGGCCATTTTAGGAATTTCAAATTAACTTGTCTTGCGTGACTAGCGCATTAAATTATAAGTTTTATTCTTGTAGCGTTAGGAAGAACTTCAAAAAAAAACTTAAAAAAAAAGGAAAAAAAAAATGTACTAACCGAAGTAGCTTATTTTGTAGCATACTTATCCGCACCATTTAAATTATTGTTATATCCTTAGCTATTCCATGGCAGTCCTGTTTATAATATTATTATACGTATATATTGCTTATCTTACAAACTGTAAAAAAACGTATTATGTATTTAAACTTAATGATCGTTTCGTCTAAAAATACATTAAAAAAAAAGTTTTCAGGATTGAAAAACGTGACGTGGTGAAAATTTCCTAGGAAAAAACAAATTAACTTTTCTTTACGTCATTACAAATTTGTATAGTTCTAAATTAAATTAAAAAATGTTTCTAAAACATTTTAGACAAATCATTTTGGCAGTTCCTCAATCGTTTTTGTACTTTCTGTAATTTCAAGTTTTTACATTTTCGATTGCTATTATCTTAGCCATCGCTGTGGCACCGTTTCACTCTCACTCTCGGTTTTGTTTGATTCATGCCAGCGGCAAACAGGTTTGAGTTTTGGGTCTTGAGTTTCGGGCTGATAGCGAAGGAGAGATACGACTGCGAGAGGAGACCTACTTCTGCATCAGCGGCAGAAACTAAAAAAAAAAAATATAAGAGAAAAACAACAGCACCTCAGCTTCCACTTCGCTACTCCATTTAAATGGCTCCGTGTAACCGTTGCCCAAATATGCACATCTACATACACATATAAATATATATATGCACTAAAAAAGATCTGTTAACTCTTTTGGGTATTTTGGGCCTTTTGCCGTTGGTTCTCGTTTTGCTTCGTTTCTGCGTCTGCATTTACGTTGCCTTTTTGACTTGTGCGCATGCGCAATGACTTTTTCGACAGTTGTTTGTCAATCGCTGGCTGACTGAGTTTCAGACTTCGGCCACAGAAAACGGCAAACGGAAAAACATCAACGGCACACCAATTGACTGCACAAAGTGCCCCACTGTACAGACACAGTGGACACAGGCGGCCAAAATGTCAAGAGCCAGGGAAAAATGTACAAACTGTTAAATTTACAGGATAAAATTCAGCCGAAATAAAAGCTAAAGCTACACACTTTATGTGCCGACAGCGCTGCCTCAAAATTGTTCCTATACACTGTGTATACGACGCTGCCGACCCCTGCTTTCTGCTTTTCTTTTATCTTTTACAATTATTAATTTATTTCTATACCATTCCCGTTTAAAATATAAATATTCGGGATTATAAGAAAATAAATAAAATAAAAAAAATATATATCTCAATTTTGGTAAACCAAATAATTTATTGCATACTTTTAGGCACCTTTCTCATTGATTTTAAAACCCTATTTACTTTTGTAACATAACATGTTTATATGCCTAAATATTATGCCTAATTTCAGCTTGACATTTCCAAATCACTTTGTGAATTTTTGTGGGCTGCTTTCACAGACCATTATAAACTGGCCGAAAAATGTGCGCAAGCTCGCGCTTGACTGCCAAAACACAAGAAAACAAAGCATTAAGAGCTGGCCCCCGAAATTCCCCGATCTCTGGCGATTTGTCGCCTGCGCTGGTGGCACAAATGTTAATGTCGTGTGGTGGAAGCAAAAAAAAAACAAAGCACAGCAAATTTTTCAACTGTTTTAACTGTCGACTTCAACTGTATTCTGTTTTGTTATTTTGGGGTTTTTCATTCGGTTTTTTTTGTTTCGTCTCTTGCGATGACTGGACACCGGCTGATTGACTGACGGAATGGCAGAGGGATTGACTGACCCGTCTGACTGACGGCTGGCTGCCTTCGTTTAATTTCATAATAAAACATTAAACGTATAAAATGTACTCGGAACGTGCACCGCATACGAAAAGTCACCAAAATTGTCTTCAATTGTTGGCTGTTCCAAGCTGCATTTTCTTTATTTGAGGCCATTGTGTTGTTACTGTTGTTATTTTGGTCACTGAATCAGATTTGGAATCCGATTCGGATTCGGACTCGAAGGTTTTGTTTATTTGTTTTTTTTTTTTGTATTTCTGTATTTTTCGGCCGTTTCACGGGTCTTGTCTTTACGCAATCTACAGTTAATTTTCATTTATTTCTTGTCCCCGACTTAATTCTGAGCATTTTGGAAAAATTTGAGGATCAGCGGGGGCGGTTGGACATTTTAATTTATGTGTCGATTGGCAAATGTTTTGGGGTTTTTTTTTATTTCTGGGTTTTCGGCAACATTAAGGCACAAAGCTCGGGTTTTGTAAGCACTTTTTGCCCCGAAAAGTTGTATATTTTGAGCATATATTTGGGTTAGTGTATGGGTCAGTGCTGGCTCACTTTTGGGTTGTACTGTACTGGCGTCGGGGTTGATGTGGCAAGATTTTGACAGTTTGGTGTGGCGACGTAACACGGGTTAAGGTATGAACAATGCATTTAGTTTATTGTAAATCATTTTTAATAATTCTTTAGTAAATTAATTTTTTTCTGCAGTCTTGCAATATAATTGAATAGCCGGTTAATATTTACCAGACAGATAAACATGTAAGGGTTTAATCTTAACTGCCAGAAGATAAAATGGAAAGATAAGGAACAGGACGAGGCACTTATCACTGACCTAATCAAAGCAACCCTGTGCTGGAACATTTTCTATCCTCTTAGCACTTAACCTTTGGTTATATTATATTAACTGGCAGTTAACGTTACCTGACCGTTAAGCAACTGCCACTTCAACTAGACTTGGAAAAATGAAGCCGTGAGAAAATCCACATAAATATTTATGACATATTTATGACCACGCACTTTCAGGTATGAACAATGCATTTAGTTTATAGTAAAGCATTTTTAATAATTCTTTAATAAATTAATTTTTTATTTCCTGCAAGGTTTAATCTAAACTGGCAGAAGATAAAATGGCCAGATAAGGAAGAGGACGAGGCACTTATCACTGACCTAATCAAAGCAACCCTGTGCTAGCACATTTTCTATTTACACCTCCTCTTAGCACTTAACCATCGGTCATATTATATTAACGGTCTGTTTAACTGGCAGTTAACGTTATTTTCGGTTATATTATATTAACGGTCTGTTTAACTGGCAGTTAACGTTACCTTCGGTTATATTATATTAACGGTCTGCTTAACTGGCAGTTAACGTTACCATCGGTTATATTATATTAACGGTCTGTTTAACTGGCAGTTAACGTTGCCTGGCCGTTAAGCAACTGGCACTTTAACTGGACTTGGAAAAATGAAGCCGTGAGAAAATCCACATAAATATTTATGACATTTGTTAATAGTTGCCTCGATTCCACGCACATTTCCAGTATTTCCCAATCCGCGATCGCCACCCACGCTTAACCCTCTGCCACCCCCATCCCTTCCGTCGCTTAACCTCCGACCTTTTCAATTGCATCCCAAGACGTACGAGTGAAACAAAAAGAAGAGAAGAGAGGAGGAACGAAATGCCGCAAACAAATTTCAAATGAGGCAGGTCACTTATTTCGACGACGCACTGGGAAAAAATAAAATAAAAAGCAACAGCAACATTGCTTCCCCCCTTGGCCCACTTCCACCCTCCTCTCCTTCTCCGCCTCTTCTCTTTCTCTTCGGTTTGTTTTCTCTCTTGTGATTTTTTTCTGCTGTCGTCATCGCAAGTAAACACACAGACACACACACGGACAGCAGCTAAATTTAGAAAATACAAAATTTGTTCATACAAAAAAAAAAAAAAATAATAAAAATCTTTGAAAAAAAAACTACACAAAACTAAAACAAAATGTAAAAAAAAAAAGAAACAAAAAACTCGTCTTAACCTGAAACGAAACCTTGTAACATTTTTCCCCCACAAGCCGGCTACGAAGCGGGGGGCCATTGGGGGGTTAAGTGCGCTTGAGAGAGGCTCTCTCTGGCGCTCTCTCTCTCTCTGTCGGTTGCTTCAGATCACTTTTGCTTTCAATATGAAATAATCGACTGCGGCAGCGGCAGAAGCATAGACAGCGCTGCCGCCGTCGACGTCAGCGGCACAAACAAGTTTCGCCCACAAGCGCTCGCTCTCGGTCTCTCTCTGCTTCTGTTGCTACTGCTCGCAGCTCCAACGCTCTCTCAGCTTTTGGGGCCTGAATAATGTAATAAGTGAAAGTGTGTGTCGCCATGCATGGCTGTGTGAGTGCACGACGACGGCGCGTCGCTGCCGCAGTTGACCTACTTTTTTGTTGTACAGATTCAGGTCTATGTTAGAGAGATTAATTTCGATTTCGTTTTCAGGCCTACATCTCTCATACCCTCTACCTCGCTCATTCCCTTCGGCGCCTGCATGCTAGGGGGAGCGAGCCCCAATGCCTTGGGTGTTAACGCTCTCTCTCTCTTTCTCCTTTGCGCCCGCTGTTCGCTGTAATGGAAAACTGTTGCCATGTTGGTGTAGGTTGCTAGTGTTGCTGCTGCTCCTGAGCCAAAAAGGGAAAAATAACAACAAATACCTTAGGATAGGTTCCAAACTCTATTTTTGTTATGTGTATGTGTGTCTGCATGGGTGCGAGTGTGTGTGTGTGTGTCTGTTTCTTCTGTGCTTCTGTTTCGCTTTCGGTTTCTTTTACTTTTTCTGCTTTTTGCTGGTTTCCATGTTAATGGGTCAATGGGAAATTTTGTGGGGCGTGTTGTGTGTTGGTATTACTGTTGTTGGGATCGCAAAAGAGCGGAAATCGAGCGGGCCTATATTTGAGCATGTGTGTGTGTGTTTGTCACAGTGAGTCCTCGCAAATATGAAAGCTTTAAGCTGTAATTCTTTCTTCTTTCTTCTTGCAGGCATTGCGCCTGAAATTCCCAAGTCCGAATTCAGCGACAAACTAGAAGCACTTTTCGGTTGAAATGAAGGAAATTTATCAAAACTTTGGATTCTAAAAGATTACAAGTCAAGTTCTAGGTGATAACTTTTAAGCAATACATTGTTTAAGAATATAACATTTATTTTATTAACATTATTATTATTATTTTATCCAAGCCCTATATTTAAAGCTTTCTTATATAAAACCTATAAATATTTCTGCCGAATAAGAGTCAGTTGCTAGGCGGTGGTAACTTTAGGTAACTTTTTGTAGCCATAAATAAACGACTTAGGCAAACATCTGTTTGCGGTTGTTTCTGACCCACACTTTCCTTCAAACGCTAATTGGGAGAGGTGGGAAAATACAACGCTTTGGCAAGACTCCAAAAATAAAAAAAAAACAAATGTGGGTTATGTCAACCTCAGGAACTTTACGATGGATTAAGCTCGGGATAAAGGGTCGGGTAAGTTCCCCGGAAAATATATGTTCATTCCACTTACAGAGCGACACACAATCACTTTTCCACTTTGCTTTTCTTATCAGACGCTCCCTTTTTTATTCACAAGAAAAGAAATAAAGAAATCCGCTGATTGACAAATAAACCCAATTAAATGCAAAAAGGCGCGAATCTCGATTAAATTGAATATAAAGAAGTCACCACTTCAAAGTAAACAATAAATAATAACTTAAATAGTATATATAGAGTTGACAAAGCACAATTAAATAAAAATAAATCGCCAGAAGAAGAAGAATGGAAAAACGATGACAGCGAAAAGTGAGCAAACAACAAAAAGGGGGGTGGAAGAGACAGAGACAGACAATGGAAAGAGCAAACATAGCAACAACGGCGATTACAACAAAATGCCAGCGACAAAGGCAACAACAATCGAGAGCAGCAACAATAAAAAAAAAGGAAAAGATAATTCAAAAGAAAGCCGTAGCTTCTATACCCTTCGCCTTTGATAGTGGTATGTCTTAAATAGGGGATCAGGATCAGTCAAATGACCACTTGAACAATTAATTACATAAGGGCTGGTCACAGGGAACTAAATACAAAACGAATTAAAAAAACATTTACCTGTACAATATTAATAAATTATACCAAAAGGGAAAGCAGATCAAATAGATAATTATTTCAGTATACAAAATGTAAACATATGTATATATTAAGTATTATTAACTTTGACCATGCTGTTATAATTTATGTTAAGTAGCGTTAAGTGTGAACATCTTATTATAAAATGCAATATTGTACGTATTCGATATACCGATAGTTTTGTAAGTATCGATAAGGCGCAACCAACTTCACTCGATTAAGAAGAAGAAAACCAAACAGACGAGCAAAGTACCAAGAAATATAAAATCATTTAAAATAAAGACAATAATTTACAAAAATAACATTTTTGAACTTATACAATTGATAACATAGGGTGAAAAACTAACGAATATAGGCAAATACGAATTTATATGATTTTTAAACAATATGGCATCAAAATGTTGTAATTCTAAACCGACAATAGCACCTATGTATATATTTTATATCCCTAATAAAAATACTAAAAGATTATCAATATATTATATCTATATATTATCTATATACTAACACATCAAAAGACAAAATTCCCTTTTTTACCTGAACATTAATTACATAGGGTGTAAAACCATAGAAAATAGGTTAAATCCGATTACGTAATACAGATACCTTATCGCAATGTAAACTTTGGATAAAAATGGTAAGTCCCCCCTCTCCTTCATAAAGGGTATCAAAATTATACGAGAAGCAAAAACCAAAAACAACGGGGTGGAAAGGTTGGGGAGGGGTGGCAACGTCGTTTTCTCTGCTCCGCGCTGACGTCGCGTTAACGCTGCACAAAATATTATTCAAAAAACCTTGACACACTTTTCATATGCCGCACAGACACACAAGCACGAGCCACACGAGCACAAGCGCTCACACAGATACGCACAAGCACAGAAGCACAGATACAGATACAGATAGATTCGCCCAGGGACGGTTTCGACCGCAATTCGCCGCTGCCGCTGCCTCTGCCAACGAAGCCGTCGCCGTTGCCGTCGACGCTTGCTTGCCGCTTGAGGAGGAGGTCAGCTTAATGTAGATTTGTATAATTGTGTATTTCTATATATAAAGCGTATTCAATACACTTGACAAAATATGCATTTTGAATGCATTTAAAATATTTATTTATATAATATTTATTTTCTTTAAAGAAAAATTTGCAATAAATTGGTCTTAGTTTTAAAAATATATAATGTGAAATAAGAGTCAAAATATCGGTGTTTATTCTCTACTTTCTAAACGAATTTTGACCATTTTAAACAAACTAAAATGTAAATCAAAAATATGTAGTATATTTTAATATTTAAGATTTAATCAATTCAGTTCAATTTTTTTTTTTTAATTAATTCGTTCTGTGCGCGCTCTCATACGTATACTTGATATCTTGTCGTATACTTGATATACTTGTCGTATGCTTAACATTAAGAGCTTAATATTTTAATTAAAACAAACAGCAACGAGAACTTATTTAAGGTTTAAAATATTCCATATTTCCAGTGCACTTTATACAAAACAAAAACTCGTAATACACATTTAGTCAGAGCGCACTTTTTCACTGCGCAATAAATTACGCATACCACATGGTTACCCGCGCCCACTCGCTCTCTTTCCCCCTCTATACCCGCCACTCTCCCCTCATCAACCCTTTTGGCAAATTAAATTAATTAACGCATTTAAATAATACAATATTTAATATTTGATTTGCTTCTTTTAATGCGCTTTGTTCATTTCATTAGCTATTATTATATATTATATAGCATATTTGTAATGAGGTCAAACTGAATGTTGTTTCTTTTTTGTTATTTTTGTAGATCGACGACGACGTCAGCTTCGACGGCGGCGCCTCTGCCGCGTCTGTCTATAGTCTTGTCTGTCATGTGGAATGAATATCATCACAAATCGCACCAAAAAAAAAAAGTGCGGTGGAACAGGTGTGGCCTGTTGTGGTTTTCGATTGCCTTGCATTATTTATTTAATTATTTATTTATTTATTTATTATAATCAATCATTTTAGTAGGTTAATATGAGCAGCAGCTTATTTTTTGGGAAATGGGGTTAAGTTAGAATTGAGGAATTAGACTATGAAAGGCTGGTGATAATACCAATAAAAATCTACAAAATTATAAATGTCTAATAATACTTCTATCAAGCCTACAAATAATATTGTGCTTACCTAATATATTTAGATATTTTATCAGTTAAAATATATACAATAATTCTTAAATTTGTTTAAATCTTTTTATGTTAAAAATTTTGGTTGTAAATATTTTATTTTTGTTAAAAGACATATGTTAAATTAGACATAATTATAAGGCCTCGTTTTAACATTAAACATTATTATGTTAGTAAAATGGTAATGCTTCATATTTCAAGTAAACATTTATTCAAAAAGCTTTAAAAGTGATGGAAGTTGCAAAGCGGTCCCAAAATATAAGGCGTTTACATGTGACAATTTGTAATTATCTTCTGAGATCCCACGCAGGTGCTCAGATTACATTTACAATATTTGTCAAGTGCCCAAGTGGCCGCTTTTTTAATATTTTTTTATTAAAGGTAAATTGAAAAGAGTAAATCTGCTGAACCTTTTTTTCTTTTCGAAATCCTTTTTATATTCCCTTTCGCAATTACTTTCCCTTTTCAAGCTAACTCCCTTTTCCGTTTCTTTATTACATAAAATTCCCTTTGCTTTATTCATGCCTCACGTTTCTCCACTTCCCCTTTAAATTGATTTTGTTTCTTATTTTCTGACCACGTGCTAATTGCTGACTAATCCCCGCCTGGAATTTCAATTGCAATAAACCGAAAAATCGGATGGTTGTAAAAATTGCATTTTTATTTTCCTTTTGGCATTTCTCAATGCAATTCGCATTGTGTGTTGTTGATTTGCTCGATTTTATGGTACCGATTTGGTTCTTCTTCTTCTTTGGCTTGTTTGTGCAAAAAAAAAAAAGTACAATAACAGAAAGAAAGAAGAAAAAATATAAAGCGAAAAAGAAAAAGAAACAGAGACTGCAATTCATTTAAAACGACGCCCGCCCCCTCTCTGCCGACGCCTCTGCTGTCGTTGCAGTTGACGAAGCTCGAAACTAGGTCACGAGGCCACAAAAACAATTGCAGCCAGCAAAAAAAAAAAGCGGGGGGTTCTCGCAAAAAAGGGGGGTTTTTGCTTGGCGTCGGGGGTTTGCTTATTTTTTTTTTCTCCACTCCTCTGCTTGAAATGCACTGCGCGCTCTCAAAGCGAGGGTGTGTAGACGACGCTTTTCTGGGCGGGTTTCGGGTCCTTCAAGCCTCCGCCCGATGCGTAGAAAACAAATGAGTTGCATTTGCCTGCAACTGAAATGAGGGGGGCGGAGGTGCGGATGTGCGGAGTGGGCTAAGCCCCCTAGAAAAAGAGGGTTGGGTGCCGCCGCCGCTGTGGGACAGGACTCGTTTGTAGCTGCTTGCAATTTGGGTCAGCCAAAAAGAAACTTGACTAATTGAAAAAAATAAAATTTTACCATGCGTTTTTGTGGCAGACGTTACTCGCACATTTTTCACTAATTAAGTTGTATAGTTTAAAAAATAAATGAAATTTTAGTTTTTTCCAGCTCATTTTGTTGTTGTTTCCAAATAGTTTTATCTAACGAACATTTTGTGTGGCTGAAACTTGTCACTTTTGTATTTAAGACGCAAAACAGGAATATTCGCAATTTATTTAAGAAATATTTTAATACTTTAATCTAAATATTCAAAATAATATTTCAAAAATGAGTAATTACATTTAAGGTTGTCAAGAGGCTTTTTTAAATATTTATCATCTTTATTAAAGCTTAAAAAAACATAACAGAGCATTTAATACATATTTATTCATATAAATAATGCATTTATCTATAAGACTCAACTTCTAACGCTTAGGTAATAAATCAATAATAGCAATCTTCAAGTTACAAACATTTTATTTTTTTTTTTTTTAAGCCTTTTATAAAAATGTTATTTAATATCATCAGATAACAAATAAAAATACAATCAAGGGGCTGTCGATATATTACATAATCACCAGTGTGACCGTTTATGGAATTTTTTACAATGTAAAAAACGCTCTCGCTTTCCATAAACGAACTAATTTGTTCAGAATTTTATTTAATTTTATCAAGAGCATAGTGCCGAACTAAATAAAGTCAAATTTTAAACAAAATAATGCGTTTACGGAGAGGAAGAGCGTTTTTTACATTGTAAAAAATACCATACACGGTCACACTGGTTATTACGTAATATATGGACAGCCCCTAAGAACACTTTTAACCAGACTCTCATTGAATAAGGAACAAATTTAATTATAATTTTAGACTAAGGTTTTGTTTTTTAACTAATATATGTGGATATATTTAATTAATACAAATCAGGGGGGAATTTATAAGAATAACATTTTTTTAACGAACTTTGACAAACCCTAAAAAATGAAATGCCTAAGCAGCCAATCTATTTCAAATTATGCTAACGCATTACATATGCAAATATCAAATCTAATAAATATATATCTCACAGCATAAACCCGCAGCTATGGCCACTCTACGCAGCCCGCCTATTTTAATACAAAAATCAATAAATATATAAAAAGGTGAACAAAAAAAACTTTGATACGAAAAAAAAGCCAAACACAAGACCATCATGCTGGGTGTGTGGAGGCATTAAGTCTTTTATCTTTGAATCGAACATTTGAGTGTATATTTAATTTATGTCTTGTGTTGTGTGTACATTGTATGCATATTTTTTGTATTTATTTAAATAAATAAAAAATGTTAATAAATGGCATACGGGGACGGACAAGCTGTACATTACTTATGTATATGTTTAATGTTAATTGTTTGACAGCAACGGCAAAAAGGAAAATCTGCCCAATTAGGCAGACATGAGTTGGATTTTTCTCTGATTATTGTTGTTGAATTTGGACTGCGGCCACCTTGAGCCTTAAACAACAATAATTAACAAACCAACAATTTTTACGTTTTTAATTCATATTTGAATAGCTTTTGATGGTGGTGTGTGGTGTGTGGATTGTGTATAGTGTGTGTGTCTCTGCATTGCTTTTTCTTTATTGCCGCTGCGGTTTTTCATAAACATTGTTGCTGTTTCTCTGTGGTTTTTTGGGTTTTTGGCACAGCAAAATCGTTGAGATTCCAATGCTGAGCAAGCCGAAAACAGATTTATGAATCGCAAAAATCGCTAATATGCATAACCTACCTTATACTAAAAAGATTATTTATGATTCATTATAGTTAACGAGAGCTACTTTGCTTTTTAAATTGAATACAGTTAGTGGATTAATGCAATTATTTCTATATTAAGTTGTACATGTTTTGACATATTAAAAAAAGGATTAAACAAATATTAAAATTATATATTCTTTTATATTTTCACCCGAGGTAAATCCTTGTTGACAATATTTTTCTATTTTGTTTAAAAATTCCCAAAAAATCAAAGGAAGCTAAAAATTCGAAAAATCCACAGCTCGGTGATTTCTGTTACATTTTCTGATTTAAGCGACCAAAATCCGTTTCATCTTGCCAATCCAAATAGTAAACAAATAAATATTTACTTAAAAGTGCCCAAAAACCAGCCGCCAAATGCGAAATGGCGGCGATTAAAATGCCAAAACTATTTTTAATGGTGTTTTGGAAAAAAGAACAGAGACAAGACAAGTTGGGTCGGCCAAACAAAATAAAAACGAAGGAAAGGCGAAACCAGCAGACAAGACAACAACAAAAGTCGAAAGAAGTCCAAAACGAAGAAAATCAGATGAAGAAGCTGAATATATATATATTTACGAATATAAAATAAAAAATTTTGCTTCGTCTGGCTGCTGTCAAAAAGACGTCGGCATCGACTTCGACATCGGCGTCGCCGCTGCAGCGCTGTCGCGTCGCCTCGTTGTTAGATATGGTGACCCACTAACCTACTTTTTCTGAAAACGTTCAAGCTCTTTACGTACAAACACACACGCACACACACCCGCACGTATAAGTATACCCTAGCTGAAGGTATTATAATCTTAAGAAGCTATATAGCATATAAGATTAAGATCTGTCCGCTTGTCCGTTTGTCCGTTAATATGTTTTTCTCTGATAGTTTTATAGATGTTTTAATTAAACTTTGTGATTATATTTACTGTAATATTTTGTTTAATTTTATATTACGATCTTAAGAAGCTATAGAGCTTTTATTTAATTTTGATCTCTTAAGAGCGGTCCGCTTGTCCGTGTGTCCGTCAATATGTTTTTCTCTGATAGTTTTATAGATGTTTTAATTAAACTTTGTGATTATATTTACTGTAATATTTTGTTTAATTAATTTTGATCTCTTAAGAGCTGTCCGCTTTTCCGTGTGTCCGTCAATATGTTTTTGTTAGTTTTATAGATATTTTAATCAAAGTTCGTAAATATGTTTTCTATAATATTTTTTAATTTTGTATTATAATCTCAAGAAGCTATATAGCTTTTATTTAATTTTGATTTCTTAAGAGCTGTCCGCTTGTCCGTGTGTCCGTCAAAATGTTTAAATTTGTGTTTCTAATTTCTTAAAGTTCTAATTACAAAAAAAAAAAAATAACTTATAAATATGTTAACTTAACTTATAATGTGTTAATATCTTGTTAATTTTGATACTATGTAAAATATATTTTTTTTATTTTTTGATCGATTAAGACCTGTCCGCTTATCCGTGTGTCCGTTAATCCGAGTAAATTGGATTTTATTACTGTGCCTTAAAGAAATCCAATACATTTTGGTTAACCATTTATTTAATATAATTCTTAGAGCTTAAACTATCTAATAAGGCTCTAGGTCATTAGCTATTTTGAGTTTATGCATTATTGTAACAATTTCAAGGGTATAAATTCTTCGTTTTAATTTTTTTCATTTTGATTAAAATTATATAAACAAAGTGGAAATATTCAACAACGCAATCGACACAGAAACAAAAAGAAAAAAAGCAGAAATAATAAAAATGAAAACGCGTAGAGAGGAGCATGTTACACGAGTGTGTGCGTGAGGAAAAAAGAGAGAGAGAGACGTCTGATGGAGCTTTAGTTTTTACTACACAGAAAACTAAAGCAAAGAAACGAAAAAACCACGAGAGATTCCCACAAAAAAAAACACAAAAAAACGCTTTACTGCCTCACATACAAACACACAAAAATTAAACGAAAAAAAGCACACGCAATAACAATTCACGCCTCACACGCACTGAAGCTTCCACCCGAAAAAAAATACAACAAATACTGTTCAATATTGAACCTAACCCAACAAAAAATGCTGAAAATGCCACAAAAACGAAACCCCAAAAAAAAGCTCACGCACTTTGTTATTATGCTTCAGTTCCCCCACTCACTCTCTCTCTATCTCTCAAACAGACCCGTCTCTTTCCCTTGGCAACTGCTGATATTTTTGGCAGCTTTTTTTATTGTTTTGTGCGTAAAGGGGAAACAAAAAAAGGAACTAGAAGGGAATGCTTATATTAGGAATCATTAAATACACTTTAATTATTATAGTTATAGAATTTTACTAATGATTTATTTATTTGAATTAAAATTAAGTAAGGTAAATGTTGTACATAATAAATTATAAAAAACCAATTAAATTTTAAAAACTATCACGACATTAGTTAGTTTAACAAATTCCTACTTTTTCTATAATTCTTTATTACATAATAAACATCCCCAAAATAATCCCTTTGTTTTCAAGCAAAATACATATAATTATTCTAAAAAATAAAAAATGATCTTCAAATAATACTATGCCCTTCCCAAAGAGTATATTCCCAAAAAATAAAAATGTAAAACAATCATCAGTGTAAAGCATTCACGATCGTTTGCGCAATTTTGCTCATTCATCGCACGCACTTTCGTTTTTTTTTTCGGGTTTTGTTTCGTTTTGTATTTTGAAATAAATTTTGGTTATATTTCGTTGTTGTCGTTGTTGGCGACTATATACGTTTTTCCAATCAATTTCATCAATTTACGTTAAGTTTTTTTCGTCGATTCGGTTCGTCATTCGTTCGATTTCCTTCGGTTTGGTTTTTTTTTTGTTTTGTGAGGGAAAGTCCCATTGTATCCGTCGCCATATGGTTGGATATTGGACTTGGATTTTGGCATGTGCTGGAAGTGAATACTGAATGTGGTGGCCTATTTCGGGGATTTCTTTTCGAACTCAGTGGTGTGAGTTTATTGCCAGGTTGGGATAGGTTCAGATAATTCCTTGTCGGAGTTTTTTCTTAAAACCTTTTAATAGTGAAATGTTTTTTTCTTTAATTATTACTTGCAAATGCTTATGCAATGTTACGTAATGGTTTTCATATTATATATATTATTATTACAGTGATACAGTGGTATTTATTATTAAATAATAACCAAAAATATTTAATATAAGATATTATTTTCAGTATATCACTTTTTAATTTAGTTTCATCCCTAAATAAATTAGTTTTACATTCATATATCGTAATTATATCACTTTAATATTTAAATTTCAATTTATAGATTTATTAAAGCTACCAATTAGCTCTACCTTCAATTTTTCATTAATTCTTTTAAATAAATAGTGGTTCCTAAATAGGTAAATATTTTTGTACGTATTTTATTTATAAAAATTTATAAATATTTAAGAAAGCTCTAAGAATGTCGCACTACAAAGATTCTCCCAATTTAAGGTATCCTTAGCAATGAAATTATACCCTTTTAATTTATTCCCTTTGCATTTTATGTATCTCTTTATCCCTTTCACCAGTTTCCTTTATTTTCTCAACGTTTAATTGTATAGCTTTGAGTTCCATTCGATTCCTTTGAAGCCACCGGCCAATTGATTGGGCACAGTATCCCTTTTTAAACCATTCTGGTCGCTTCTTTTTTGCCCACAATCGAAGTGTTATCTTTTTGCTGACACTTTTCCGCCATTTGTCGATTCATCTTCACATTTACCCTTATCCCCTGCATTTACCCCAACATCTTCATCCATTTTCCCTCAAGTCCAGCCATTGAGAGGAATGGAATCAGATTCAGGGATATAAAAACATATGTATGG
The DNA here is from genome assembly GCA_014170255.2 of Drosophila triauraria. Taxonomy (NCBI): domain Eukaryota; kingdom Metazoa; phylum Arthropoda; class Insecta; order Diptera; family Drosophilidae; genus Drosophila; species Drosophila triauraria. The sequence continues at coordinate 11,100,843 of CM024336.1, read as the reverse complement.
CATGGCATAATGGTATATATGCAGTACCACCCACCGAGAGCCCATTTTACCACCCATCAGTCACACGCAGCTGTAGCCATGTACTAGATTTTTATATTCCTTTGTATATATACGAATATGTATATACATATATTTATGTACAAATAGAGAGAGAGATATAGAGACCGGCGAGAGCGAGAGAGTGAGGCACTCGGCTTGAACCGATGACGCCGACGACGACTCTTGGCTGGTTTGGTAATCAAATCTAGGTGACCCAAATTGCATTGGCCCAGTTTACAAGTGGGGAGGGTCAAAAAACGGCCACCCGAAACCAAAAACCAAAACCAAAACCAAAAACCCTAAGCCCAAAAAGAATAAGCACAAATGTGTCCTTTGAGTTCGAGTTTTGATGCAATTGCCTTCACTTGAGCTTTGCCTCTTTTTCTTAAAGTTTTCCTTTTTCATTTGTTCATATTTTTCCCCGTTTTATCGCCAGTCATAAAACCAACAACCATTGAATTGTTTCTTTTTCTTTCTTATTTTCGTGTTTTTATGCATTGCAATGTTAATTCAAGTGAAGGACAAACAAATATGCAAGTTGACAATGGAACGGCATGACGAATGACAAATGCGTTGGATGATGGGATGGATGGTGTCAACAGCTCTTTGGGTTTAAGTTAAACGGTGTCGAAACTAATTAATTTATTTGCCAAGTGAAGGGTTAACTGCAAACTATGGCTATGGGCCTACGATTAGGCCAAGAATTTAGGCATTAATTAAAAAAAATAGTCGGTGCATGCGAATTTTGTGCCCTGTAATCATTAATTTATTTTTTCCATATTTCAAGTAATAATTTAAATACATTATGTCTCGAGAAAAATACACTTTAAAGCAATTATAAAATCCTATTCAGTAAAAAGTAAAATAGGTACTAAAAATCTTACTAAATATTTCACTTATTATTCTTAAGCATTCAAAAAAGATTAATTAACACAGAAAAATTAATAAATCCTTTACCAGACTTCAACTTGAATTTATTTCCTAATCCTCTATTAATATTCAATTAATACCTTTACGCAATTTACAAATTGAGTGCCAAAAACGCAAGCAACAATCATTTTACAAAACCCAAAACGAAATAAAAATGTATTTCGAAAATAAACGCACCAGAAGCCAAAAAAATATATAATAATAAAATAAAACTACACAATTGTATGTATGAGCGATGTCTGTACAGTAGCCACCGCTCACAAACGCACACTAATAGGTGGCGGCGCATTATGTAAGTTCACGTGAAAAGCAATATACAGAAACAAAAAAAATAATACTCGAATAATAATACAAAACATAAAGGAGGGAGGTTGGAAAAACGGTTTCAATGTCTGCTTATTGTTATGGTTTCTACTGTTTCTACTGTTTGCCTAGCTGCAATTATTATTACAATGTTATATGGCTGCCATGATCTAAATTTCCCAACTAATTATTGCGACAAAATGTCAGACGGGGCGGCGATATGCAAAATGCGTATGAGTAATTTATTCAAATTTTTATATATATATTTTACATTACAATTGCGGTGGAAATTATAGTGGTAATACTTGGTATTTTTATGTTTTATTTAAATATTTACTTTAAAATACTTATTTAAAAAAAAGAAAAAAAAAAAAAATGAAAAATTTTTTTTTAAAAAATTGTGAAAATAAGAGGAAAAATAAAAAAAAATAAAAATTTGTTGGTTGTTTTTATTACCTATTGAAATACAGAATTTAAATAGTAATGAAAATGATGGGAAAATACTTTTAAAAAGTATTTATGAGTTAAGTGGTAATTAAATGACAAATTTTTAATTTTTTGTTATTTGTTAAATATTGAACAAGTTATTGCGTAGGAAAAGTAGTTTTTTTCATTTTATTTTAATCCATATTACGTATACGCATAATTACGATAAGTAATCAACTGTGCGTATACGTAATATGGATACAAAATGGCGCTGGGCATTTCTAAAAGTATTACACTAAAGACAAAGTAAACCTTTTATTTTTTAATCTATGTCTTATGATTTTTTCCTAAGATTTATTATTATCTGGATTCATAAAGGATTTTGGAAAGGACATATAAATTCGTATAAGATATTTTAGTTACAGAAATACATTTTATTTCTCTGTAATTTAAGGTAGACGTAAATATTTGACCGCAACTATTAGTGCTCGCGTATCGCCGCCACCTTAATATTTTTCCAAATCTAAGGCGCTCCTTCTCGCTCTGGCACACGTTCGCGTTTTCGGCAATGTGTGAGCGAAAGCGAGACAAAAACTTGGCCAAGTGCAGTAGGCCATGCAAATAGTCAAAGTGGGTCAGCAGCTATCAAAAGCTATATCAACACATCGGCTACGACTTCGACTCACACACACGTAGTTGCCGAAAAGCTTCGGCTTGCCTCGTTCCTTCTTCGGGTTTTCTTTTTTTTTCGTATCAGATAAGCCCCGAAACACGAATTGTAAGCAAATTATAAAAATAAATAAAACGCAACACACACACACACACAGACACTTACACCTCCCAAAAACATATTTCTTGTTTATTTAAATATGAGAAGAGTGACAACAGAGAAATAAGCAACAACAACCCAAGAAAAATGGTTACATCACATCATATGGCGAGGTGTAAATTATTGTATTATTTGCTGTAACAATTTTGTATTTTTATATTTGTTTAAAGGTCTTTGATTACGAAATCTTGTATGGGGTCTTAACATTTTTTGGTTGGAAGTGTGATTAAATATGTTATAATAAATCAACGACCTTGGTTGGACTGTTTATATTTCGATTGAATCACTTGTTTAGTGCTTAATGTTTAGAAATACTCGAAAATAGTAAGCGGACAGGGAGATTAGGTGACGAAATATGTGCATTTGTTAATCATAAATAGATTTGTTGGAATAAATAGACTATAAAAGAACAAATCTACAAATAAATGTTTGACAAAGCATGCGATTTGTATATTAATTCGTTTGGTTAAACCTATTATTATTGTTTATTTATTGCTTCCACAGAATTGTGCAATATTCATTATTTTATTTATTATTATTTATCATAAAATTAAACACGTGTTTAGGTTGTAATATATTATTGCATGTTTAAATAAAAGATACTTAAAAACAACCATTAGATACCTCCTCTTAAAATTAAAATAATATTTCAAGTACAACCGCTACACTGTTTTTTTTCTTCTTTTTTTCTTTGGGAATGTACAGACCCTAAAACGCTTAAGTAATAAGCCTCCTCCGACATCCCCTCAAAGCAATTTCAGCATTTGAAAGCATTTACAATTTACAACGACAAAAATCATAAATAAACATAATTGCCGCATAAATAACTTCATTGTCTCTTTCTGAATTTACCCGAGGGAGTGAATACATAAGCGAAAAAAAAACAAGTAAAATCATCCAAGCAAAGGCAAAGCCCGAAAAATAAAAACCAAGACCTGCCGCAACAATTTCAAAAGGCAACGAAAATAAAGTACAGACAATAAATAAAAATGCAAACAAAAGTATATGCAAAAAAGCGTAGAAGAGGGAAGTGTCAACAGAAATTGCATTAAGGTGGAATAATTATTTGTTGTTTCAAGAAAATATAGAATAAAAAAAACAAAAAAAATGCAATGGCGATAAGGTTGTGAGACTGATAAGCATAAGCAGTATTTTGCAGTTTTCGTACACTTTTTTCAAGCAAGCTTATCACTAAAAGTGCGTTTTGATGGCCCATTTGCCTAGAAAAAAAGTGCAAAGAGTTGTTGTTACCTTTTTTCATATTTTATTTATGTTTATATTGCGTAATTATTTAGTTCCAATGCCTAGGAGCTTGTTTAGTGCTTCATAATTTTTGTATTTGAATTCATTGCAATATTTGCATTTAAGGACTTAAATCCTTAATAACTTATAATACATATTTTTAAACGTTATAAATAAAATAAACTCAAACATGGTAGATAAGCAACAATTAGAAATTATCGAGTTTAAATGTTGATTATATTTTTCTTCTTTTTCTCTTCTCTTGTTTTGTGTTTTTTATATTCGTTTGAGCTTTGTAGCCAAAAAGCTCACATGTGTTTTTTATAATTTTTTGCTGTTTTGTTTTGTTTCTTTTTTTTTAGTTTGCATTGCGCCTTGCATGCTGTTCCGCAAAAGCTTTTCAAGTTTCTTTTATGGCGCGTGTGTTTCTTTTTCAATTCCGCTTTCTGCCTCTGTATCTGGCTCTCCCTCTGCATCTGTATCTTTATATCTTCTTGTTTTTCGTTGCTGTATTTCGAGGATCGCTTAGGTTTCCGTTTTATTTGCATTCTGGCTGGTTTCTTGTTGTTTTTTTTTTCAGTTGGCGCCACTCAACTATGCACACGCACACATGTGCAAACTGCAAAAGCTCCATCCCGGCGACCGGCAGCAAAAAGCTTTGGAATTCGCACTAGTATGCGGGTTCTTTATCTACGCGTGTGCCCCTGTGTGCGTGCGCGCCGAGAGAAGTGCGAGTGCGAGGGCGAGTGTGTGTGTGAGCCCGCCGCCTGCTGCAAAGCAAATTTTAAGTTTTCTTTTTTTATTTTTGTCGAGAATAAACTATGTATTTGCGCGTGTAGTTGTGACTGGAAGATTAAAAACAAAAATGGTTCAACTTTGACGATTGCTGAATGCGCTCTGTCATTGCCAGAAAAGAGAAGGAAGATGGGGATTAAAGAAGAATAATTTATTTATTTCCTTAAAAACTTGTGCATTTTAATAGTGAAAAATATAAAATATAGTAGATATAGATTAAAATCCAGAAAAAAACAACCTTTGCTAAGTTTAAAATAAAAAAAAATATTCCACAGCTTAAAAAATACAAAATAAATATTTATTAACTTGTAAATCCAGTTTTAAATTAGTTAAAAAATTACTGACGAGCATTTCACGAAATCCAAGATTGTTTTTGGCATTAAATCGCCTTTTCACTTCATTTGTTACCTTTTAAATTATTCTTTTAATTTTAAATTCAAATTTCCAACACCTTTTAAACATATATTTGCCGCAAAACCTTTCTATGTGGTCTTAGTTATCATTTTTGTTTAAACATTTATCGTTGACGAGTTTGACGATTGTTTAACAAATAACTCGATCAAGGCTAAGGAACTGTAAATTGTTGAAATTTAGGTTAAGTATTCACTTTACTCTTTACCGCCGCTTAATTATTTATTGATAATACAGCCAATCAGTGAAGCTCACACATGACGTATACGTAATTCGAATTGCAAAGACGTCGACATTACGTATACGCAGCGATAAGCAAAGATAAGAACTGGACTGTAGTAAGTACTATGCAATGCCCACACTCCTGGTAAATGTAAAAGCGCAATTTCCCGCGGAAAGAAGAACAAAATCCATAGAAAAAAAAGCAAATAAAGCAATAAATAACTGAATGATGGCAATAAAACAAAAAATCGAATTACATAATGGCCTGATAAAAACTTATTGAAGAAAGAAACTCAAAAAAGAGGTTGAAAATGGTTTTGAAAGTAATAAATAGAAAATAAAACAAGGAAAGGAATACAAACTGTGTTTGGGAAGCAAGTAAGCCTCTTAATTGGGCAGATGTAAGCTTTTTTAATTCAAGAATTAAAGCAGAAATAAAGAAAACCAATTAAAATTAATTACAAATCCCAACTTAAACACAAATTATATTATTTAAATTTCACAGATAACTCATAAACAACATCAAACATGCAAATAAAAATCAATTAAATCCCCGAACTGTCATCAATTCAATTAAGAGAAGAAGCCCCCAAAAAAAAGCAATAAAATAAATAAACAAAACAGCAACAAAAAAAGAAAATAGAATGCAAAATGCAATGTAAGTAGGTCAGGGTGCACAATTCAGAGGTGCGAGCGAGATGAGGCACTCACAATGAGCAACAAAGATGGCCAGAGAAAATGAGAATATTGTGCAGCGCAAAAAGGAAAAATCAATGCGCATTCTCTCTCGCTCATTCTCTCTCTCTTCCACTGATTGCATCTGGCGCTGCACAAAATCCCACCCAACCCCACACCCCATGTGGCATTGCAAAATTAGTGCAAGCAGCGCTGCCGGCGTCGAATGTGGCACAGGGTCAACTTGGCGACCCATTAGCACACTTTTCCAGCACCGGCGGTGTGGGGTTCGGTGGGTTAAAGGCGGCTGTCGGCGGGTTAAGGGGATTGACTGCATCATATACTACGTAATATTATATACTATATATCACAGATATATCTCCATAGGAGACAGCCAGCCAGACATCGCTAGGCAGACAGAGAGTCACTTCTCAATGGCATTATGCCTTTTTTTTCCGAGCCTAAGGTTAACAACAATAAAATGGTCAACGCAAACGCAATGACAATAACAACATTAGAGAGAGAATAAATAATACGAAAAACAAAAAAAACACGAAAACATTTTCCCATTTGCATCATCAGGCAAAAATGAAAACAATGTTGCTGCAATAAAATTGGAAATAATATTATTCAAAATAAATGGGGAAAAATAAAGCCAAATATATTAAGAATTCTAAGACTAAGTACGTCTAAGCACTCATGGATTTATTTTATATTGAGGGTATGCCTTATAATATTTATAAATGTATTTATCTTAAATTCTACAAAGATTTTAAAGGATTTTCAATGAAAAGATTCTGCAAGTGATTTTTATTATGCCTTGGCGATATATTCGAATTTCTATACCTATAAAGAATATATATTTTCCTAATTTGTTTACCCGTTCAGTCTGACATCCTTCCCTTGAAACTATTTGTTTAAAAACACATTTTTCGCACCCAGAAAATGCTGCATTTATTGGAATGAATTAAAACTATTTTCACACCTTGAATATAAATGAATATGAAAAACTATAGACCCTCACCGTCGTCACACAATATATTATTCCCCGTTTTCAATGTGCAAACCCTGAAGGGTTCAACGATCCATTTAACAGCAAAAACCTTAATTACTCGCTTGAGTAAGGGAACGGCCAAGATTTAGTGAAAAGAAAACATTCCCTTAGTAAACCGATTACTTTGCTTACTTAGTTAAACAATTTGCAAACAAAACAAACAATGAATCCACCTTACCCCTTTCCGATTACCTGGTTCTAATTGCCAACCATTATGCCATTATTATTCAGTCTTTCAGTTGCCACAATTGAATGCCTTCTCGGATTGGATTTGCTATTAATTCTTTATTCAGGGTAACCAAAACTAAACTTGATATTATTATTCATTCGTAGGTAGAGTTTTTCAATGTTCCATCCTTGATTGCATTTACAAGATTTCTGTTTTCTGATCGCTTGACTAAACCCTATTCCACGGGTATGTCGGCGGTGTGTGTGCTTAGTTATTGGGTTCAATTACCAATTTGCGGTTTGCCAATGGAAAATCGTGAGAAAGACATCGAATTTAATGCAGGTGTGAATGACCAATGTGGAGGATAGAATGTGAGGGATTTTTTGCCATTTGCCTTAATTAATTGTTAACTAATTGCTGTATGCATTATTTTTAAGTGCAGACAATTGGCCATTAGGCCAGGCATAAATTAAAGGGGAATTGCTCAATATATAGTTTGGAAGTAATCGGTACTAAGTGAATAGAAAATATATATCCAAATATACTATATAAGGTAGTTCCAAGGCTTAAATAAATTTGAATAAATATTTTTTGAAGTAAAAGCTAGAAATGCCAAAGCAATACTGCAATAGGAGCTTGACTTATACATTAAGTATTGAGTTTTCATAACTGAAATGCATATAACTATATTTAATGTTGTCTAATTTACTGATACAATAATTAAATTAAATATTTCCAGCTTTAATTCGATTTACCGCCTACCATTTTAATTTAATTTAATTATTTTATTTAATTTCTGTCCATATTTGGCCCTAGTTCGGACCTTTTAAGGGCTTTAAGAGCATTCCAAATAACAAACTAAAACCGGGTCAATCTATATTTCACGCCACCTTCTTTAAATTCTTAAAATTCTTAAACATTCCTCAATGCCGCCGCTTTCCACCCCAAATCCTTTTTCAAAGTCAAAAAGGAAGGTTGCAGCTTAAGTCAGACGATGTGGCAGACATAATTTGCATATAGAATGACCTTGAGTAGAACCAAGGACTCCGGTAGGTGGCTGCCAATGTCCTTGGTGCAGAGCAGCACAACAGCCTTCGAGGTCCAATTGCAAGACCTTGAAATGCATTCGTCGCTAGAACCACGGCATATACGTAGCATATGTTATGTATAATACACGCCGAGAGTTACGAGTACATGCAATATGCACAGTCAATGTCATGCCCCAATTCGCCGCTGCTATTTCGCGCTGCCTTTTTTTTTTTTTGCGCACTTTTCAAAAATGCAACAAGCTGCTAGCTGACTTTGACCCATTTAAATCCTTTGAGGTGAGCATAGACGCACGACGAGTGCGACTGCGACTGCGGCAGAGGCATCGGCGGCAACTGCGACTGCGACTGCGGTGCAATCTGTGTCAATGTCAGCCGGCATTGCGGGCGGTGGCGGCGGCGGCAAATAAAACCAACTGAGGCAGAACAGCCGCAGCAGCAGCAGCAGCAACAAAAGTCGCCGCCACAAACAGATGCACATAGAAAAATAATGCACAAAATTAATAGAAGTAATCAATGGCTTGGTTTCAGTGTTTTTCAGGCATAAATACTTAAAAATATAAAAAAAATATTTGGGATTGCCCTAGTTTAAAACCACGGTTCGAGTCCCGACTATCTGAGCGAGCGAGATGGATATAAAAGGTTGCAACTTTATTGTCTAATACCTCCTATGTTTATCAGCCGATTGTATTCAAATTTTCTGAGCGGATGCCGGAACTAAACCTTAATTATTTAATTTAAAAAAATTATTTAATTAAAAAAAATTATTTAATTAAAAAAGTTAAAAAAAGAATACGTCGTGAAAAAAATTTGGAAGAATACCTCTTTTATGAGACGGAAGACCAAAGACCGTATCACAAAATCAAGGAATATTGTATTAAAAAATCTTTTTATAAAATGAACTATACCCAAATTATAGCAGGTATTACATGCTAGGTATTACTTACTAGGTTAAATCTATAGTTCGGATTTTGGACATAACATTTATAAAAAAAATAATTGAAAATATATTTTGTATTTATTCTTTTATGTTAAAGGATTTGTACACATTTCACTACCTAAAATAGTATTTGTCATGCCATTTACAACATCTAATTTAATATTCCAATGGTTAACACACACATAACATGAAGAATACTAATTTTTTGTTCTCCGTGTAGCCGGGGAGAGTGTGCAATAGAGAGCGAAGGAGAGGGGGCGAGAACAAGCGACGCCCCGCGACGCGACGCCGTCGTCTACGACGCCGGGGCAGCGCTGCGGCTGATGCACACAATGACCTTCAAATTTCTATGCAATTTCGCTTTTTGTTTTTGTTTTTGTCTCGCATCCTTGGGCCCAATCTCCAATATTAGAAAACGCAAGCGAGCGAGCGCAACAGCGATTCGTTTGCGCTTGACCCAAATTCTAATGCCGACGCCGGCGACCTTGCTCCATTTTGCCTCTCTTTCTGGGGGACGAATCACACAGAGAAGGCAAAAAGGGGAAAAGGTAAGCTGCACTTTATGGGCTTTCCCCGCGCCGAAGGTTGTTGCAGTGTGGCCAAACGCACTCGGCACGCAATGGAGGCGTATTGACATTGTTGAATGTCAATATTTCGCCGCTGACTCAGCAAAATGCGTGCCGCCAAAAAGTCAATGCAACAAATGCAATTTGCCGACAGCCCAAAAAAAAAGAAAAAACTCACAACATTTACGTGTGTTTTGCAAATGTTTGATCGTACATCATCGACATTTGGTAGACAGGCCGCTGTCAGTTTGCCCATTTGATTGCTATTCACGCATCGACAAATTTATCGAGCGAATTTTTACCTCATTTACATTTTGACACACTCTTGGGGTACATTTAATTGGAAATATTATTGGAAACTTTTTTAAACGGTATCTTTAACATAAAGAAATAATGACCATGAATAATATTCAATAATAGGCGTAATATATAAAATAAAACAAGTGGGAGAGCTACAGTCTAGGGTGACCGATAGTGAGATACCCGGTACCCAAAGCATTGTGTTTGAAATTAAACAGCACTTGAACATGAAAAAAAGAAAATGTTGACAAATGAAGACAAATATTGCTAGAAACATGTTGAGCAACACTCAGAAAAGACAAATGTTGCTAGGAACTTAAGTATCGAAAATAAACGTGAGGGACTTTAAGTATCGAAAATAAACGTTATCTATAAATTTAGGTCCAGGACATCCCAAACTCAAGAAAAATCGTTAGGTGCACCGACCATATATTTTTTTTAAATTTATTTCCTGCACTTAGGCATCGCAGAGCAGGAAATATTCCAGAATAAATACAATTTCCTTCTACTTCTTTAAGTTGTGCACATAAATTACAAATATAACTTATGCGAATGTGTGACTATGCATTTTTTGTCTAAGAATTACATCTGCAAAAAAGTTCCCCAAACAAAAGAGCATTTAAATTTCGTCTTTCTTAAAACAAAGTACAAAAAAAAAGACAACCTCCAAAAGTAGGTTAGTTGCATTTTTATAGACATTTCAAATGGATTTTTATGGCTGCATCCGACGCCAGGCCGAACGGCATGGAGCTGAGTGCGCGAGGCTAACTGGGGAACAGGGGGAAACTAAGGCGGGGACCCAGAGTATATGTATACTCTGTGCATACTTAAACTTAGCATTGCACTTGGCACACAAAGATTTAAGACAGACGACCTACCGACCGACAGTGTGACTGACTGTCTGACTGGAATACCGGTGGTGGGGCCGGGCAGGCCAGTAATGACAAGTTTCGTGAATATATCAAGGTTTGAGTTTCGATTTAAATTGAAAAATGTAATAAATATAATGTAGATTAAACTTTGAACACGAAATACGTGAAAGAATTATTGCATTTTAATTGGTTTGTAATTGTTTATTGGGTCTGTCTAAACAAACTTACATTTTTTGAAGGCTAAGACTATATTTGATAATATAAAGAAGAGACAAACGCTTTCCCATATCCAAAAAATTATTAGGATTGAATAAAAGCTTTTAGATATCCCCAATTTGATCATTTTTAATAGTTTTCTTATTGTCTATCACTTTATAAGGGCTAGTAAGCGGTTTAAATATTGTTTTTCTTTTTGTTATATAATTGTTTTATAGTATCCGGTAAGTAGTGTAATTAGTTATATATCTTGGCCTATAGTTCTTGATATAATCGGGTTTATTTTTCACATAATGATCATCTTTTAGTGTTATTATTTATTATTTGTTATATCGGCGAATTTTAGATCTTATTTTGCAATGCTTTATTTATTTGGTTTATCGATTTCTCCATTGTCCGTTATCCACGTAGATTTGTTTGTTATTTTCTTTAATTTGAGTAGTTTTGCACGTTTGTTTATTATTTTATATCCTCAGAATTGTATCACATTTCTGCTTTTGATCTAGTTATCCATATTTCTAATGGCACTTTTCCAGCAACAACAAGAATATGGCCAACTTGCCAAGCTAATTCACAAGGGATTAAGGGGAAAATCCAATTATAGGTACATATATAGTATAAAAGACTTACCTCCATTATCATCGATTTCCAGCCCAAATTCATCCTCGGACATGGACTCATCGTCGGTGCTGAGATTAGAGCCACTATTATTGCCGCTTTGCATGTGATATTGTTGCTGCTGCTGCTGCTGTTGATGTTGTTGCTGTGGTGTTGTACTGGCACTGCTGCTATTATTGCTATTATTGGGTGATGTGACTTTTGGGGCACACGAACTGGCAGCCAACTCCTCAATACTGTGCAACGAGCTCCTTGTCGGATTGGCAGTGGTCGTTGTGGACGTTGCACCTGATCCTGAACCCGAACCCGATCCCGAAGCAGTTGTGGTTGTGGTGCTGATAATGTGACTATCATCCTTGCCACCGCCCTGCACCTGCACCTCAAAGTCTAGCAACTGGGCTGTGGTGGAGGAGAGGAAGTTGCTGGTTGACACAGACCCGGAGGAGGAGGTGTTCACCACCTCGAGTGGCTTCAATTGATGATACTCCACGGGCGGAACAATAAGCGTGCTATTATTGCTCTGAGGATTCTTTTGAAGCAAAGCTGGATCGATGCACTCGGTGCTGGCATGGTTGGTGCGGTGGTTGGGGAATAGAATGTTGGCAAACGATGGCATCGTCACGGATTCAATAATCACCGAATTGGATGCCCTCACTGCCTTAGCCTCCACATTGTTGTTGTTGTTACTGGTGATGTTGTTATTATTGTTGCTATTATTATTATTATTATTATTATTGGTAGTAGTAGTAGCCGTTGTGGTGGTAGTTGCTGCCGCTGACGCAGTGCCCATTAGGGTCATGTTGTTGCTGTTGCTATTGGGATTCGGACTGGCCACAAAGAAGCGTTCGCAGAGGCCGCTCAAGGATATGCCGCCGTCCAGTTGACTGGCATCGATTGCCTGCAACGTACTAAAGTTGTCCGCTGCGATTGCTGCCGACGTTGTGGCTGCCGGTGCTGCAGTTCCTGCCCCAGTTGCATCCTTTTGCTGCATCTGCAGGTGGGAGTAGAAGGGCAGCATGGGCGTACTGCCAGCGGCCAGCATTTGATCCTTGTGATGATGGGGCATCAACAGAGGCTGATGTTGTTGCTGCTGCTGCTGCTGCTGCTGCAGGTGGTGATGGTTGCTGGTAGCTTCTGTTGCATAGTTGGTGCTGCTGCTCTCTGCCAGCATTGAAGGTACATTGAAGGTATCCATTTTATTGCTATTTACGTTGTAACAACTAGTTTCCTTTTTAATCCCTAATCTTTTGTACGTTTCGTTGTGATGTGTGGTGTGTGGTGGTGTGATTGTTGGTGATGGCAGGTAACGATAGTATTCGTAGGTTTTTGGGATTGCTTTCTAGTTTTTAAAGACCTGAAAGCATAGATCAAACAATTGCTCATTAGCTTTAAACTTTGACATTTAAGGTGAGTAAGGAAAGTGGGACAAGGATGCTACAACGAGTGCAGGTCAACGAGGCAAGGTCAGGTTGAAGGTCGGGTCACGGCGAATGTGGGCCAAGGACAAGCCTAATGGCATATCAAAGCGGGCCAAGGTCAACTCTTTACAGAGTCAGGGGAGGAAAAGCTTGGAAAGCTCTCTCGATAACACTTTAAGCCACCAATTTATCGATTGTATATTAAATATACTTTTTTCACATATTTAGAGCTTACTGTCGCTTTTGGTTAAATATTTAGGCTTAAATTTGAATTTGAAATCAACTGCAAAGGTACAAAAAAGTATGCTACAGCTTAAGACTTAATAACAAAATTTACAAGGAATATAAAATTGCTAAAATTTTAATTGATTTAAATTTGTAATGCTTTGATCCACTTAATAGAAAAACTAATGTCTCATTCCAGGAAAATGGGTCAAATAATCACTAATTCTTATAATCAAAATACAAATTTACTAAGAAATCTAAATATTTTAAAATTCAAAATACAAATAGACTAAACCTTACCCTTAACCTTTAAAAGGTTAATTCTTTGCTGTAACCAATTTACAAATGTAAATCCATTTAAGATTATTATAAAAAACAATTACTGTTCTACCCTTAAAAAAAAACATTTTTGCGAAACTAAAAACTGGAAATATGCCCCCACTCCTTTCTCATATCCCCCTTTTTGTTGAGACTTTAATTAACTTCACTCGACTCCAACTTCTTTATGTTTTCTTTTATGTTGTTGTATCTCACTCAACAACCCCCGTGAGTATTACTGAGAAAAATATTTATAATGTTCTCAATTTAAATTGGTTTGAAATTATTAATTACCAAGTGATGCTATGAGTAGAAATAATTTTAGTTTTTTATTTAAATTATAAGAAAATAAATTAAAAAAAAAAGGAAAAGAAAAAATAAATAAAATTAAAAAAAAAAAATTAAAAAAAAAAAATTTTTAGCAAATATAATAAATTTAAAAGACTTTTGGAATAACAACAAATGTTATTAAATCTGTAAAATAACTTAATGAAAAAGGATTGTAAAATTTTTTTTTTTAATTTTGTCTTCAATATGATGCAAAAAAAAATTTGCAATATTTTATTTTTAAAAGCAAATTAAAAAAAAAAATAAATAATACGATTTTTCAACCTCATAGCCCCTTTTATTCACTTCCTGTTACCTTTCTTTTGCAGTGCATGACGTTTTCCATGTAAAAGGAAACTACTGGATGAATTTATATGTAAATTGGATTTGGGGGAATAGGGAAGGTGGAATAAGGAACAGCCAAAACGGTAAGGGGAGCTGATCAGTAGGGAGAATCGAAAAGTTTACCTTTCATGCAGCTGACATTGTTGTTTTTCCTTTTTGTAGTTCTTGTTGTTTTGCGCATGCGCCCGGTTTCCATGAATTCCAAGACGAAGATCGCAGGAAAGGAAGAAGAAGAGCTGGAAGCTGCCGTCTCTTTGTTCCTCTCTCCCTCTCTTTCTCTGTCTCTCGCTGGCGTTTTATGTATACAAAAACCAGTTGGAACCGAAAGCAAAAGTTCTATTATTATGTCTTGGTCTTGTTGTTGGTTTTCCACTCTCGCTCTCTCCCTGTCGTTCGGTGGGAATTCGCATATGTGGAGAACGCGAATTTATAATTCGCAAAACAAAGCTAGCGTGTGATTCATTTCGCCGATCGCTGTTGCTGCTCTCTCTCCGCTGCTGTTGGCTCTCGCGTGCTCTCTATCTCGGGCTCTCAGCAACAGTTTCCCCCTCGCACTCACACAGGCACACACACGCGACGCCGAACGCATTTGGCGTTATATATGTATATATGTATGCTTTTTTTTTATTTCTGCTTATGTTATTCTCGCTATTCTTTCGATTTCCTTATCCCGATTTTTACGCGAAAAAACTTCTTGCACAATCGTCACACGCGCGCAACAAGCGAAAGCTCTCAGCGAGGCAACAACAACAACTATAAATTGCAATTCCTACTACACACACACATGGGCGCGCACCACGTACATACATATACGGCTGTGTGTGTGTGTGTGCTTCGTTCTACTTGATATTGTTGTTGTTTTTTGAAATTTTGCTCTTTTGCTAATTTTCGTGTTGCTTTTCTGCCATTGCTCCAATTCTATGACACAACGCTCTATGTTCTTCCCACTTTTTGTGTGTTAATTTCATCCATAGAGTGCACATTGAAATTAGCGAACGACTGCGGCGGGGGCGGAGGTGGGGGAACGGAAAACAGACTCCCGTTATGGACGCATTGGAAATATTAAATACACA
This sequence comes from Drosophila triauraria, assembly GCA_014170255.2. NCBI lineage: Eukaryota > Metazoa > Arthropoda > Insecta > Diptera > Drosophilidae > Drosophila > Drosophila triauraria. Next base: position 11,085,484 of record CM024336.1, on the reverse strand, counting down.
CAAACACACACACAACACACACGTTCACCGGATGGCAGTTTCGGCGAGTTCTTTTTGCGCTTGTTTACTTTCGATTCGCACTTTCGCTTTCTTCGCTATTTGTTTATTTCCTGTAGGTTTATTTTTTTTTCGGGAAAAACTATTCCGCGCACAACCAACGCACGCAAAAAATTAGGTCTGTAGGCCAACGCAAACGGGAACACAGTAAAAAGTTGTTGGCGTAGGTAGAAGAAGACGGAAAGCGCCTGGCACACACACACACACACACACACAGAGGCGTGCTTGGATCTCCGGGGAGCGGGGCCAAGGACAGAGAGCAAGCATTCTTGGCCTTTAACGTTTGAAGAACAAGGACGGCAATCATATGAAAACAGGAAAGCTTTCAGCTAAAAGCCCTTGCACACACGGACGCACACTTATGGCACGTCAAGCTTTTGGCGGTCACGTCACTGGCGACATCTGCTGTAAAGCTAAGGGAATGTTGAGGGCGCCACCTGTGGAGGCTTGCGGGAAGCGGCCAAAGATCGTTGCGGATATCGAATTTTGAATTTAAATTTTTGTCCATCTAAAACTTTCTTAAATTAGTCCATTAGCAGGTTTTTTATCCACATTAATAAAAAAATAAAAACGAATAACTTAAATTGCCAAAATTTCACATTGCATTTATTTTTAGTTTCTCATCCTTTTTAGTTTCTGTTTAATTTCATTCGTTTTTTGTTTTTTGTTGGTTTTTTTTTGTGTTTTTCTGTTTATAGTTGCACAAAACTTACTTACATACACGTACAATTACATAGAAAATTACAAACCTATCTGAAAATTGATTTACATTATATAGTTGGATCATATTGTGTGTGTATACATATATATTTAATATATATTTTTTAAATATATTATTATTTTAATAATTTCATTTAAAAATACATAATACATAAATACGCCTTTGTTGCTTGCTCGCCGCTTTATATTATTACGATAATATTTATGATTTAGTTTACACTTTTTGCTATTTGTTTTGTTTTGTGTTTTGTTTTTTTAAAAACCATAGATTACACTTTATCCCTAGATATACATATATATCTAAATGTATATATATATATACCGATTTATTTAGCTGCTTGGCTGGCATACATTTTCTGTTCCGTTTCCACTACTTTCGCTTCCGTTTGTTCTACATTTTAATTGCATTTAATTGCAGCCAATCTCTCGTAAAGATTCCAGATTTTTTCAATATTCTCTCTCTCTTTAAAATTTCCCCATTCCATTTCCGTTTCCGTTTCCGTTTCTTCGTTTTTCTTCGTTTTGAGTGTGTATAGCACCTTTGTATCACTTTGCTCACTTAGCTCTAAATTTAATTTTCCTTTTAAAAAATCGACTTTATCTTCCAAAGACAAAGACGGCAGGGGGTGAGGGTGACGGGGGTGTGAGTAAAAACTAGTTACTAGCTAAAATATACATGCCTGTATAGTAGTATATAAATCTATAATTATATTCGTACTAATAGTGGTTTTCCATCAATCTTTGCACTTTACAATCTATTCTTTATCTGTTCTTCATTTGTCTAAGGTTTCTTTCTTTTTCTGTATCTCGGTTAAAATTTCATTAAAATGGACTTGACGCCCAACAAGTTCCGCACGCTGTCGTTGTATTTGATGAGCACAACCTTCGAGGAGCTGAACATGTTCAGCTTTTCGCCCGCGCACAGCAGCTGCAGGCAGGTGGCCTTCTCCAGGAAATCATCGATTTTGAACTCCCGCAGCAAATGCTTTTGACTGCTGACTGCCAGTGCATTGTTGTTGTTGTTCGGACAGAGCTAAGGGGAAGATACAGATAGGGATTAGATTAATAAAATATTTTATTTAATATTTAAAGCAAGGAAAAAAAAATCTAATATACATTCTTAACAGAATAAACTAAAGAAACGCTGTAAAATTGAAGACATGCCCAAAAAAGTATGCTTTTAAAAGTAACCTTGCCTTGAATTTGGGACATCAGTTACTTAATTGCATACTTTTGGGCACCTTTTTTAATTGATTTCAAATCTGCAGCAATTTTAGTTGGCTAAAAACGAAACTTTCTTCATCTTTTTCTTAGTTCCCTAATTTTTGTTTAGAGTTCTTTAGTTATATTCGCATTATTTAACTATTTATTATTTAATTACCTTGTTGAGCAGCGTATCCTTGGATTTAACTTTAAGTAAATTGCACAAATCATTGAGTAATACCCATTTATCACTGCCCTCGTCTTTGAGCAAGTACAGTGGTGGCAATGGCACATCGGCCTCTTCAAATTCAAAAATATCACCATTCAATTCATTATCCATTGTCTCGATGTCCGTCGTCTGATCGTCGTCTAGCCTACTCCTATTCCTATTCGCTTCCGTTTCCGCTACGGTTTCCATTTCAGCATCCACCAGCTCCTTTTTCACTTCATTCTTGACATTCACAACGCTTGTTACTAAATTATTTTCAACACTTTCAGCATTCAGCTCGTCGTTGTTCTTATTGTTATTGCTATCTTCCTCGATGCCTGGCTCCAATTTAACCAACATCGTCGTCGTTGTTGTGGTCTTTGTTGTCGTCTCCCCGTTTTGCTTGATCGTTGCCACCCCTAGCTCATTCGCCTCTGGCTCCTGCTCCTCCTTTTTGGCTGGTAATAAGCCATTGCTGGTGCTCATCCTCTGCTGCTGCTGCTGCGACTGCTGCTGCTGCCTGGCCTTTTCCTTCCTTTCTCTACGTAGAGCTCTGCTCATATCACAAGCTGTGTTCGGTACATTATCGAATATATCATAACCATACTCCTTAGCATCTGCAAAAAAAATTTACATAAAGTTAAGACAAGTTATTTACTGGTAGCAGAAATCTTTCAAGACTCACCAAAGATCTCCCAAGGCCCCTGGAAACGCATTGGCTTGATGTCAGCGGCGGCACTTTGTGCATCGCTGAGATGAGCACGCAGAATGCCTCGCATTAACTTGCTTGAAGCTAACATTAGCGGGGTTTGACCTAAAAACGAGAGTAAAAAAATATAAAATAACTTGATAATCTCTTATAAGATCTTGCAAACCCACCTGAGTACGTTGCCAGCAACGGATCGGCGCCATAGGAGAGCAACAGACGGACCACCTCCTCGTGATCATTCTCGATGGCTCCATGCAAAGGCCTAATGCCCGACTGGGCGGCCTCCGAGTGGTTGGCACCAAACTGAAGCAGGATCCGGGCTATCTCCAGCCAACCCTGAGTGCAGGCCTCGTGGAGCGGCGTGTAGCCAGCATTATCCTTCTGATCCGGATTCATGTTCAAGCGATCCAGACAGTAGACCACCACATCGATCAGTCCCTGGCGAGCGGCCTTGTGCATGGTGCTCTGGCCCACACCCTTGTTGAGCACCCACTTCTGGATTTCCCGGCACACATCCATCTCCGTCTTGATCTTGATCGGCAAGTGGGAACTGCTGCCGGCAATGGTGCTATCCGTGTCTTCCAGCCTCTCATCCGCTGCACTTTCGAGGAGATGCTGGGTCAGTTGGCTGGACGAGGACTGGGTTTGGGCTTGGCTGCTGTGGTTCTGCTGGCTGTGGTTGTTATTCTGGGTTGGTCGCTTCTTTTTCCGTATGTAATCAAAGCCCGAGCTGCCCTTTCGCCGCATATACTTCCTCTTGTGCGGACACTGCGGGGCCGTGACGGATGGATGATCCTCCATTAGGGATCGGCGCGCCAACTTGTTGTCGTTGGCACTCACAATGCTGTTCATTTGCTGCAGAAACTCTTCGTACTTCTGGTAGCTAATGGCATCATCACCGTCACCGTCGGCTGTGGCCTCATTCTGGGCGCACTCGGGCGGCGCAGAAGCGGGACGCTCGGGACCCACGAAAATCTCACGAATAATCTCGCGGCGCTGCTGCAACTTGGACTCCGTGCGGGTCTTGCTCTGCAGGACTTTGGTGTCAAAGATACTAAAGTGCCGGCGACTGGCATCATCCAAGGATTGGCTATCTCCGGCTCCAGCTTCCTGCGGCTGCTGCTGTTGTTGGGGATGTTCGTAAAGCGACGTTGAGGCGGAGGTCTGCGACGTTTCGCTGTGGATTTGAAGATTCGTGGAGGCCGGGGCCGAAACCGAAACCTTTCGAGGAGTACTACTGCCATTGGTCACCCTCAGATGAAGCACATCGATAATGGACTTGGGCTGGTTGGAGGATTCAACTTGCTTGCTGGCTGCCTTTGTCTTGGGTTTGTTCCTCTTGAAGCAGGCCAACTCCTGGCCGAGATCACGTCGCTCCAGGTCGGGCAGCGAGGCAGCTACCTTGTTGAGTTTGTTGATGGAGATCAGGCGATGGGGGATTTTCAGAGCCACCTTGTAGCGATACTCCTCCAGGTACAGTTGCTGCTGTGGCGAGGTCTTGGCCGGCTTGCCCGGATTACCCTTGCTGTTGTTGTTGGCCTTCAGCTTGGTGTTCCTGCCATTCAGTCCCAGGTGGTCGGAGTTCAGGCCGCGCTTGTTCCTCAGACGCGTGACCATCATCATGTCCTTCTTGCTGTCCACCACCTTGCGGACATATTTCCTCTTGATCTTCGTGGTGGAGTTGCGGATGATCTTGTCATTGCGCAGCACCTTGCTGTTGGCCAACTGGAGTTCGAGTTCCTTGCGATGTTTGGAGCGGGTCATGGTGTTGAGTTTGTGGGCAATGCGCTTGTTGAGGGTATGACCAGGACGACGGCCCACTCGTGGCTTTTCCTTTTTCTTGTCCTTGTCCTCTTGCTCTTCGTCTTCCTCTGGCTCCTCCTCTTCCTCCTCCTCCTCTTCTTCGTCTTCCTCGTCTTCATCCTCGTCTTCTTCGTGACTCTCTGAGGAACTGCTCTCCTGGTTCTCCTCAACCTTGGCCTTGCTTTGCCCTGAGGCGGCCTCGAAGGGCTTCTTGTTGGTCTTGGCCAGGGAGGTGCTATTGTTGGCCTTGTTATTGGGCGTCTTGACCTCCTTCTTGACCTCCTTCTTTGCTGGGGTAGTGGTGCTAGCTGCCTTTGCCTTATTCTCCTCACTGGAGGTCTGGCTGCGACTCAGGCGTTGGTTTACCTTCGCCTGCTGCTGCTCCTTGTCGTCGTCGCTACTGGCTGCCTCTGCTTCGGGTGATCTCTGCCGGGTCCTTCCCTTCCTCAACAATGGCTTCTTCTGCCTGGCCGTGTTTCTCTTGTGCAGCTCCGTTGTATCGCTTTCCGAGGAGCTACTCTGACCCTGCTTGGGCGCCAGTCGAGCTGCTATCCTTTGCTCCTGCTGCAGTCGCTTCTTCTCCCGCTCCACCTTGCTGAGCTTCTTCTGGGCACTGCCATTGCCCATGGACGAGGAAACACCATTGGTTGTGGTGGTCAATTGGGTAGTGGCCGACATCTCGGCCTCTGCCACAGCGGGCACAGGGTCGGGTTGCCTCTTGAGGATGCGTGCCACTGGCAGATCATCTTCACTGATCTCCAGCTTGATACTGGTGGGCGGCACTGTCACGGTCACCACTTTGGTGAGCAATTGCTCTACGAGATTGTTGCAGGTACTGCCCCAGTCCAGTAGGTTACCCAAACTGGCTCCGGCCTCATCTTCCAAACCCAAATCGGCAGCCTTTGGTGGTGGCGCCGGCGCTGGTTCCAGCTTGATTTGAATGTGATTCGTTATCTGGTGGTTGGGCGGTGTCCTGGGCGGTGAAACTCTGCCACAAGCATTGCTCGAGGTCGTTGTGGAGGTGACCAGAACGGGCGGCGGCGTAAAGGTGAAGCCCTTGAGCTCGGCCTTGGTTCGTATTCGGGGCTCCATCTTGGGCAGCGGATTCAGGGGTGTGGAGGAGGATGACTCTGGTTGCCTTTCCCTTTCCCGCTTGGCGGCCAGCGCCTGCTCGTTGACAGCTATCACAGGCACTGGCGCCACCACAACCACTGAGGTGGGAGCGGAAGGAGCAACAGATCCCAAGGATTCCGCCTCCAGCCTCGCCTGCTTGGCCGCCGCTTGATTGTACTCCTGCAGATGCCTCTTTCGGCCCAAATAGTTGGGATTACTGCTGTTGTGGGGACTAGGCGATGGCGTGGGCATTACAAGTTCCACTGGTGGCTTCTTCACCTGCACAATACCCGTCTCCGGCGGCTGTCGCTTGGCATAGGGATTCGTTTCCAGCACACTCGGACGCATCTGTTGCAGGGTTTTGATCACCAAAGCTGGGGCAGCCACTGGGGCCACAGTGTGAGGAGCAGGAACTGATGATACCGTGGAGGGAAGAGGCGCTGGCGCTGGCGCTTGTCGTATCACCGCTGTGGATGCCCCTCCTCCGCCGGTCCTTGTGGCCGCCGAGAAGTTGGGTGTAATATCGAACCTAGGCAGTCCCAGGCCGCCGGCGCCACCGCCAAGCGGCAGCTTGTGATCCGTCGTGCTGGGCCTCTGGTGGTACGTGTACTCCGTGGAGTCCGCCGTCTGCTTAACCGTCCGCATGGATAAATCCAGAGGCGAATGCAGGGCTGATGGCGGCGGAGGAGCTGAGGTAACTGGCTGGGCATTGAGAGGAGGTGTAACCTGCTGTTGGATTATTCTACTCGACGGCGTCGGATGATTCCTCGCCGGCGTCTCCATATTCAGGGTCTTCTTGATGATCTGCAGATTCAATTCCTGTTCGCTGGCCGTGCTCCGCTTCAGCATGTCGTTGATCAGCGCCCGGTAGTTGGGCTTGGCTGCAGAGGGCGCTTTCTTGGCGGGATTAGTGGCAGGATTTGTGGCAGGATGACTCTGAGTTTGGGATTGACTGCCGGGCTGGTGGTAGCAGATATCCGGTCCATGTGGATACACCTGCAGAGTGGAGTAGTTCGCACTGCTGGAGGAGGACGAGGATGGGGCGGGCTGTTGTTGGTGCTGACTGTTGGCTGCCGGTCCTAGAATCGTTCCAGGAACTCCGGCCGGTGGCGGTGCAGGCGCTGGTGGCGCTGGCGTGGGCGAGGCCACCGCTCCCGCCGCCGGCGATGGCGTTCCCTGGTGGTAGTAACTCGTATAAGGCGTAGAGCTGCTACTCGTTCCCACGCCGCCAGCTCCATGCTGCTGCTGCTGGATCAGCTTGCCGTACTTGGTGGGATAACCATGGGGCGCGGGCACAGTGGCCAGCATTGCCGGCGATGTATCCCTGCTTTCCCGGCTCTCCACATTGTAGGGATTGTGATAGAGCGAGGATCTTGTGGGCTGCGGCAAGCTGCCGCCAGTGAGGGAAGCATGTTCTGGTTCCAGTTTCACGTACGTCGAGGTGGCAGGTGGCGGTGGCGGTGCCGTCGCTTTGGAGCTCTTTACCGGTGGCTGCTGCTGGCTGTAGTAGGTGGCAGCGCGTCCATAGGTGCTAGCAGCTCCCACTACAGCTCCTCCTCCTCCTCTGGGGTACTCCAGGCTGGGTCCTGGCGCCTCTCTTACATACTTCTCGATGGCATTGTGCACGGTGGTTTGGAACTTTTCCGTACTAAATGTCGGCATCGGCATGTACAGACTCTGGTGGTGATGCGTTGCGGATGTGGATGTAGGCGGCGTGCCCGTCGACGTGGGCGTCGCTCCAGCACTCCTCTGCTCCGGCGGTGTCTCGTAGTGAGGCGGACACTTTCGCGCGTAGTTCGGACTCGGCTGCTGGTGCTCATTGCTGGGATTACTAGGATTCACAACGTGCTCCAGTTCATAGTGGCGGACGGATGAGGAGGAGTTGGAGCTGGAGGCCGAGCTGGCGGTGGGCATCGCGGAGGAGCTAGCGGCGGGCGGTGCATAGGTAAGCACCTTGGTGGCGGCAGGTACAGTCGAGTACTTGATGTCCTCACTATAATATCGCTGACTGTTCGGTCCTGGCAAGGGTCCTGGAATCGCTCTTGATCCCACGCTGCCAACCCCTCCTGCCGGTGCCTTCCCGTACGCGTATCGAGCTGGCTGCTGGTGATGATGCAGCTGCTCATCGGCTGGCGGCCAGTAGGCAGTGCTACCCGTGGCATAGATGGCAGGATTCCCGTGATGTCGCAGTCCTGGCGCCGGCGCAGGAGCTGGCACTGCCTGGCTCTTGTAACTCCAGCTGGGATGTGGATCGGGCATCTTTTTCACCGTCAAATTCTGGTTCGAGGTGTAGTACTGCAGGTGGGGATCACTGCCGCCGCTGGGCGCCGTGGCTCCTGGTCCCTGTGGAGCCGGGTTAGGACCCGGCTGAGTGCTGCTCCTGTTCATGTACAACGCCGTTCGGGATCGTTGATCCTCCGCATGGTGATGATTGCCATAGCCGGCGGAAGAGGAGGAGGAACTCCCCACCGACGTGGAGCTGGTGGGATGGTGGTGCAGCTGCTGCTGCTGCTGCTGGTAGTGATGTGGATGCTGCTGGTGGATCGGTTGCTGCTGCTGCTGCTGCTGCAGTGGAGGTGGCGGTGGTGGCGGGTGGTGCTGGTGGATCGGCTGCTGGTGGTGCGTGGCTTGCGAGTGATGTGGATGCGTTGGATGGTGCTGCTGCATCGACGGATGAAGCGGCTGATGATGTGTCTGATATTCGTGATGTCTGTTGGGTTCCATGGTGGCGGTCTGGAAAAAAGGGAAAGAGGAGAGTTAATATCAAGTTTTTTTTTTAACTTTGTATTATCTAATTGTAGGGAAACTGTTTAAGCCAGGTGCCAGGGAGTTATGAACAGTCTTTATTGCCTTCTTCAATCTTTATCACAACCCAGAAAGGTTCCGCCGATTTAAGACCCAACATTGCAATCATTGGTCCTTCGAGCCGGATCGAATGATCCATAAAAAATTAAACTTTGTAATTGGATACGACTAAAGAAACAATTGTTATTATGAAAAGTACCCATTAACGATCAATTTATTTTAGCTACAAAAAATCGCAAGCATTGGTCCTTCGAGCCGGATCGAATAATCCATAAGTAATTAAAAAAATCGGTACCAATTAGTATTAAAAAAAATAAAAACCCAATCAATCTTAATACCATATAATTTCCAATTCATTTTAGCTTTAAGCTACAGTATTCCACAGTTTCTTATTGAATACGACTAAAGGAACAATTGTTATTATGAAAAGTACCCATAAACGATCCATTTATTTTAGCTACAAAAAATCAAATAAAAGAATATATACATTTAAAATGTATGAACTATGTATTAACACTCCAATTAGTTATAAAACTAAGAACTCTCAGCAAGCCATTAATAAAGCACTTCCTAGAGTTAATCAATCAAAAATAATTAAACTAATTGAAATGGTTTCGCTGCAGAAATTCCAGTTCCAATCCCGGCAATTAGATTGTACTACAAGTCACGACTTCCTCCATGTGAATGTATCTCAAAGATAGTCTCCACACACTTGGTTATTTATTTACCAATTTCACAAATCAAAGCATGAAGCTGTTAGGGCAATAAAAATGGACTAAACCCTTTTTATGAGAGCAATAAAAGTAAATTTAAACGAACTCAGGAAAGATGACAAAGTCAAAGTTTAATCCTCTTTCGGGTTATGTTTTTGTCATTTTCCGGAATATTTATTGTGGCTATTATAAGTTGAAGTCGACTGACTGACAGACGATTCATGCAAATATGAACAAATTCCAAGGCGCGATGATGAAATTGCTAAAAACAAATAAACTTAAAAATTGCTCTTTGCCTTTTACAATATCCTATATACTATATATGTTCGTGGGAGAAACAAGAGAGGGATGACGAGAGGCAGAGCGAGTGGGAGAGAGGGAAGTGGAAACAGTTCAACGACTTTCTAAAGAACGTGCACAAAAATAAACTGACTTTCCAATGAACCGAGCACAGCACAAAAATGCCCCCAAAAACTGATTCATTTATGGCGAAAATGAGAGAGAAATTGGACACGAGAATATGGTTATAAGCTTAAAAATATAACGGGGAGTTAAGCGAGGAATAAAGCAAGCCATCGGGAATAAATCAAAATATTTATATATGGAAATCAGGTAAACTTATTAAAAGTTGTTAGCGATGAAATTGGCTTAATTAACTTTAATTATAAGGCACCGTTTTCCTTATAATATTTTAAATCAATTGTATTCAGATTGAGACTACTTTCGTATACTTTTTATAGAAAAACTTTAGTCTTAATTCATAAAGAATTAATCAAACAGTAACTAAATTATTGCCAATACCCGAATTTAACATTTTAATTATGCTATAATATTTAAAATGAATACGAATGAAAAGTCTTATGACAAAGACAGTTTCAAAACACTGATGATACATTTTCCTTTTATGTTTATCACTCTTATAATTTTCACAACTCAATTAATTTTGCATAAAACTTGTCTGTTTATAATTTAAACTTTTATATTGCCTTAAGCTTAAAAAAAAAACAAAAAAGCCAGATAAGAAGTCTCAAGTTCTTTTGAAGTTGCGTTGGGCTCGTGTTCAGTGCCGGAATTTCGAGTTTCAACCATATGCCATGGAGATAAGACCGTCAGCCGTGGCTTTGCCTTTGCCAGAGTTCATTCGCGTGTTCGCATTATTTTCAAAAGCCAAAAAACGGTCCCCCCGAGAGAGTGGAGAGAGCTGCAGTGCACCTAATACTTTTTAAACTGCTCTAATCGTTGCTATCAGGCCGCGGGGGGATTATTATCAAACGAAATGAGCGACCCCAAACGAACATTTCACTCACGTGTTGTCCGATTAGTGAGCAAGCCAGCAAATACAATAAACAAATAGAGAAATAATGGGCAGAATAATACACATTTATCACTAAAATATTATGGCAGCGAGATAAAAACATTAGCGGGAATACGGCTCAAGGCGAAAGGCCGCAGCAATCATATCTATTATAAACAAAAACAAATACTAAAAATAAAGCAAAACAAATAAGTAGTAGTAGGAAAAAAGAGACAACACACAAAACAAGAAATCTTTTTCGATTTGCGCACAAATTGCTGACGAACGGACGGGGCTCCGTCAAAAGTTATTCAACAAAATTTCGCTTCTATTGTTTGTTGGTGGATGCTCTGTGTGTTGTGGGCGTGTTCGACACTGTTAATTGTCATTTTCTATACGTATTGAATACGTAAATATTTCTGTATCTATTCAAGCATTGGCAGACCTGTTAATTTGTTTAAAGCAGAGCATAAACCGAAACTATAAATAACCGAATGCCAGATTTTAAACGATTCGACAAATGGTGCAGAAATATCTTGATTGCTTTTCGTATTGTTAGAGTTTAATTATTTATTAATGAGTTATTAGTCATAAAAATAAATATATTAAACACTTTTTTGACAAGTGAATGTCAGGCTGATCATTTATTTTGGGTCTAAAAATAAAAGAATAAATAATAATCGATCAGAAATTAAATTGTATTCTACCTTGTTTGTTTTAATACCTTGAAAGACTTATAACTTCAAGAAGGTTATTTTCTCTGTGTTTATTTATTGCTCATTTTGATAAATATTCAAGAAATTAAAGAGAAAGCATTTTATTTATATATTTATTTGTTTTATATTGATGGAGAAGTTTTATTATTATATATTTTATATTGATTAGTTTTATTTTTGACATTTATATCACGTTCAATACCTTCAAAGGTTTATAACTTCAACAAGGTTATTTTTTCTGTGCTAATTTATTGCTTATTTTAATAAATATCCAAGAAATTAAACAGAAAGCATTTTATTTATATATTTTTTTTGTTTTTATAATATATTCATTGAGAAAAAGCATTATTTCTAATTATTGTATATTTATTTGTGTGTAATTTTTGACATTTTAAATAAGTTCAATGTTAATTTTCATTCTGTGAATTATCTTACGAACTTTTATATAATTTATTATCCCTATTACCAACACATTGTTTAATATATTTCAAGGATTTGTTCTCAAAGCATTTAAAATATATCTAGCCTGAGAAAAAGGAAATCAAAAATATTCCTTTCGATTTCTTGCAAGTGAATGAACTTTGTATCTCATTAAGGCCTTCACAATCTATCCTAATCAACCATAAAAAGCTTTCCCCTTCGTGTTAAAGCAAACATTATATTTGTGTGTGTGTGTTTCCCTTATCTTTTTTTTCTCCGCTGTTTTTATTTTTTCTTTTATCTTTTTTTTTTCCATTATTTGCAATTCAAAATTTTAATTTTTACAGCTGCCAATGGTTGGTGTTCGAAAAAATAAAGCGAACAAGAAAAAACGATGGAAAAAATTCCCTGAGTTTGGCCTTGGCTTAAAACAAACAAAAAATGGCAACAACCATCATAAAAACAACAATTTGAATTCAGTGAAAAATAGTCAGAGAGAGGAGAGAGAGAGAGGTGGACAGTGCAAATAGCAAACATTGCCGCTTGTTTTGTTTTTAGCGTTTATTTAGCATTTTAATTTGGCATTTGTTAAGCCTGCTAAAGCCGCAATCGTTGTTGCTGTTTTAGGGGTATTGTGGCTAGCATTTGTTGTTGCCCACGCCGCTTGCTTTGTTTTATAATTTCACATTTCACAAAAGTTCGTTGTGCTCTTACGACGCTCACATTTCGCGTTTTTTTCAGTTCAGTTGTGCTTGTGCTGCTTTCCGCTTAACTGTGTGTGCATCGCGCACCCGGCCTGTATGTGTATTTATTTATATCATTTGCAATAACAAAATAAAAATGCGTCACAAATTTATTTGCACTTTTGCTGGCGGTTATTCGTATCAGAGACTCTCGCAAGCGCAAAAGCATTATAGCATTTATAGCCTTGACCCCTACAATCTACACAATGTATAAAAATGTTCTCTCTTTTTTCCTTGAATTTCATTCGGTTTTTGGGCTTTGCATGCCAGAACTTAATTGAAACTTTTTTAGCCGAGGGGCAAACTTTTGGTGTCAGAACATTGTATATTATTCCTACAAGTGAAACACTTTTGCAAGGGGAAAGTTTATGGACATTTTCATTCACAAGTATTGCCAACAATTATACTGATAAGTTATCAAGTAAAGAACTTGGGCCGTGATTAATTTATAGGCTTAAATAGTCAGCAAGGTGGCATAAGGGTCTTAATAATTTATGAATATTCTGTACTTCATTGCTTTTCTAAATTATGATTATTTCCCCATTTGTATGAAATGAACACGGATTATTTTATTTAGAATAGTGTTAAACTATGTTAAATTAGAAAGAAAATTGTATAGATGTATTTACTTACTTAACAAGTTTTTAAGAGGAATTAAGCAATAAACTAATATCTGCAAGCAATAAAGATGACTAAATACGAAAAAAGGTTATCTTAAGATTTAAAATGGCTTGTTTTTTTTTGGGATCAATGTTTTTTCATTGTAATTTGTAATCAGGTTTAATTTGGTGGCTCGGAAACTTGGTTAACATTTAATTTAATTTTTTTGGAGCTCTTTCGAAGTATTTGAAATAGTCTAATTAGGGATATAAATACATAAAACTGTTCTTAAATGTTCTGTTTAGGGTTTTTCTTCTGAAGTAATTAGATTGATAAGCAAAAAACTTCTTTGTATTTTATATTATGCTACGTAATAGTTGCTTTACTGCCTGGCTATAAAATAACAAGGTTGCATAGCTAGACAATAAATTACTTGATAAATATTTAAATATACTTTATATCTAATTGCATTATCAAGTTTGGACTTCAGTGCAAATATAAAATGCACATTATAATATCTCAGTTCTCATTATAAATATTTCTCAGCTTCAGGTATGTCCCCTTTTACAAATTACAAAGAATTTATGGGAATCCCATGTTCCTCACATCGGAAATGAATATGTATGGCATTCCAAGTATTTTTTGTCTGATTTCAATTAATTTATAGGTATCCGAAGACGGAAAAATATAAGCAGAAAGAATTAAAAAAAAATAAACTGCAGACTTAACCCTCCGTTGTATACCTTTTCTAAAACCTTCGGTTGTACACCCGGGTCTGGCCAGACCAACCGAAGATGTAACTTTTTAACCCTCCGTTGTACACCCGGGTCTGGCCAGACCTTTTTGTCTTTGAACGTAAATTTAACACATTTTTATTATAAGTAGCGACTTGGCCGTCCAGGTAGCTTCCTAAAATTTTATTTATGCATATGAGGATTTAAAAAGGATCCTAGAAAAGGACGAAAAAAAGGATTTAAAAAAATGAATACGATTTAACCCTCCCGGGTCTGGCCAGACCCGGGTGTACAACCGAAGGTGTAACTTTTTAAATCCTTTTTTTCGTCCTGTTCTAGGATCCTTTTTAAATCCTCATATGCATAAATCGATAGAGAATTAAATTTTAGGAAGCTACCTGGACGGCCAAGTCGCTACCTATAATAAAAATGTGTTAAATTTACGTTCAAAGACAAAAAAGGTCTGGCCAGACCCGGGTGTACAACGGAGGGTTAAACATTTACCACAAATTTTGTTATAATAATTAAAAAGCCCACAAAAATAATTTAACTTTACAGAAAACTCACAGCCCCGATGACTTGCCTACGAATTCCTCGATTAGCAATTAAATAACAATAAAAATCTGAGCGAGATCATGGAGGCTGATTCATGTTTAATAAATACAGAAATCAGTTAATTTTGTTTTTGTTTGGAAAGATACATTTGCATATTGTGAGATGAAAAGGTGAAGAAGCGTTGAGATACTTTTGTGATAGAACGAAAATGAGCGCGCCAAAAAGCGAGCACAGAAGATGATCATTCGGATAAATGGAGATAATGATGACAGATACGTGAAAGATCATTGAGAACTTTACGTTGTAGTTGCTTTTGTGCGCCTTTGGGGGCCAACAGCACACTTACACACGACGGATCTGCGCTGTGCTCGTTGTATCTGTATCTCAAAATTTGTGCTGGCTTGCTTGTATCTGTATCTGTATCTGTAGAATTTATGTCGTCGCCGCCGCCGCAAAAACAAAAACAAAACAGAAAAAAAAATGTTGTAATACACATGAAGAGAAAAAGACGGCACGATGGCCCCGTCTGTTAAGCTTTGCCATCTCGCTCTGGCACTCGCCGCTGTTTGAGCATTGTGAGATGATGACAAAATCAAATAAACAGAAGCTAAAGGAACAACAGCAACAACAGCAACAAGAACAGCAAGAAAACAGCAAGTAAGCGGGACAATTTAAGATAACAACAATGTCAACGACTGGCCCCTTCTCTTTCTAATGCGATGTGCACACGTTTTATTTTTGCTCTCTTTCTCTGCCTCTGCCTCTGTTGCTGTCTTCTTTCTCTCATTTCTCATTCAATACCAAAGCAAAAGCAATAAAAATCAGCAATAACAACAAACGCGGCAGTTGTCGTGCTTCCCCTTTGTTGTTTTTGTTAATTTCAATTTATTAGCATTTTATTTGCAGTTGTTGCTATTTCATTGCCGCAAAAGTTTCGTTTCATTTTGTTGTTGTTGTAAATGGTGTGTTTATTTATTTTTTATTGTTTTATTGTTGTACTTTTTGTGGTGGACATTTTCATTGCTTTATAAAGTCAATTTGTCATCAAATACAATGATTTAATTACTCGAAATTATGAGTTTGTGCAAGAGGAAGAGGAAAACGCGAAAAAGTTATAAGAGATACGAAAAAAAACGAGTGAAAAAGGCTTAAAGCAGATGGAGAAAAAGTTGAAATAATTAAGGAAAGTTTAGGCGCAAAAAGAGAGTTACGGAGATAGCAAAGTTTTGCGACAAGGGAAATGATTTGGTTATGTCATAAATCAAGTTGTAATTGCTCAAAATACAATCTAGCTAAACCAAAGGAAACTGATTGAAAAAATGAATAATGAAAAATAAATGAAAGCCCAAACAAAAATCTATGAATTCAAATTATAAAAACCATTTAACATTGAAAATTCCCAGAATATAGTTCAGTATTTGATACTTGCTGTTTCTTACAGAAATATCTATAATGTTTGCAGGTTTTTATACCCGGTACGAATAGGATACAAGGACACGCCCACTTCCGCCCCCGAAAATCATAAAAAACGGAATATAAGCTATAGGCGTGATTTTCGGCTTAAAATAAATAGATAGACCTTATAAGTAGGCAATCGCGGACATGTTCTGAGAATTTGAGTAAAATCGGATTATAAATATAGAAGTTATTACACAATAAAGTTTCTCGTTAACTTTTTGAAAGAGAGAGAGAGAGAGCGCTCGTGCGTGTTGCTCAACATGTTCCAAGCAACATTTGTCGCTTTTGAGAGTTGCCCAACATGTTCCAAGCAACATTTGTCGCTTTTGAGAGTTCCCCAACATGTTCCAAGCAACATTTGTCTCTTTTGAGTGTTGCTCAACATGTTTCTAGCAATATTTGTCTTTATTTGTCAACATTTTCTTTTTTCCATGTTCATGTGCTGTTTAATTTCACCCACAACGCCTAGGGTACCGGGTATCTCACAGTCGGTCACACTCGACTGTAGCTTTCCCACTTGTTTCCTATATAAAATTGTAATTCCTTAATTATATAAATATGACTGAATAATATTTTGTTTAAGTCTTCGCAAAAATATACTAAAGCTTTAAGAATTTAAAGTTTGTCAAGACGAATATAATAATTATAGAAAATATTATACATTTTTACACATTTATTGTACCTTTTGTGTATCTTGGTATATTTATATGTAAATACGTATCTGGTTTTATGACTAATAAATCACACACTTAAGAATTATTTTTCTCTGACTCATCACTCTTAGTAAATAATAAATATTTATTTGTATTGCAATATCTCTTCATTCTTTGGTTATAATTAATATAAATTTATATTCTTATTGAAATAACTCTTCATAATTTTATAATAATAATACGTAAATATCACACAAATCACCAACAAACATTTATTTTGCATGCACCGTTGACCGCAATAACAACCGTGAAATATTCCAACATTTGCCTATAATTCACCATGAAACTTCTCATATTAATTCAAATGAATCGTAATAATTTAACCTAAATTTCACACCTAGTACAGCTCTCTCTCTCTCTCACTCTGTTTCCCATTCGATTTAATTTATAAGGTTACAAAAATGCAATTATTATTTGAAATTAGATCACGGCAAATGTGGGACACAAATACCATTTGCATGGCATTATTGTCATTGGTATTACTTCAGTTCCGTTCTGCTTTCTACTTAACAACTTATCAAGGAAAATTATTAAATTACATGGAAAACCCAGAGAGCAGATAGCGGAGAGTAGAGTAGAGTAGAGTAGAGAGTAGAGTAGAAAAACTAGACAATAATATGACAAATGTGATGGCTATTGTTTAGTAACAATAAGAATTGTGAAAAAGAAGGACGGTTTTATGGGCGATGTTTTCATGCAAAACAATTGGGAAATAAGTTGAGAAATTCGTAAGCTACTTGACAAATTTTAGTTGTTTAGGAGAAAGAATAATTAAAAGAATATATGTATATGACAACTTAAATTAGAAAGGTATACTTTAAAAATAAATATATAAAGCAACTTACAATTCATACATTAAATAATATTAATAAAACAAGTCTATATGCTAGGTAAGTAGAAGCGGTGAGGGCCTAACTAGATCCCCCAAGTAGAACTGAGCTCCTTTTTGATCCAACAAGTCTATATAGAAAGCACTCAATCAATGTAGATTACATTTCCCCTTCACAGCACACACTTGTTTTCATTTAAATAATATAAAATTAAGCCATTAAGATACCTGATCGAAGGGTTCAATTACCTTTTGTGTTTATATTTCATTCATTCAACTTTGTAACACGAGTTTTGTAACTTCAAAAAATGCATTTCACACTTCAACAGGTGTCAAATTGAACAGAACAAAATGTATTTATAGTATAAATTTCATACAACAAAATGAGAAAAACAAGTTTGACAAAAGGCAATTGGAGAATTCAACTAAAAGTGGCCAAAACTTGTACGGAACCCTCAAGAATTAAATAATGCAACAAATACTTTTCCATTGACTCATAGAATTGTTTGTTAAATTAATATTGCACACAATGCAAGTTTCCTGACTAAAAAAAAGGGAAAGAACTGAGTACGGCAGCGAAATGCGAGGAAGTTTAAGTGTAGATTTGTATTTATTTTCCCAATCTTGTCTAGTCAGCAAATGAGTTGGTAAATTGTTAGATTTCTGAGCATGTATGTATACACTCACTAAAAATAAACCGAGTAAACAAAAGTTGGCAAAAAGGGCAGGCAGACAAAGTAAATTTATAGTTGTTGCCACGAAAAAAGTGCACACACACACACACAAAGAGCGAAGGGAAAATCTTCTGTGTGGAAAACATTACGACGGGGGAGCGGTAGGAGCTGGAGGTAGGTGTTGGGGAGCTAAGCCATGTGATAGAGGTGAAATGAAGCAGCAAATAGAAGGGGTTCCAACTTGAATTTATGAGTACTTCTATATCCCCGCAAAGTTTTCAGGCCAAAGTTCAAATTGATGGGAGTTTATTTTTTAACGGGCTAAAAAGTTCTTATCTCAGTAAATTTGAGTCAAGCCGAAGAAGCAACTAGCCATAAAGCAGCAATTCATGGTCTTGGTGAAATTTTATTATTGGCAAAGGCATGAGAGTGTGACAGTAACGGATTTATATGGCAAACACGTTTTAAACTTGTTTTTTGCGAAGAAATTAATTTAATTTCGTCTTCATTTAAAGCACGGATTAATATGTATTGAAATTTGATTAGCTACGAGATAATCGCAAAAGGCAAAATGAAAGAAATTTGATACTTTTGATAAGTTCTTAATGACATGCCATAATGAAATTACTTGATATGAGCGCTATCTGATAGATAAGGCTTTAAAGTGCCAAGATAGTATACTGCTTTCTTTGTTTTGTAAATCTTCCAAGGGTAGTATACATTTTAAGAGAAATTACTTGGATTTTTGCAAAAGCATTTGCTAATCATTGTCTTAATTTTGCTAGTTATTATACAAATTTATATAAATGTTAGATTGTATTTAATTTAATTAATACCATTAAAGGATTTACGACTAATAAAAAAAACAAGTTTTAAAATAATAAAAGCTAACAATGCAGACTATTTATTTTTACAATTACTATTATGTATTTAATAAGCTAAGTAAATGAGTTTAAATGTATTCAAGCTATAATTATAATGCCAGAACCAATTTAAAAATAAATAGATTGTCATTCATTTGATTTACTAATTGGCTAATTATGTGTAAGCCTTCAACAAACCTTAAAACACATATTAAAAAAAAACACAAAACAAAAAAACCACCAAGTATTCCCCATTTTTAATGGCCCCTAACGATGTGTCAGAGCTTTTCTCCACAAGTGTCATCAGCTCATAACTATTCTCCCCAACCGATTCCGCTCAACTTCCACGCCGGAGATATATGTACAATATAACTACAACAAAAAGGCCAACAGATATCTCTTCAAAGTTAACGTTATTCATCAGAGCCAACACGGCACGGCACACACTCGCATGCAAACAGATAGCCAAGCCAACAGTCTTGGCTTGTTCTGTTTTCGGTTTTCTCTGTTTGTTTCGAAACAAACCGGTTAAACGCTTTTAGCTTTTAGCTTTCAGCGAAAAGCAGCAAGAAAGAACAGCACACATAAAACAGAAACCGTTTAAGCGTACAATGGGCGTAGTTGGTTAAAGTACAGAGGGGAAGTTAAGGGGGGCAGAGCCGGAGGATTGACTACAACTAATTATCAACCTCAACGAATCGCGCACAGCTGTACAGAGCAAACAAACCCAGTTGAATTCGTTTCAAATCGCTCGATTCAATTCTGGGTTTCCATTTCCCCTCAAACCATAACGATTTATCAACAAATCATACGTTTGGTGGTGGTGGTGCTTGTGGTGGCCCCCAAACATTGTAAATATTACGACTACGTATTGTTTCTAGCCCCTTATCAGTCTCGGTAAACGCTTTTTTTGCCTCATTTCGATTCATAGATTAGTCCGAAAATGAGGAAACCCAGCCAACTATTACAGTCAAATTTCTTGATAAATTAAACTAACATCTGATACAAAAAATAATCAAGTTAAAGTGATATAGGGAAAATTAACAAATGTTCAAAATATAAGCTGCAATTAGATATTATGATGTGACATAGAAGAGCAACAGAACAAAGCTAACTAACTTGGGGAAAACTTTAGAAACAGAACAAATGCTTAAAGGTTGCCTCATTTGTTAGAAAAATGATTAAGTAATGTTTGTAATATGTATATTTTGAAGCAAAAGTATAGCAAAGGAATATATTTTATAATAAGGCCAAGAACTATATTATTAAAGATTTATTTTCAGGGTTTATTTTACTTAATGAGAACCCTAAAGTCTGTGAGTTGTCAGAACAACTTTGTAATTTTGCAAGAGACGTAATTATTTATCAAACAAGTTTAAATAAATAAAACTTAACAATGTAAATAACTTAATCAACTGAAGTTGAAGTTATAGATGTTAAACTGTATATTTTATATACTCGCTACATGTCTACCCATTTTTTCTTAGCTTTCCATGTTCCATTTGGTTTGCATTGAGTAATTTATGAATCGGTTGGACTATTTCCACAGAGAGAGGAATAAATATATAAGGCACACACAGATGTACAAATGTATGTTCGTTGCAGTATCGCTTTACAAGCTGATAACAAAATTGAACAGAGAAACGTGACTTGAAGCGGTCAGTAAGTCCGGAGAACTGGGTATTCCAACTATTTGATCAAGCTAGGCAAACATAGGCATTTGGGAATGCACGAGTGCATATTGAGTTGCTAAAAATAAAAATTCAGTAGAATGTTAAGGTCATTAAACACTCGATTGATTCATGACGGGCAGTTTGTCATGTGAATTCAGTCGTCAAGGAATCACTAAGCATTTGTTTATAGATCTCAGAAAGATTTAGGAGTTATTAAAGCTAGGCAATTATTATGGAAAGTGTTTTAAAACGAAAATAAATACTAAGTAAAATAAAAATGATAAATACCAATACGCCTTAGCTCAAAGTACAAAACATATGAATTTTCTTTAGAACAAAAAGCTTTAACAAATTTTAATTACATAATGTTATTTAAATCAAATATTCTTTAACTTAAATTATGGTAGATTGTTGTTAATGAATTGTTATGAAAAAAAAGCTGTTTCTGTAATAAAGATTTTGTTATAGGCTTCTATAAATAAAAGGTTTTGTTTGTAAAAACTCTGTAGATTTTATAACTCATTCTTTAATCGATATTCTGACTAATTCATAAAATATTTTTAAAAGAAAGTCAAGTGATATTCCTTTTTTGGTATTTAACTGGTTTGATTTTACGTTGTATTGTTATATTTCTTAAATACTTTATCAATTAATCACCAATTCTTAATGACAGTCTCATCTTTATAATGAATGAAAATGAAAAGCAGTTCCAGTTTCATCGATTATCGATTGGCTTTTACCGTTAATTTGATGGCGATTACGAATAAAAGCATCATAAAAACCCCGAAATTCGTCGGAGAGCGTGAGAAGCTTGAAAGAAGAGCTTAAGGCAAGAAGAACAAGCGTGAAGACAATGAGCAGAGCAGAAGAACGGAGGAAAAGAAAGCAAAGAAGAGCCAACAGCAGCAGCAGCTGTTATCAAGAAAGTAACTGTAAATAAGCCACCTGTAGCCGTTTCGCATGGTCAAAAAAAAAAAAGTGAAGTGGTTAACACAACATGGCAACAGCTTAATTAGGGCCCTGATTTTTTAGACCAAGACATTGAGGCTTAAAACCAAAAAACTCACCTTGAGATGATCCAATATTAAATATTTCCTTTCTTTGTGGTTACCTCCCACGCGTGGCCCTTAAATCCGTTTACTGTTATATTTATTGTAAACTCGCTGCTTCTTCTGCTGCTGTTGTTGTTGTAATTCCTTTCAGCATTGCTTTTCACTTTACTTCACACACACACACACAGACACATATGTAGAGAGCAAGAGACACGATACACGTACAAAATTTCTCGTGCAGCAACTTTTTCTCTCTTTTCTTTTCTTTGCTTTCTTTCTTTCTTTTTATATATATATATTTTTTTTTGTAAACCAGTATTTTGTGCCTTCTTTCACTTGTATGATTTTTTTATTCAAGAAATTGTTGAATAACGGTTTCTGTTAGCCGCTACGCTCTTGTCGCTGTTGTTGTTGTTGTCATGAATTTCACTTTGCTTTCGCGTTTCACGCATTGCTGCTGCTTCTTCTTCTTCGGCTTCGTCTTGTTGCTCCTTTTTCTCTTTGTTGTTGGTGTTGTTTTAGCCGTGGGAAACCTGTCCAGCAGCCTTAAAGCCGCTGTTTTTGTTGCTTTTCATTTTTCGGCCGCACATTTTCATAGCTTTGCTTTAGAGAAAACACTTAAAACATTTTATATTTCATCATTTTCTGTATTTTGTTTCTTTTATTATAGGTGAAAAAGCAAGCAAACAGCGTGTGTATATAATAAATAAGGCAAAAATTCCAACAAAATATACAATTATTGTTGTTGCTCAACGTTCATTGCCACACACACTTATACATAGACGACCAGACAACGAGTCAGACACACACGGATACATATACATTTTTTTTGGGGCTAAGGGGGGCGGTTTTTTCTTTTTGTTTCAAGGCAACTTCATTTCTTGACTCTTTTTTCCTCCCCCGCAAAGGGAAACAAAGAAAATTTCACTTGTCTCGCACTCACATACGCTGGCACACACACTCATACTCTCTCACACACCGAGACTCGCACATTTCCCCAAAGGAAATATAATTTAAAACATTTTTATTGACACAATTACAAGGTTTCTGCTTCTTGCGTCTGTTGTTGTTGCCGCTTGCTTGCTTGCTTCTTCTCTTTATCGTTGTTGTTGTTGGCCTACTTCGTGTGTGTGTTGTTGTTGTATTTGTTTTTTCTCTCTTGGTTTTATTTTTTTTTGTTGCTCCAACTTCTCCTCTTCGCTTCGAAAAAATTTCACACGCGCCGTTTCTTTTTTTGTAGTGTCTCTCTTTTTTACGTAAATTAGATTGCCATTTGAAGTTATTTCGGTTTTTTGGGGATTGCACTTGGTATTTAGCTAATATATATTTGTATATATATATGTGTTGCACTACATTATATTTATAAACATTATGTGTATATGTTTGAAATTTTAATTGTATTTTGTATAAAAAGAAAATCAGACGAGACGAACGTATGAACAATGAATGACAAAAAATACGGACGGGCTGCCCATCTGTTTAAAAAGCTGCCAACTCGTTACGTTTCTTTACGTCTCTCATTCGTCTTTCGCGTGGGAGAGAATAACATAACATAACGTAAGAAGAATAACATACGATAACATAAAATTCAAGCGCGGCGGATTCAAAAATTGTTAATATTTACCATTTATTTTAAAATAAATTATAAAAATATTAATAATATGAAACTATGAAAGCAAATAAAATTACCCCACCTTGCGGTCGCTTCGATTTTCTAATTTTGTGCAAGCAGTGCTTTCATGGCCTGAAACTCGTCGCCCTCCAAGTTTTAAACCCTCTGTTAACATGTAAATGGGGTCGAATTGAAGCTGTTAAGAACAGTCTGCTTAAGGGAGAGGACAAAAAATACGCACGGGCTGCCACCTCTGTTTAAAAAGCTGCCAACTCGGCTAAAATTCTGTTAGCCCTGGGTCTGCTAACTTGTGCGGAGCTCGATTGAGTTTAACAGCTGTTGTCCTGGCTGACTTAGCAATGTTCCACACCCTTTCATCAATGTTTTTCACCTTTTTGCGTGACCTAGAAATGTATCGATGTGTTTTGCTTGTACCATCGCTATAGTCGTTATTTACAATCGGACGTTACCCAGCTCCAGTGTTCCCAGATCAGGGGTTTTCCCCATAGATTTAGGGGGTTTTTGACGTCCTAGGTGGAATATTAGGGGGATGAATTTTTAGGGGGAAAGTTTAGGGTTTTTTTTAGGAACCGATTGATGAAGTGAAAACATCGATAGTGCCCTCACTCGATAAAATCCATCGATAGTATCTTACGTCGTAAATCTTCACGTTTTTGTTCATTTACGTTGTAGATCGTTACGTTTCTGTTCAGGATTTTTTAGGGGGAAATATCGACTCTTTGAGATTTTTTAGGGGCAAAGCTAAATTTTCATCTGGCAACACTGCCCAGCTCTAGCGTCCTCTAAGCGGGAAATTTTGTGAAACGAACAAAGAACAAAATACATCACAGTAAGCTTGCTTAATACTGCCCATAATATTAGTATACATTAATGTAAAACCATTGCAGAGATGCCGCCATCATCCTCACAAGAACCCGAGCAGTCGCCGCGAAGGTACTGCGCCATGGCACCCCACATCCTCAAGCAGCCTAGTCGCAAAATTAATGACCTTCACTTGTTCCGGTTCGCAAAGCGCATCAACTCGGAAATGCGACTGGGAGCACCTATGTGCATGACCTGCTATCAGCAATTGATGAATATTTACCGGCTAAAGATGGCCAATGCTCGGGCTCACAAGGAGAGGCGAGAGGCGGCCACTGCTAACAGCGTTTCGGATGTGAGCAGCAGCCAGCGTATGGAATCATCCTCCGATCCGAGTACGGTAATTCCATCCCAGGGTGGGGTTACGATGCGCCGGAAGCTGCCGACTAGGTCGCCCGCCTCCACCCGGAGTTCAACAACCGCAACCGACACCAGCCCCAGCACTAGTACGGCAGCGACGGCGGCCAAGAGGAAGCGGACAAGTGGAGATGCTCCTCCAGCTCAACCGCCGCCGGCACCTGCGGCAGTAAGCAGCACATCCTATGTTAGTGACGACGACGATGCAAACTCGAACCTCAGTCTGAATGCGGTGAATGGAACGCGCTTGCCGCACATTCAGCCGATTCCCAAGCGGCGACAGTTTGTGCATCTGAATAAGCAGGCTATGGACATATATCTGGCAGGGACCACAGGCGGGTAAGCCTGTAGAGTCATGCTGCTCAAGAACAAATGCAGATGTGAATCAACCAATGGGACCACGGATCCTTCTGGAAGGGTCGGCTTGGAGTCTGAAGCTTATTTTTTAATATGTTTAGTGTCATCATCATAATAATAAATAGACAATGTTTAATGTTTAAGTCCTAAGAAGTCGATATTTGTATATTTTTTGGATTAAAAAAAATAAATATGTATTTAATGTGCGGCACTGTTGAAATACTAGAAGTTTTGTTAAAAAAATATTTATATTATGTAGGTAATATACTTAAGTTTATCTAGTAAGGGAATTTCTTTATTAAATGTACAAGATAATTAGAAATATTGTATGTTTAATTATTTGTTTATTATAGTTAATATCGCTATAGTCTGAAAATCGGTCGTTTTGCAACCATCAATATAATCGAGCACTACCCAGCACTGGCGTCCATTTCAGCGGTAAACATTCGTACAAGCAAGTCGTAGTAAGTAAGGCTCTTGAAATATACAGAAAAAAAAAGGCATTAATAGAAATAAGATAATTGCAGAGATGCCGCCGCCATCCCCCAAAGACGCCCCGCCGCAGATGTACTGCGGCATGGAGCACCATCTTCTCAGGCAGCCGAGCTGTACGATCAGAGATCCACAATTGCTCCGGATTGCGCGGCGCGTCAATTCAGAATTGCGCCTGGGAACAGTAATGTGCCAGGTCTGCTATAAGGGATTGCTAACGGTGTTCGAGGTGAAGAAGAAAAACGACAGACAGCACCGGGAGCGGCGACTGGATGATCTGATGTCAGATGACTTCCCGGAACGCTAAGTCTATCCAGCGATGGGGTTACAATGCGCCTCAACGCGGGCCATCGCATCAGCTTGAATGAACTAATAAGTTTGCACGTTATAGCAAAAAAGAACGCTTAAAATATTTAAGTACATCTATTATTTGAAGTTAAGGAAAAATGGATTTCAAATTTATTTTTATAAAAGTTCCTTGAAAATTAATAGGAAGCGAATGTAACTATATGAAAATAGTGAAGTTATGACAAGAAAAAAGTCCTTCCTGGTCTAATTGGTAAAATATTTAAGTTTATCTAAAATGTTAAGTAACAAACCAATTTATTAAAGGTTTATGTTCATGAAAAATCGCTTGACCGTTGAAATGAATTAATGTAACTATGTTAATATAGTCAATTTATAACAAGAAAGGATGCCTTGTTTCAATATTAATATTTTATATTTCTAAAACTTGAAGTTAGAAGTATAAAACAAAATTGAATATTTGTTTATGAAAAATTATTTTACAATATAAGAGAAATGAATGTAATTAATGGAAAATAAAATGTTTAAACACAAGAAACACGTATTTTTCATTGGAAGCAATACATTAATGGAACCGGTAAAACTGCGACTATCAACATTTTTGTTATAGTCGTTCACATTCTTTCACAAAGAATTAAAATATTACAAATTCTAATATTTATCGTCACGCTATCGATATTTTTGCAAACACACGACAACTCTGTTTGTTCAGCAAAGTTCCAAGCCATTATCAGCGACACTGTTGCCAGAGTCGCTTTTTTCCCGTCAAATCTGGCTTTTTGGTGAGCTTAGCTAAGCTTATAAAGTACGTATACGTATATTTCGTATACGTAAAAATATTATGAATATCAGGAAAAAGCTGTAAACATCGATGAAATTATATGCATAATCTGATTAATAATATAACAGTACAAAATTACGAAATACTCTGGATTTTGCTATGGCTTTTTCAAACAATTGCTTGGCTTTTTTGAATATTAATCTTCCATTCAGAAACAGCTCTTTTCAAGCAAAAGTTGGCAACACTGACGAAGGCAGGCTATATAAACAAATGACACTTGCGCTTCAGTTTAGTTGACGGAATTCTCGGCGCAAGCAAACTAGAAGGCTAAAAAAAACAAGGATTGTCCTGCTTGGAACACACATCAAAATTCTGGTTGTTAAATTCGAGAATTAAACGCAAAATTTCTGGCAAAAATGGCTGCACGCGATGCCGCATCGAACCAGTTGCTTGACTACAAAAACTCCCAAACGGTGAGTGCGTTGGTGTTGGTGTGCCAGTGTGCGAGTGTGTGTGCCGGCCCGAAAGTAGGGAAAAAGAGAAAGGAAAAGAGGAGGTCAGCAGGGAGAGGGCATTGTACAAAATAAAATAAACAAAAAACAAGACAATAAAGCGGACGATTGCTATGATGATGCTGTACTTTTCAGTATAGAAATAATTGTTAATAATTAAGAAATGCACATAAAGATCGAGCATTTCGAAAGCGATCAGTTCAAAGTTCAAGAGCGGTCGCTATCGCGCTTTCTGCTCTTTTTCTCTCTCTCTCTGGCTCTCTGCCTGTTTATTTATACGCATCTTATCAGAACTTAACCGAGTCTGATAAGGTTTATCAATTTACCGGCAGATTTGGAGGGCCTAATCCAAAGTTTTGTTCTATTTAACTTTTCCTATTAGCTTAGGGCCTTTTTCCACCTCTAACATGGGGCTAACCTTTGCCATTTGTTTATGTGTTTTGTTTCCGCCTCGGTTTTTCGCTTTGCAATTTTCAATTTCACTTGGCACCACTTGCATGTCATGTTCCTTATATTTTATTTATTCGAATTTGTTTGCACTTTCGTGCTAAATGTTCGCTTTCGCTTTTGTATGAACACATTTTGTAGTTTGAATTTGTATTGGTTTAATGATTTGCAATTGAAAAATCGTGACGCTCGCTAAATGCACAAAGTACTCAGCGGGTTTTTGAAAAGTATTCTTAATTTCTAAATAGGTTAATCGGTAAAGAATGCACAGAATTGTAGTGAAAAATATTTTAAAAATTGTACCATTCAAAAATTAACAAGATCAGAAGCTTTTTAATAATTCTGGTAAATTTTTAATTCGATTTTATTATTTTAATAAAGGAAAATTCAATTTCTCAATATTTAATCAAATAAATAAGATTAGAAGACTGCAAATCTTAACCTTTGGTAATTTTGCCTTTTAGGCTCACTATTAAATAGGACATTTTATTATTAATAGATAGATTTACCTAAAAATTCATTTGAATCCATAAACTCACAAGATCCTGTACTTTTAGTTTCAGTTTTTTATTAAATATAAATACACATTTAGTTTAATTTAAGCAACAGAAATATTGAAAAAAGGATAAGACCCTGCCCAAGACAACCAGTCAATTATTTCTATTTATAGACTCTATTACACAGCCATATCCTATTGGTTTTTCCTCTCTTTCCACGTCCTTCTAAAAATCAATAAATGAAATGAAATATGCAGAGCTGGGCTAATATTTGTCCGTATGATAAGCATCACAAACCTGCTAAGTAATTGGCCCAAATAGATTAGATTTAAAAAGAGTAAAATACAACTCTGTGGTTGAAAAATCGGTATAGCAACATGTGGTGTCATTCTTTATAACATTTAGTTGGATTTAGCCTTGAAAGAGCTTTAAAAACATTATGAAAATATATACTTAAGTGCATAAAATCGATGCGTTGTGTAATTCTATTTTAACTAATTCAGGTAAACATTTAAACAATTATCTTTACTAATGTGCGGACAGGAAATACTTGATTTCTGTAAAAAGTACGATAATTGGACAATTTTCTGCTTAATTAACCACAAGAAGTCTCAGAACTTATACTCGTTATTATACCACTTACTGAAAAATACTATATATGATAATTATGTATATATATTACAAAATAATAAGTAAAGGTTATCACACGTAAAAAATATGACTGCATTAAATGGATGAGTCAAAGAAATCAATTAAAAGTTACGACTCTGCTTTATTAGACTACAAAGGCAACCATTATAATAACAATTTTTTCTATATATACATTTATACATATATCTGTGTTTGAGGTTGGAATATCGCTGCAAAGTCAATGGACTTTGCTGCGACCGGCTCAATGTTGCATAAACTGGTTGCATTGGGCTTGTTGCCGCCTCGATCACGAGACAACGAACCCGGCTCAAGAAACCCGTTTTGGGTTGAGCGCAGTACCAGACTTGGAGGGAAAATGCGTTTCAACTGCCATTAGTTAACGCAAATTTTCTTTCTCCAATTTGGTTATGCAATTTGGAGCTCTCCGAACACACCACACACCGTATGTGAGAATATGTTTCGAAGTGACCCAGAAAAGAGAGCCGAGCTGCAGCTCAGTTTGCTTGCTTGAATGGTTTTTGGTTCGTGTTTTAGTCGATTTTAACCTTCTATGACGAAACTGTGAAAACTGCATTCTATCAGGCAACTAAATGTTTGCCTTTGTTTCGATAATTAATCATGGCAACTACTTGGGTTCTTTGTTTCCAAATATAGTGGGAGAATCCTATACAGACCTCCAAGATATTTGAAAAATGCAAGGATAGCACACTTTTGTAACTTGATTTATTGCGGAAGGTCGTAAAAGGGGTTGAATAGAAAAGGAACAAGTATAGGCAGCATTTCAAATAGTGTTTAAAATGTTTAATATATAAGCAAATATTTATATTTAGTCAAAGAAGCTTCGTAAACACTTAAAATAAATATATATTTAATAAATGGAGAATTTATGGCTACCACTTTTTTTTATTGCAATTTTTCTTGAAATTTACAGCTGTTTTTTCAGTTTTCAGTGTTCTTGAATAAGAAAACTACTTAAAAATATAATTTCACAATTCATCACTTGCAATTTTTATAGACCCTTTAGAATTAATCATCTCACCTCTATTTTGCCCTTCAAATGACTCAGTTTCTTGTGATAAATGATATCTAGTAGACAATGTTGTCTCTCCTTTAATATTTATCAGATGCCCCGAGATCTTGTTAAGCCTACCTCATTAACATTTTGTTTGTTCGCTTCACTGACATTTTGCAATTAAAGAAAACTCTACTGTAGTCCATGTATTTTTGCATTCTTCTTTTTGAGATCGTGCGAGGTTGCCTTATCTTCACTGGGAATATATAGGCATTGGAGGCCCGATACGAACCAGATTGACTTGTTGGGGCGTGGAGCGAGTTCCATTCTCATTCGCATTCCCACTCCCGGTTTTGCTTCACTTTTTCGTATCTCTGTTCCCCCTGAAAGTGGTCCCATATTGTTGTCTCAAAGTGCAAACAATTCTGATTAAATCGAGGCAAAGAAAAGAAAACAAACAAAAGTAGAAAGACAACAATGTAGAAAGAAGACTGCAAAGGCATTAGGAATATATATAAAACTGTCTCAGGAATATAGAGTATTTATAAGAAGAGTTAACCGAGAAGGTTATTTTGTTCAGAAGCTTGAAAGGTGCTTTGAATGCTAAATAAATGAAGAGAGCCTTGAAAGCGTTTAAAGTATTATAAAAAGATTGCAAAAACTTCTCCAGATTGTAGGCTAAGACGGCTTTGTTAAAAGAAATATAATAATAAATCAAAACTCATCTGACTTTTAAGAACTAAGATCAGATAAAATAGATAACATATTTAAGGTTCATATAACTTAATAACAATTTAAGTAAAGTGCAGTAAACACTCCCTTAGTAATTCTCGACAGTTAAACGTGTGTGACTAGTACTCTAAAGATAAGTTAATCTTGTTGTGCTAGGATGTAAGTCAATAAATCAATCAATCAAAAAAAAAAAACGACTTTGTTGTGAAATATAAACAACAGCTTAATTTATGTTTAACATCAACAGGGGAATATATCCCCTTAGCACCCTTTATACATATATCTATAGAACCTTATATATTACGTATATAGGGTTCTATACAGTGTTCTAGAAATGCTTTCAAATTAGAATTTCGCAATAACATTAGCTAAACAGTGCGCACCTTAGTCGGTGACAGTTTTGCAAATTGACTCTTGACTGACTTGAGTTAATTTTATAATGAACGGCTGACTTGCATGCCAAATGAAATGATTAAGGAAGGCGTTTAAAGAGGGTGTGATATCGTCCGATTGCTCCAGGGAAATTAATTGAAAACACAGGAAGATGATGATGATGTTGGAAAGACACTTGATACAATACAAAGAGATCTCTGGTTGATAAATGACGGACATTTAGCCAGCTAATTGATATTGCAGGTATAACCAGACAGCAATATTTGGCTTATAATTTATTGTTATCTTTTTATAAAAGGGATTATTAATTGAAATATAAAACCAAGGTATATAGGGGGGGCTACATTGAAAAATGTTAATTAATTTTACAATCACAATCAATTAATATCAAGGATGACATTTGATAATTCCCTATTGTTCATTCGAAAGTTCCTTAAACCACTTTAATTCCCTTGGATTTTCTTTTTCCACTTAACTAAAATTCCATGCAAATATTTTCTCAAAGTGACCCCCAGCGAGGTGATAAAGCTCTACAATCTTTATGCTTATGTTTTGTTCGTGGCAGCGTCCGTAGATTATAAATCAGAAATACGAAAGTCCGTGCCCGAAAAAAGAATTATCGCTAAAGCTTCGATAAGATTAGGCGACACTTTGAACTGGTATTATTATATAACAGAAAATGTAGAGAATTGCACTTTGCAACGTAGCCGGTAAATTGTGTTTCCGTTCAGGTTTTGTTAAGAATAAAAACAACTTTATTATTCATACAATTACATAGTAACGTGTAAAGTGGGATCTTTGTTGATTTTATAGGGAT
Organism: Drosophila triauraria; assembly: GCA_014170255.2. Classification (NCBI taxonomy): domain Eukaryota; kingdom Metazoa; phylum Arthropoda; class Insecta; order Diptera; family Drosophilidae; genus Drosophila; species Drosophila triauraria. Next base: position 11,053,981 of record CM024336.1, on the reverse strand, counting down.
TTTATTGAATTTAGTGATGACTTTTTGTTATTTTAAGACAAAAATAAAGTCATAACTAATAGTTTTATTATTCCCTTTGCAGGTCTCGCCGGGAGCCATCACCACCGGCTCTGGAGCCCCCATTGGCATCAAGGATGCCACCCAGACGGTGGGTCCCCGTGGACCCGTGCTTCTGCAGGACGTGAACTTCCTCGATGAGATGGCGCACTTCGATCGTGAGAGGATTCCCGAGCGTGTGGTCCACGCCAAGGGAGGCGGTGCCTTTGGTTACTTTGAGGTCACCCACGATATCTCCCAGTACTGTGCCGCCAAGATGTTCGACAAGGTGAAGAAGCGCACTCCGCTGGCCATCCGCTTCTCCACGGTGGGCGGTGAGAGTGGATCTGCTGATACTGCTCGTGATCCTCGCGGTTTCGCCGTCAAGTTCTACACGGAGGATGGTGTCTGGGATTTGGTTGGCAACAACACGCCGATCTTCTTCATCCGCGATCCCATACTGTTCCCCAGCTTCATTCACACGCAGAAGCGTAATCCGCAGACGCATCTGAAGGATCCGGACATGTTCTGGGACTTCCTCACCCTGCGCCCGGAGTCGACGCATCAGGTGTGCTTCCTGTTCAGTGATCGCGGCACTCCCGATGGCTTTACCCACATGAACGGCTACGGCTCGCACACCTTCAAGCTGGTGAATGCCAAGGGTGAGCCCGTCTATGCCAAGTTCCACATGAAGACGGATCAGGGCATCAAGAATCTGGACGTGAAGGCGGCCGATCAGCTGGCCAGCAGCGATCCGGACTATGCCATTCGGGACTTGTACAATAGGATCAAGACGTGCAAGTTCCCCAGCTGGACGATGTACATCCAGGTGATGACCTTCGACGAGGCCAAGAAGTTCAAGTACAATCCGTTCGATGTGACCAAGATCTGGCCGCACAAGGAGTATCCCTTGATTCCCGTCGGCAAGCTGGTGCTGGATCGCAATCCCAAGAATTACTTTGCTGAGGTCTGTGCTCCATCGGTAGCTTCAACACGTCACTCTTCTATAATTTATAATTTATTATTTTTTAGGTGGAACAAATCGCCTTTAGCCCGGCCCATTTGGTGCCCGGAATTGAGCCATCTCCGGACAAGATGCTCCAGGGTCGCCTCTTCTCCTACTCCGACACCCATCGCCATCGCCTGGGACCGAACTATCTGCAGATCCCCGTTAACTGTCCCTACAAGGTTAGGGTGGCCAACTTCCAGCGTGATGGCTCCATGAACGTCACCGACAACCAGGACGGTGCTCCCAACTATTACCCCAACTCCTTCAACGGGCCCCAGGAATGCCCCAGGGCCAGGGCTCTGTCCACCTGCTGTCCCGTCACTGGCGATGTCTATCGCTACAGCAGCGGCGATACCGAGGATAACTATAGCCAGGTCACCGATTTCTGGGTGCACGTCCTGGACAAGTGCGCCAAGAAGCGTTTGGTGCAGAACATTGCCGATCACCTGAACAATGCCAGCCAGTTCCTGCAGGAGCGTGCGGTCAAGAACTTTACCCTGGTCCACGCCGACTTCGGACGCATGCTTACCGAAGCCCTCAATCTGGCCAAGTCTTCGAAGTTCTAAGCCAAGGATATCGATCAGGCATGGTGTTTTTTTCTGGCCTTAATTATGGTTTAACCCTTTTGGAACTCAACGATCCAACAACAACAACAACACCCAACTCCGACGACTTTGACTAACAAAAGGAAGCGTATTTGCTTTGGTTGCGGGCTAAAATCAAATGAATTAATTAATAAATGTGCTTGTGTCTTGTTTTGATATTCAAAATTGTCTTAGTTAATACACGAAATACAATGATATGCAAATGGATACATATTACTTATATAATAAACTCTTTACATTTTGATACAAAAATATACATTTTGTGCTTTATTTATGGCAAAGGGAAATCTACTTTGCAAGATGTGTAACCGTTTTAGTGTTGATTGCTACTGTTATTTTGTTGACTGTTAAATAAAACTTAGAATATATTAGACATTGCTCATAATTTGCGTATTAAAAAATAATACATATGATAATAACCGGTTTTTTCTTATTTAATAATTTAAGCAACAGGTATTCCCAACCAACTGTTCTAAAACCGTAAGCCGAGCACAGTTTTACATTTCGATTGTTAAAGCAATCGTTATCGTTAATTTACCATCTCTAGCAGGGCGCGAGCCTTTTAAATTTAAATTGTGGGTAAAAGCAGGGATCGTAACAACTAAATTTAATAAATAAAAATTATAAAACAATAGTTATTACTTGATTTTCATGAAAAAAAATTGCATTTTTTATCAATATTTATTTAAAAATATTAAAAATAAAATTTATTTATCAAATTTTATTATAGAAATTGACAAGGGGATACAAGGGTATTATAAGTTAGTGCCAATCGAGAATGTATGTAACAGGCAGAAGGAGAAATCTATAAAGTTTATATTCTTGATCAGCGTCACCAGCCGAGTCGATTTAGCCATGTCCGTCTGTCCGTCTGTCTGTCCGTGTGAAACAACAGATCGCAGAGAATAATAGAGCTAGAGTTACCAAATTTGGTGGCAACATTAAAATCTGTTGCACGCAGATCAAGTTTGTTTTAAAATTTGGCCACGCCCACTTCCGCCCCCGAAAATGATAAAAAACTGTATATAAGCTATAGGCGTGATTTTGGTCTTAAAGTCTTATAAGTAGGCAATCGTGTACGTGTTCTGAAAATTTGAGTAAAATCGGATGATAGACATAAAAGTTATTAAAAAACAAAGTGTAAACTTCTTGAGAGAAAGAGAGCGCGCACGTGCGTGTTGCTCAACATGTTTCTAGCAACAGTTGTCTTCATTTGTCAACACTTCCTTTTTTCCATGTTCATCAGCTATTCAATTTTACCCACAATGCTTTGGGTACCGGGTATCTCACAGTTGGTCACACTCGACTGTAGCTTTCACACTTGTATATTTTAAAAATTAAAAATAATAATGGACAAAACCAATTGGTTTATTTAAAAATTTTAAGAATATACATATGTGAGCTACGGTCCGATATCTTTCATTTGATACATAACACGTTCTGAATGAATTCTGAAATTTTTATTATAGCAGTTTTAAATTCAAAAGGTTAAGAAAAATGTTTGTATTATTTTGAGCTTTTTATTTTTATTTGATATTTTCTTTTACAAACTATATAAAACATAAATCATTTGCAAATGTACACAGTATCATTTAAGCTTACACTAAACGCTATTTTGTGTGTGCTCTCGTTTCGCAATCGCAAGTAAGTTGAGTAGGTTGTTAATTTCCATTTTTCGCTTTACGAATATGTACGTTCTCTCAGTCTAGTTATTTAAAATATAATTGAACGTTATTTTCCCGTGTTTTTTCGTTTATATTTCTTTGCTAAATGCAACGCTTAAGTAACATTAATTGTTGTTTAATTGCTTAGCTCGGTTCGTTAACATCCTTACACTTTTGCCTACAACACGTTCTGCTAAACATTAACTAATGTTGTTTCATTGTATATAAAAAAAGGTTTCCCCAAATGCATCTTATATATCGTTAAACATGGTTTACACACAAAGGCACTTCTTCTTGTACAGTGTTCCCTAATATATTTCATTGATTTCCATTGCTGTCTGTGTCTGTGGTGAGTACTTTTACCCTAAAGGCTAAAGGATTTCCTAACTACCTCCTAAATCGTATGATTCGCCTTGCTTAGCGCTTCCGCAGCGTAAACTTTCGCCCAATCGGGGAACGAGTTGAGGTTGGGATAGACGACCAGGCCCCAGGTTTGGCAAAACACAAACAGCACGATAATGGTAATAATGGTCGGTCCAATACCGGCAATGGCCATGTCCTTGGTCCTAATGTTGGCATAGCCCGCCACCAAAGCGTTGGGCGGGGTGCTCACGGGCAAGTGGAAGGCCATGCTGCAGGCAAGGCCAGCTGGCAGGATCAGGTACAGTGGATGAATCTCAATGGCCAGGGCCATTTCCGCCAGAACGGGCACCAGGATGTTGGCAATGGCTACATTGGAGCTGAAGGCCGTCAGGAAGACGGCCACCAGAATGACCACCAGGAGGAGGACAGTATGGGGCAGGACCTTCAAGCCAATCAAGGCCTTACCAATCATCGTGGCCATGCCGCTCTCCTTGCTGCCCTGGGCCAGAGCGAAACCACCGCCCAGCAGGAACACCAGACCCCATGGCACCCTCGTCTGGATGAACTTCCAGGGGATTAGCGAGGGAGTGGGTCCCGTGGGCACTGGGCCGCCGCGTCGCGAGCAGTAACGCAGGAAAGCATAGTTGGCGGGCAGAACAAAGCACATGATGACAACGATAATGGTCGGCATGGAGTTGCCAATAACCCTGGAAGAAAATAAAGATTGAATTTAATATAGAAGATCTATATCGATCGATAATCCCACTCACTTGGTATTCAGCAAATCGGCCCAGCCCGAAAAGATGCCCGGCTTGCGGGTGAAGTACATGATCACCATGAAGATAAAGAGGATCATCACTTGGATCTCGTGAATGGACATGGGTCCCAGCTCCTTGTAACGCTGATCGATAACCTTCTTGGCCACATGAGCGCTCTCCTTGCCCCTCTGCACTTCCTGGGCCTCCTTGCTGTTGGGACGCCACAGACCCATAAAGTGCCATTGGAGGAACAAGAATGTCAGCACCGTGTACACCAGCATTGATGGCACCGAGTAGAACATGAATGTGGGGAAATCCATTTGTTCGGTGGACAGGGGGAAGCGAGCATCGTAGATGCCCTTAAAGGTCAAATTGGTGGCAGTTCCAATAATGGTTCCACAGCCGCCCAAGGACGAGGCATACGCGATGCCCAGATAGTAGCAAAGGGTGATTTTCGTGGGATAAGGCGGTCTGAAAAATAAATTGTCCAATTAAGGGAATAATCCTTGACAAATAAAATACAAAACACTCACTCATCCTCATTGTTCTTCTTGTTGTTTCCAACAATTTGGTACTCGGGTTCGTGGTTAATCTTGCAAACGCCTTGGGCCTGCAGCTCCTCAAGCACAGCCTGGATAATGGGGCACATCATGGCCGTGCAAGCGGCATTCGAGATCCACATGGACAGAAACATGGTGACCATAATCAGGCCAAAGTGTAATCTAGAAAATAATAGGATAATCATTAACAAAAATAAATTTTAATTTTTATTTCCTACCTTCGGGGACTGCAGCCCACGATCTGGATTACACGCAAGGCGAGACGCTTGTGCAGATTACAGTATTCCACGGCAAGGGCCACCATAATGCCGCCCATGAACATGACCAGCGTGTCCTTGAAATACAGCTGGCAAGTGGCATTGGAGCTCTAGGATAGGCAATGCAGAAATTACCAAAAATTTAGCAACATTTCTAGATATTCAAATATAAACCCACCATTATTCCCATTATTGGGAATGCCACAATGGGTAACATGGAGGTAACATACAGCGGCAGGGCTTCTGTGACCCAAAACACGGCCATAACCAACAGCAGGTACATACAACGATATTCCTGCGAAAGCAACAATTCATTATTAATTTATATTAATAAATAAATTATAGTATAGCTTGAGGAATTCGAATCTTACGGGCGTGTTGTTCATGAGCATGACTGGCAGGCATAGCAGAGGCACTAGGAAGACGACCAGACCCTTCCAATGATTGGCAAAGAAGTTGGAGCACTTCACCGGCGGTTGCGGCGGTTCACCGATTTCACTGTGGAAGGAATTAATATAAATACAAGATTAGAAAATACTTTTATGTGTATGATTAAATTAGGGGATTTTTATTAAGTTTTAGATATTTTTTTAGGGATTTTGCAATTTAAAAACGTTTTTTAAATATATAGAGAGTAAAATGAAATATACAGGGGTGCCACAAAAATCGTTGGGATTTTAAAATTAATTAGATATTAAGCAAAAAATTATTTATGATCACTTTTGAAAGTACAATATTTCGTTGCATACTTTTGGATACTTATTTTATAGATTTAAAATCCAAAGCGAATTGTATGGCTACCCCAATGTTCTGTCATTATTAAACAAATCATGTACCAGATTTGATGTATAAATCATTCATGATTCCCTTTATTATTCTTTCATTATTAAACAAATAAAGTCCCAGAAATTGATTCATGCTTCCACAAATTTAAATTGAAAATTGACTTTTACTCTTTCATCTTTATTTTCATTCCAAAATCAAATAAAAATCAATCATCGCGTCTGGTTTTTATCTTTTAAAAAACCAATTATCGTATTTCATAATATACTTACACTTCCATTTTGATGTCCTGAGGTGGCCTTAGGATCTATAAACAAATAAAAGAAAGAAAAAGTAAATAAATAAATCAATTAAAACAATTAAAAGAGTCAAAGAATCAAGAACGAGCCCCCGAAGCACTTGTTGCCAAGTAAAATGAACCCGAAACCCAATCCAAGAATCGGTTGTCATCGCTTCACGCTTCATTAAAATGCCATCCATCAATATATAACCAATTGAAAATCATTTGAATCGGGCACACACTACACACCACACACTTTGACACCCGAAGCAAAATAAATAAATAAATAAAGGGGGCAGGCGTATGGAAATCAGGCGCGTGATATAATTTCTTTTTGCGAAAAATAGTAAAAAAAAGAAGAGTCTTGCAGTAAAATGGAAATGAAATAGAATGGAACGGACCGGGTGTGTGCTTAGGTTGTGCCAGAAAATTTGTCAATGTCTGGTGCTGGCCTGTGGTGTGAATATTCTATATACTTTGCGGGTAATTTGGTAGGCGCGCATATTCATGACGACAGTTGGCCTCCTATATCTCTCTATACGCCACAAGCGTCATCCTCCACCTCCGGTTGTTGGGCAATCTATGCGTAAGTTGTACAAACATAAATAAAACACATACGAGCGAGCGCAGCCCTAACGTTCTGGGTTAGGAGGAGGCACGTCCTCATCGGTGAATCCGCCAAAGTCTCTTATCGGCATAAAACTAACAATCAATCAAGCCATTAAGCTCCAGACAAATATAATAACAGGGCCCGCCACTCACTCAATCCTACATTCTTCACTTTTCTACCCTTTGACAAAGCCCACACACAATACTGTATCTACGTATTTATGGCTCTGCAGATACATCTAAATGAAAGCACCCACTAATTATAGATTGCCCCCGCAACAATGTCAATGCCAATGATATGAGCATAAAATATGTAAGAGCTTTCCTGGTCTAAACCCTTGGCGACTGATAGAGACACAAAGAGCTGTTGAAATGGATCTGTGGCGTGCTGCATGCAAACCTCTAAAGAGGCCATTGACTGACAACGATGCCAAGTGAAATGTCGTCGTAAGGAATTATTTTTATGGTCTGTCCCTCACGTGCCATCATAGATGTATCACATAAATAATAATGACCAAGGTAAACCTTTTTTCAAGGCAATGGTTTATGGTAGAAAGTAGTCTTAAAGGTTTAGTAATTATTAAAAAAAATAGAAAAAATTTCGTTATGGATTTCAAATCTATTTAAAATGCGTCTAAAAGTATGCAATAAAAGCTATAGGTTCTAGATTGAACATTTTCTGTATCTGTGAGGTTTTTAATACTGTAGCATACTTTGGGTCACAATTTAAATTAATTTTAAATCCGTAGCGATTCCTGTGAGCCCCTTGAATTAAGTTATTTGTTTTTTAAAATCTAAATAATACAAAATTGTTCTCTTTTCTTTACTTTTCCCATATTTTCTTCCTTTTTTCCCCGAATAACCTTTTATATTTACCTAAAGAATTAGGAAAAAAGGCATAACAAAATATTTAAAACTAAATAGCTCATTTAAGAAGATTGTTTTGTTAAATTTAAATAAATCTAAATATTTTAAAGGGGTACTGTTATTTTTTTAAATAAAAATGTTCTCTTTCCTGACTTTTCCCAGATTTCCTTCCTTGTTTTTTTCCTTAATTACCTTAAATATTTACCCTAAGAATTAGCGAATAAGGCACGTTAAAATATTAAAAACTAATTAGCTTACTTAACAAGTTGTCGCCTTTTGTGTAGCGTTTTACTGCGCTTATCGGCGCTTGTTATTTATTTCAGCGCTATTGTTATATCGTTTGCTGTTATTATTATTTTGTTTATACATTGTTTACACCGCTTTTGTTGTCGATGGACCGACGGGCGGAATGTTCGTGTGCCTCGATCAGACGTAATTGTAGATCTGCTTTTGTTTATAGGCGACGAACGATGATGGCATTAAATTTCACACTGCAATTTTCTGAATCGGCACGAGATCGAGCGATAGACAATCCGCCCACAACATCTATATCAGCCATTATTAAAGTTTATTATTAGGGTTTATTGTAATTCATGGAGATTGATAGATAAGCCTTTGCAATCATTAAGAATAGTAACAATACTTTTTAAATAAATTTAAAAGGCATCGTGTAAATAAATGCATTGAAAAAGTGTGAGCTCACCCTCAGTCACATCGGAAAGTCAAAAGTCAGTCATTAATTGAAGAATATTTCCACACGGCAATTAAAACTATTTTTTTCATACGAATTCTAGCACGAGCACTGGAAATAGAGATGGTTCCACACGCCCCCTTTATAGTAATATACTATATAGATTTAACATGGAAATTGTATCGCCTGTTGCCGTGCTGCCACTGATTGATTACTCCATGGCGATAGCCGAGATAGAGATAGATGCAAACAGAGAATTGATAAAGTGGAACCAATAATATACAAACTTGTATATATTATGAGCCCCCAACTCGGCGGTATCAATTGAGAATTGCCCAGCGTCTACGTCAGCGGATGCCCTGAATATCAATCAAAATGGGAAATATATACAGACACGCTTTCAAAAGGTATATACTATATATTATTACATCTTTATACTGTAATCAAAATATACATATGCCTATCTGGAGAGTGGAATTTTTTTGTAGCGCTTCTGAGACTGAGACTGAGTAAAGTGACAACGATCTAGAATGGTTGAGCAAAGAGAGGTTGTGATGTCTTTTCGGAATTATAATGCAGAAATAGTAAACAGAACGGAAATACCTTAAGGTTTGATAAATAAATTATAAATTAGTTTGAAGAATAATCTAGCATATTGTATCTTTACTCCTGAGGAAAACCTTAATTAATCAACTTATTACCGCAAATAGAAAGGGCGGCATCCTAGAAATACATCATGCTTGATTGAATCCGTATTAGGTATTAATGCCCTGATCGAATTATAGCCCAGTAAACCGCAATTACCTATAATGGCAGTGTACGAGCACAACTTCTGACAGCTTAGAAACAATGATGAGGGGCATCAACTAATAATAGTTGAACGCACTTCCCACACACGAAACACCAAAAGTTCTCGCTTTATTTTCGCTGCTAGGGGAGAGGGGAATCCCCTTAAGATAATTGAAACGCATTTGACAGGCAAAACAATCGGGGAACTAACAAAAAAGTACAAATAGAATTGTCTTAGGACCAGCAACATCAAGAACATACTTTCTGCTGAATTGACATTGTTGTTTTCGCGGTAAATAAATTAATGGGCACCGTTTACAAACAATTTTCCAAATGCCTTTTGTTTGGCGTCGTCTCTGGGGGAACACACACTCGACAGATTCTGAGATAGAGAGAACTGCACTTTAATAGCAAATAGATATAGCCAGCCCCCCACGATGTCGCTGTCTCCTCTGAGCCTGGGCGTTCTCAATAAGTGGAGTAAAGTGTTTACAAGTTAATTGAAATAATGGGTCATGGGGAGAGGCACATAAAGGCACATTCCAAGGGAGCTGAGGCAGAGAAAAAGGCGAAGAGAAAAAAAAACTTTATTTATTAACACTCAAATGCTCACGTATTTGCGTAAATTAGCGTATCAATAAACAGGCTATATTTAGGAGTCTTTTACATATATAAAGTTTGTGCTTGAGTGCACTTTGAAAATGCTTTAATGCGGAAGTTAAGTACAAATTTATGTTACGAAATTACCATGTACGGATGATGAGTAACACGGTTGACTTGCCGCGAAAGCGTTAAAGAGATTAATAAAAATTAACATCAATGAGAAATGTAAGCAAATTAATTGAGGAATCGTTTATATCATTGAAATTCAAGTAATAAATTGAATTAAGCTAAAGAGAGAAAGAGCAACAGGTTTGAGGAAATTTCAAAACATTCGGGATGAATACATGCTTATATAAGGCTCCTATAAACTCGATTTGTTATTAAAATTATAGACCACTTTTGGAGGAAGTTAATTATAGTTATTAGTATAAGGCCAAGCTCAAAAAATAATTTTAATTCGATTTTTTGTTTGTTTTTTTAACTGACTAATCCAACCAAATCACTTTCCGAATTATTCATGCAACGACAAAAGCAAATATTCACATAATTTCCGACTGCTACTGCTTCTTCGTCAGATTCGCATTAATTTTTTTATCATTTTTACAGTTTTGTCTGTAGATAAGAGGAACAAAACCAGTCCATTAAAAAAAGAAATCCAGTTGGCCATTTAGTTGCCATAAAGATATAAACAAAGCCATAAACAATAATATAAGCTGAATTGCACTACGCAAAAACTTGAGGCATTAAAATGAATTCAATTTGATGAAGTTAAAACAAAATTAAGTTAGAATTTATCATTGCATAATAAAGAGCTGAAACAATTACGCACTTGTAAGAGCATTCACAGATTATTTATAGAAATACATAGAGAGCAGCCATGTCAAACCATTGATAAGGAATTTCAGTTTCTAGTTCAAGTGTTCGTCTACAACATATATATTCCTACATAGTCAGAGATGAGAACTTTAGACTCTAATCAGAAAGCGCGTAGCTAAGCAAGCCGATTAAGCTGAACCAAAGTTCATATAAAATGGCTAAAATTAAACAGTTTCTGCTGTTAACTCTTCAATAATTGGGTTACCAAAAGCAGTAAACTATCGTTCGGCGTTTTGTTTAATTTCAGCTAAAGCAAGACTGTACTTGTGGTGGAAAAACAGCCCCACAATTACTCATTAAAACAATTCCGAGTAGCAGACAAAATCACCTTACGACTTTTGCATAAATTTGATATGGAAATTGCACTGCTTTTATTCCACTTTTCCTTGGTTCATTCACACATGCCAAGGCGCATGGCACATGGCAACGAGCAACAAGTAACATTTTTGTTCTCGTATTTCGGATGAGGTTAAACGGCGGGGTTATCGCTAGAGAACTTGGGAAATTGTCAGTGAAATATTGTTCACCAATTGCACTCGTTAAATGTATGCACATTTCAAGTTCTGTGCTTATTTTTATCGAGAAATAATTTGCGGTTTTAAGGCAAGCGGAAACCGCTGTCCGAACATGTAATAATTATCAATAGGTTCTTGACTCACTAACACTGATCCCGGGTTTATTGTACTCGCTAGCGGTACAGCACAAACATAATTGAAATTCACCGAATGAATCTCTGGAAACTCATTCAATTTTTTCACCTTCACAAAACTTGAACTTCCACTTCCACTTCCCCCATTAATGTTCAGCATATCAATTACAAATAACCCTCGATTTTATATTATTTTTAGTTCCATTCTATTAGCTTAAACACGGATTCATTGTAAGCCAACCAAATATGGATTGACAAGTTGATTTGTTCGGGTTCTAGATAAAATAATTATTGTTTCAACAATTAAATATGTCAGTGCTGGGGCTGCGGCTGTAGAACTTTGAACTTGACATTGGGCATTGTTTACAAATGAAAACAAAACCAAACAAAGGGAATAGAAAAATTTGCATAAAATAACTGTGGTAAGTAGTTGTCGAGTTTTTTTGTATTAAAAAAATCCCCGGAGGCAAACTGGGTAAATGGGGATTCATTGAGAATACTTCAGAGAGAAAGAACAGCAGTTTTGAAGAATAAATACAATAAATTTAAACAAGTCTTTGTCAAAGTTTTATGAAGGTTTAGAAGGTGTCAAAAAATACAAATCATTCAAGTAGATTAAACTACCTCCTGGCTAAGTCATAAATTAAATAATTAAAAGGGCAAATATGGAATCCCCGAAATATTATTTATCTATTGCTCCAACATAATCGGCAAATACGTTCAATGACCACATAGAACACATCTCCTTTACTGATATGGATATCGCATTATCTGCCTATATACGAAACCCCTGCCTACGTCATCTTCTATGATACTTTTGATATATTAGTTGGGTATTTGATTACGCAGCTTATTAGGTGTGAATTAATAAACAGAAACACAAAAAAATCACGTTATCTCGTCTCTCGCTCAATAAAAGTAAAGGTGTGAACTTTGTAGGCCAATATTTGAGCAAGAAATTAGTGGCTTTGGGATGCCTCATTTAGGGATCGATTAGCAAACAGGAGAATAATATATAGGAATAATTCTTTCTATATACTACTCAAGGGAAAGTTTTGTTGTTTTGTATATAACTCTGGAACCGTAAACATGTGACAGTCACTGCAACAGGTAAATCAGTGCAATGTTTTGTTCAAGTTTTCTGGTTCACTGCATTCTATAAAAGTGCCTAACTGGTTTCTCTAGCAATCCGACTAATTAAATGTATTTTTTATTTAATTGTTTTTACACCCCACATTCGTTTATTTGATTTCACTTCCTTATCAGGTGTTGGCCTTGGAATTGCAGTGAAAGATAAGACAGAGCCTTGATTTTTAACAGTTTCCAATATTAAATTCAAATTAATTAAACAATAATAACTGCAGGTCTGCGAAACGAAAAACAGCTTTTATATTCATTAACTTAAGCTAAGAACAGAACAATTACAAAAGTAAATAAATCTGTTTAAGCAAAATAAAGCTTTTGAAGTATATTTAAGTTTCGTTTTTTGTGTCACCTGATATAGGTTTCACTTTCAGAGCTAGTCTGAAGCGCGTGGCAAGCATTTCTTTGATTAGGGGATGCGTGTGCTACTATTCTATTGATAAGAAATGATCTGATCGTGAATCATGATACATTATGCAATAGCATGATCACTAGACAAGCTCAATAAACACAGACAATAGGAAAATAACCGAAATAAATTGTTGTTGCTATTGAAAGGCAATTAAAAGTTTGTATTTTTAACTAATGGCCTTATCAATTAAAGTTTTCTGATGCCCTTAATTACAGAGAGGTAAGTAAGCTGTTTAAAAAAGCATCATCTGGTAATTAACAAGTTAATTGTGCCAAAAGTAACTTATTATTTAGCAAGCACTTGCCAAGTTCCCACATACTTTATTTTTAGTTTAATATGTCTGTATTATAAGATAATTTGCATATAATTGAAGCACAATGCACATTTTATTTCAAAAGCTCTTGAAAACAATTCTTACTGATTCCGAGAAATTGGAAAGAGGGAGAGAGTGCTAAAATTATGGCGAATTTTCTCACCCATGCAGCAGGAAAATTTTTTACTTTTTAAGGCAAACAAACATAGGAGGAAAAATGTAAACAACATTAAGGAAAACTTTAATTACAAACAGTTCAGATGGTCAAACAAAAATAGAGCAGGAAACGCCAATGCATATACCATGTTTTCCAAATGAGTGAATATACACTTTTACAGGCTTTCCTCAAAAAATGGAACTATCAATATGTGGTTAGAAAAAGGAATTTTGGATTTAGGGAAATAAAGAAGGGTACTTCCTGTGGTATTTTCAAAAAACTTTAATAATTTTTACTTTGAAATATTTAAAGTTTTCGAATCAATTTTCTTTCACGCAAATTCTTTTTCAAAATTTCAGAAAGATCGTACTATCAATATGTGGTTAGAAAAAGGAAACTTGGATTTAGGGAAACAAAGAAGGATACAAATTTTCTTTCACGCAATTTCTTTTTAAAATGCCAGAAAAAAGCTTTACGAGAACTATCGGATAAGTTCAAGTTATCGAAGTTCAACCGTACATACTTCCACACTCTTCTTCTTTCCCAGGTGCATTCTGGAATAGGGGAAGAAGCAAAGAATACACAGACCAATGGAACGGGGAATATAGAGTGGAAAAGAATTTCTGTACCGAACAAAGAAACCGATGTTAAAGCAGCGCGTCGGACAAGTAAATATATTGGAAAGAAATGCATTTCTAGAGACCATTGGAGGGCGGTGTTTTTGTTTTTTTTTGTCTTCACCATCATCAGGGTTCTTTGTGCCCAACAGACCTTCACTTTGTCACTCGGTCAACGGTTTCTCGTGGGTTTTTCTTTTTTTGTTTCTTTTTCTCTTCGAGAAAATGCAAACGTCACGAATTCGAGTTCACTTCCTAACCAAAAATTTTTGAAAATAAACACAAAAAGGCAACGCGGTATTTTTATCGCTTAGAGAATGAAAGAAAGAGGGAGAAAGAGAGGACCACGACGCACATGGCGACTCGTTCGATGTCCGTTTTCTGATAAGTTCTTTCCAAGTACTTTCGGGCACTGCTGGTCTCTCTAGTCCTTAATGATAACCACACTGTTATTTACTTTTCTAAACTGGCGGCAGGAGCCTTTGGCCGGATTCGGGTATTATCCTTATCGGAGGACTCGGATTCCTCGAGAGCAGGAGAGCTCGCGAGCAGGAGAGAGGAGGAGCACGACGATTCGTCCGATTCGGAAAAGTAGAAGCGACTGAAACTGAATTCACGCGACGGCAGCCCAGTCGGTCCGATATTCCGCTGTGTTGGTTTGCTGCGACGTAGGTGTAGGGCCGTTTGCCCGAGTGTGTGTGCGTGCTTGCGTGAGCAGGCGGCGCAGCCAGCGAGAGCGCCGGTGGAGAGAGCGGCAGCGTGAGAAGAGCAGGCGGCTAGTGATGCCACCGTGAGTCTAATGCTCATCAAAAGGAATGTGTTCGGAGTAGGGTCCTACAGGAGCAGTAAGCCACAGATTTTGAGACTTGAATGCTACTTTTGCAGTGGTGTTGGGAGATTATTTCGTGCTAAGTGCACGAGGCAGGGGCGGAAGCCTAGCTTAATGAGTTCGCTTGATTATATTGAGTCTGGTGAATACATCTGGAAGGAGGCACTTGAAGCCTCAACATTTTCGATGTCTAACCCGGATGTTGAGGTGGTTTCGTTGCAGCTTTTTACTTTAGCGTAGCAACTTTAATAATAGTTAAGGGGATGTTCAATGGAAAACCTAACAATAGTGTTAGGGCTAAGATATGTGTTAAAGGATAAAAATTGTAGTGTGTAAAAAGAAGTAGAGGGTTGTCTGAGTTCATGTTATCGTCCTTCTAGTCTTGTCTACATTGCCGATATACCGCAACGTTTTGGAACATCCCAGGTATGTAGGTCTTGGCTGCAATTCCGTAGACCTGGAAGCCGTATCTCCATGTGGGGGCAAGGATTGCCTTGTAGATCCACATCTTGTTGGCCAGGCTAAGTCGGTTATTGGCCTTGAGGAGCCAGGACATCTTTCAAGGGTAGTCAGAAGGTCAGCCGGGCGTCCAGTGTCACTCCCACGCACTTGTGCTCTCTGCTCTGCTCGAGGAGCTCGCCGTAAAGGAACAGACCGGGTCACATTTCCTGAGATTATGAGCTACCACAGCAAACTTTTCCGTGTTGATGTATACATTGACAGACCCAGTTCTCCTACATCTTCAGGTCCCGACTTCAATCCTTTAAAGTATACGCTTGGAAATAGGAATATTTACGCTCAGGTACTAAACCTGGACTACATTATACAGGTCCTTAAAAAATGATTAATTAGTTTGGCTAGAATATACGTAATTTAAGAAAATTCTATTTGAAAACACGATGGATTATATTTGAAATGTATGGTCCATCTCTAACCTCTTATCCTTAACGGTCTCTTCCAGGTATACATGTATCACGTGTTCATCCCTAATAATCCAAACAGTGTGTTGACAGACGAAGCTGATCTCAAAACAAAAACTGCAATAGACGAGAAGCAACAGGAACAAAAACAAGAGTAAGGAGAAACCAAATAGAAAAGCCGAACCGAAGACGACGTGAGAGCAGACACATAACATGGGTGAAAAAGGCTGAAGCGGGAGGAGAGAGAACCAGAAAGGAGGAGAAACACGTTGCCATGTGCAGAGCCCCAGCAAAACAAATTCGAGCAAGTTACCAGAAAGAGAAGCAGAAACCGAAGCAGAAACAAAAACATAAATGGAAACAACAAGCATTAGACCGAACGAACGGGAAACCAGAGCTGACTGGCTGCATTGCAGCCCCCCGGCTAATTGGCCTCGTGACACACACCAGGAGAAGCACATTGCATTAGCAACACCTGTTGCACGCCAGGAAGTCCAACTCCAACGCGACAAGCTCCAGCACACCCGCCGCCGGCTATTATGTAAAGTGTTTTCTTCAGGGTAATTTTTGTAATTATTTCGAGAGGGTTTCAATAGAAATCTCTGGGAGCTGGATTGATGGGGCATCTACAAAAATATCCTGTAATATAATTTACTTAAGTTGTAACATAGCCATTAGGGAAAATATTAAATTAATTAAAATTCCTATATCATTATGGTTTCCAAAACAATTTGTTTATGGTTTTCGGACATTTCCAAAAGATTTACAAAAGGTAAGGTAATAAATCATAATATTTTATGGCAAACATTTGAGTACTTGAGCTCCATAGCCTTTGCCTATTTCTACAGACAAATAAATAACAAATGAATTTAAATTTAACATCCAAAACTAACTAACTTTAAGTCAAAAATATTTTAAGATTTACTTAATCATAAATCAATAGCCAAATCCCATACGAACTGGTTAATTTTTCCTTTTAAGCAATAATACATTAATAATCACTATTTATGTCCCAAGAGATCGGGGTAATTGGCAATGCAACTTTCTCGATGGGGAGGCTGGACATCATCTTCCACTCGCCGGGAGAAAGTCGTCAACAGGTCCAGAATGCACTGGAAGCACTTAAAAGCCACTCAACTCTCAACCAGAAACTTGTTTGCACGTAGAAATTGGCTGTACATGGGCTTACATAAAGCACAAGAGATATGAATGCGATGACAAGTGCCTTGGACTCGAAGTTTTCCTGTTCATGCATTGTGTAAATGTTCTATCACGCTTCGGGGTTTTCCTGCAGCTGATAAACAGAAAATATGTGACCTGCTAAGATAGTACCGCACTTGGTTTAGATACTTTAAGAATCTGCTGGAATCATAGGTGGTGTGGTGAAATTATTTACTATTTTTAGTACCTACTCCCTGTTGCTGAGGCTCAAATATATACAAATAATAAAAAGTGGTAAGGTGTATCTGCAAATCGCTACATGTAATATATACTATATACAATTCGAAATAAAATAATACTGGAAATATCTGGTATATCAGGGGTGCCACAGAAATAGCAGAGAAACGGAAATCCTTTAAATTGCTGACTAAAAGTATGCTACAAATGGTTACACCTCACAAAAACCAACAATTTAACAACATATTATATCTGTAACAGTATTTAGGAAAGTAGTTATGACCTTTAGGAACTCCTAACACTTTCAGAACTCCAAACAAAATCAAAATATAATTTGATTCCTAAACAATATTTCAGGAAATCCCCATTTAAAGTCTTTTTGGTATATCAGGGGTGCCACAGAAGTTGCAGTGAAACGGAAACGGAATTGGTGTCTAAAAGTATGCTACAAAAGGTTAAGCCTCACAAAATACCAACAACTTATCAACATATTATATATGTAACAGTATTTCGGAACGTACTTCTGACCTTCAGAAGCTCCTAACACTTTCAGAACTCCAAACAAAATCAAAATATAATTTAATTCCTATAAAATATTTCAGGAAACCCCCGTTAAAAGTGTTATTGGTATATCAGGGGTGCCACAGAAATTGTAGATACGGAAATCCTTTAAATTGGTGGCTAAAAGTATGCTACAAAAGGTTACACCTCACAAAAACCAACAATTTAACAACACATTATATCTGTAACAGTATTTCTGAACGTAAATTTGACCTTCAGAAGCTCCTAACACTTTCAGAACTAAAAAAAAATCAATTTCAATATAAAAGTAAACACCTTGGGAAGTAATAACCTTTCTACCTCTAAACAAACCCACGCGCTTCAAAAAATCAATACGCCATCAAAAATTTCAATGTCGAGCTTAATAAACTGACCATAAATTTTTGATTAGATCGACACAATTGAGAACAAGGACAACGATGCACTCAGACACTTAATATGTATCGAGTTTGTAGTGAGAAACACGAACTCTCTGAGAACCTGACAGTAAAAATAATATTACTTATTGAATTTCGCAAAGGAAAGCGAGATAATTGCATCAAAGGCAAGCGCCACACCACAGTTGACAACACAGATCACAATTCTTTGATCTTTGCTGCGTATAAACATACATACTATACTATATATATATGAATCACAAATTCAAAGGCATATGTACATACATACATATATCTTTGTAATTTTTATATAGCAAAACGCCTCAAGTGAGTGAGATCATGTTAACGTAATTTAGTTGAGGACGGAAGGCGATAATGCATTGGAATTTATTTAATACATAATCAACTTGAAAGCGGAAATATTTAATAAATTCAGCTACTGGATTATGTGCTAAAAGTCCACTAAAACCTATTCAAATTTACTTAACCTAGGCACCAATGCACTTAATCGTTATCGTAGTACAAACTAGCCATGTTTAAACAGTTGCTCATTACCTAAGCTGGCAGTATAATTAGCTGCCTGGTTAACTATTAAAATAGCCCTCCATTAGTGTCCTTATTTAATCAGAAAACACTTAAAACTTTTATAGAAGGAATCAAAGGCAGTTCCTCTCGATTGGTCAGGAATCCGTACTCCTTATTTGGTTATTAATTGGTCTGACCATTTATACGAGACAGTGTGCAAGTTTAAGTTGAAGTTTAAACAGACGACTAACACTTAGGAAGCCCCCCGCAAACCAGTTTATCTTTTCGGTCAATAAATTTTGGTTTCAAGATTTTTTTTTGCAACTTGTTTTGTTTTGTTGCGAAAACAAAACAAAGCGAATATCAAGTCGTCGGCGATTACGTTGACCCACATTTAATCACTCAATGAAGCACAAGCAAAATAAATGCAAAAACGATATTAAATACAGAGAATTAAATTCATTTTTATGTGTCACATTAGGTAACGCCAACAATTTTTAAACCAATACAAAGTTCAGGCCAAAAATTTGGGTATATCGAACGCATATGTATATTATAAGTATGATGT
Organism: Drosophila triauraria; assembly: GCA_014170255.2. Taxonomy (NCBI): domain Eukaryota; kingdom Metazoa; phylum Arthropoda; class Insecta; order Diptera; family Drosophilidae; genus Drosophila; species Drosophila triauraria. Next base: position 11,034,762 of record CM024336.1, on the reverse strand, counting down.
ATATACGAATGAATATATGGAAATAAACTTTTCCGATCTACGTCTGCAATTGTTTCTACCCTTTTGCGTCATTCCATGTCACGTGTGGGGGCGGGGCCCCTGAAAAAAAAGTATTTGCTTCAAGGTAACATGGAGATTATACGCCAAAATATATGAATAAACAAAGTGCTTGAGGTTCTGGTATCTAAAAATATCATGAAATGTACTGGGAATTTGAATGTCTGCATTTGTCTTATGACTACTGTGGGATTTGAGGACATGTTGTGGATTTTAAAGTCTCAATATTATATAGTAATTGACAAAGATCTTTGGACCCTGCTTGGGGTAAGAATATACAATTTTTCCGCAGTCATATAATAGATATTTTTCTTTCTGTTCATTCAATAAAACATTGTTTACATATCATATCAGATAGAAGATACCAGTGAATGAGATAAAGCAAATAGCAGACTAATCAAATTTCTCAGTTACGTGGAAGGTCACAAAAAATGATTTATGGGGCAAATAAACAAGGTATCGTGATCTAGATTCGGGGAAAATATTTATTTAATATATTTACAGTTTTTACAAGGAAAAATAATAATAAAAATGCAAATATTTCAAAGAAAAAGACGTATTTCCACATATTTTATATCCATAAAATCCCTAATTCAAAGAATATCTCCAGAAAAAATATTTACCTAGAATTTCGTGGATAAACAAAGTACCGTGATCTAGATTCGGGTTATATTTGAATTTAATATACAAATTTACAATGCTAAAAGGAAAATAATAATAAAAATGCAAATATTTAAAGAAAAAACCTTATTTTCACATATTTTATATCCATAATATCCCTAATTCAAAGAAAGTCTCCAAGACAAATATTTATCTAGAATTTCCAGGTTTTATAAACTCCATTTACAATCCTCGCGCTTCTGGAAATCCAAGACTCAACGTTATCGCATGTGTTTAAATTTGCTCTTTCATAAAAATTCGCACAAAAAAAAGGTAAAGCCTTTTAAAGCCTTTTGTTAATTGCCTTGAGAAACCTGCGATATGGTAATTATTTTTGCTGAACCCAAATAATTTCGTATATATTTTGTTATCTGGCGGTGTCGTCACTTAATTTTTTTGTCGGTCGGTCAGGTGGTTGGCCAGACACGAGAGAAGAGAGAGAGATAGTCTAGGGGAGAGTCCGACGTCACTTCCGAAGATTTTGTATCTCTTCAGAGTTAGATAACAGAGAGATAGAGATTTAGCCTGAACATTGGTCATGGGGTTGTTAAGTGTCCATGCAAACAGAGTGAATAATACTTGAGTACTCAATCAAGGGGGAAATTGATATATATTTACGAAAAACGATCTCTCACGAGTGAAAAGTATTTATAAATTCCGTTGAGTCACAAATAATTATCGATGTAAGATCTATAAATTAGAACGGACACCCGCTGCTGCCCTATCTCTGATCACTTGATTTTTATTTAATAAATGAAGTGTATATATTATATTGTTTACATAACACACGCGGCTGCTCTTACCTAACTCGAGTGCCACGCGCTTTTTGTGAGCGATGTGTATCGTCGCCTAATGAAAGTTCGTTACGAAAAGCCGTTAAAGTTCCCAGGGGCTTGGCCCGGCATTAAACCAGGTTCAAGGTCAACACAAAAAAACACTTAAGCCTCAAAAAGCACTCGTACTTTGCCACGTTCCCAATACCTCTAACGGATAATGCTAATCACATTTCTAATCACAAGTAATTACCATCTAATCGGGTTTCAAACTCACCATCTTTGTCGTTTCGGTAGCCATGGCTGGTTTAAGATACTATATATAGTCTTCGGATATTTGAAGAATTGCTCGAGTCTCTTTTTTTTAGCACAACCGCGAAACGATTATTTCATAATTTCCACCTCACGCCGACGTCTAGACTAAAACGTCTAATTTCTGTGTTGGCCAGTAGACAACGATTTTTTATGAATATGTGTTGCTCAGCGTTCGACGACTAATTTGCGAATGCTACCAAAACCGAAACCGATTTTCTTTGGCGTTCTCCGCTCTCCGCTCTCTATTAAGCCCTGGACAAAAGAAAATATCTGATAAGTGTTTGTTTTTGCCGAGCGCGAGAGATAGAGACCGAGACCAGAGACCGGAGACCGGAGACCCGGCAAGGCGAGTGTGAGAGAAGCACACAGTGCAAATACTAACGACCGTTACTCATCGACTGAGCGAATGGAGTGCGTACAGTGGAGCCTGGAGAGGTTGAAAATGTTAGGGTGTTATTTACAAAAGGTAGCAACTTTAATTCTTGAATTCTAGAAATGATTTCGTAAGGTGTTTTGAAATTGGATCATCGATACCTCGAACTAGTTTAGCACACACACAAAACAATGACCTGCAGCATAGATGGTCACCAAATTTTAAGATCGGAGCTAGTAAGAATATACAAGGAAAGTAATGAGAATTACTAGTAGAAAGCTTGGTCCTTAGGAAATATTTAAAGATGGTTTGGATCAGTTTTTAATTCAAGCTTGGCCACTTTTCTAAGCTCTACATCAGAATTGGGCACCCAATATTAAGCTCGGAGGCCGTTAACAAAAACCCTAGGATAATGAAAGCTAAGAAATATTGAAAACAAAATCCTACCGCTTCAGTTTCTATACTTTTGGCTTTTGTACTTCTGAGCACTGGTGTTCTTTTCAAAAACAAAAATATATAGATATTTTTATTTGCATTTTAATACTCTTGAATTTTTTATCTATCAAATGTAAGTTTAACAGAAGCTCCACTGTAGCTCTTTGGAATTGTGGTCATTCGTGTTGTTGGTGTTGCCTGCAACCACCAGTCGTGTCATGACCTGACCTTCCCTCTTACAACTCTCGCATTGACCTTAAACCACTCTGCCTGGCATGCGATATACTCGTTCATAGTAGCTTTTCTCCCCATTTTCCCACCGCTGATGAAAGTCCATTCATGGAAAACGAAATGTGTGACGTCACCTGTTTTGCGGCTGGCTGGGATGAGAGAGGCGTCGTGCAATTTGTGTTGCTTTTACGATTTGTTTTTATTTGCCGCTAAATGATGAAAGTTTTCCTGGGGAAATTTTATCTCGGACTTTTTGGCTTTGGGTCTTCAATGATGAGAAGGTGAAGAGATTAGACGTAAAGGTAAACGTTTTTTGTGAAATTATGTTCGCAGAAGTCCCTATCTATTTTTCTGCAGAAAGTGATAAGTACTCAAATGGATACAGTAAATAAAAATTTAAATGTGACAGACGCTGATTACCAATCTTAAGTATGTTTTGTTGCTTTGCATAAGGTTGTTGTATCTGATCACTAAACTCTACACAGTTTGGTGGTTTGTGTGGCTAATTTTTTTTTAACGTGAAGATTAATATTAACATAGCACAATAATCACAAATAACTAATATTTAAAATTAAACGAAAGAAATAAAATCAAAGTCCTACAGCACTCAGCTTGGTGTTTCATATTGTTCAGCATTTTACACGCACCGTTAAAAAGATATACGTATACATACATTTTACGCGATAATATACAGGATTGTGGCGCCCTCTATCGACAATAGTAAGAAATGGCGGCATCATAGAACCCGAAGCACCCTGTGCCAGTAGCAAACAAATTGCTAGAATTTTAGTTTAAAATTTAAATTATACTGTACATATATGTATGTACATATGTTTACTATATGTATTTACGTATGAATTGAATATAAATAATATATTTAAATACATATAATATCTATAAACATGCAATATTGGTTGCAAGTTCCATCAGTCCGAAAAATAATATAAAATTTTAAAGCAGACTTAAAGGTAGACAGCTTTGAAACCAAGGAATAAGTACAAAAATAGTTTGCTTCCGTTTCCAGAAATTATTCCTTTTGAAGAAAATTATAATACCCTTGTAAAGAGTATAAGCTTCATAATTAAAGTTTTTTTCTGTATTTATGGAATCTTGGAAAAGAAGTCTTGTAACAATATTAAGAATCCTGTGTGAGTTCGAATTTATTCTTATTTATTTATTACTGGTTTATTTTTTGGATAATTGCATAATACTTAATACAAAAATTTTTAGTTGGCATGATTTGGATACTGCTGAGGAAGAAGTTGAAGTTGAAGTTAGAAACAGCTGTAAATCGTTAATATCAAAAACAGATTAAACAATTATGAAAATAAACAAAAAAAAAAGACCAAATCGAAAAGCATTGCATATTTTCCATTTTTTTTATCCCTATAAGACTTTAAAAATTCTAAAAACACTTCAACCAAGTGACTTAACATATTTATATTGTTAATCAGCTGCAGTTCCTCAAAAAAATGTGAAATAAAATTTCATTAACAGGCCATATTAAATTACGCGAAGGGAGAACAGCCAAAACGGAAGTAAATTTCATTATTTTGATTTGCAACGAGATCAATCTTTCGCTCAGTCATCGTCGCCGTCACTACGAGGATGATGATGATGATGATGATGAGCAAGCTGGCTTTGCTGGATCAGGCGCAGCCGCAGCCGACCGTTAACACCCATGGCAGAGTTCTTTTTTTACAAAGAGAGAGAGAGTTGAATTAGAAGAGGAAACTCCCCGCGTAAACCCCAAAATCGCAACCCTATATAAAAATATAACTCCACTATTAACCATAGAACTCACGCTGCTGTCAGACGATGATTGCGATTGCGATGATGATGCTGCATTGTGTGTGTGCCCCTCCGACTCCGATTCCCGGCAAGGATAACGAACTCTGCGAGAGTCCGGGGAACGAAACCCTCGCTCAGCTCAGTCTACCCTTTTCACGGCATTGAATTTCCCCTTTTTTCATTTTTTAGGCTGCCGCCGTCTCGCATTTGTTTTTGTTTTGTCCTCGGCGGAGATTTTTTTTAAGCAGCGGGTTGAACGGTTTTTGATTTTTTTCGAGCAGCTGCTTTCGGGGTTTTACGGTTTTGTGAATTACTTTGTAAGTTGATCGCCACTTGATGTGGGAAACCCACTCCAGATTCGACTTCTACGCTCCAAGAGCGGAGCGTAGGTGTAGGAGATCAATCAGGGCCAGAAATTAGCTTTCTACGGTTGCCAGAAACTCTGCAAAGTTCAAAACCGTTCCCTTCAATCTGTCACTCCTCATCCCCTTTTTTTTTTGGAAAACGGTGTTCAGAAAACCGTAAGTAATTGCCGGGATATGCGTGCAAATATTTTCTAGTTTTGCCCTAAAAAAAACCCTACAGTTTTTCCCAAAAAAATGCTAACCCTCCCCTCGTTTGTAATTAAAAAAGCAACAAAAAAAAAAGGAATAGAAAAGAGCGAAGGTTCTCGGGTTCACTGTGCAAAAAAGGCTAGATGAGGAGCGTGATTGTGCAATGATCGGGAATCGAAATCTGAACTTTAATGGCACTCTCTCCGCCTCCTTCTCGGGGCCAGATAGAAAAATTGTTTGATTGAGTGTGCGAGTGGAGCAGCAGATGATGTATGATCAATCCTAGATTCTAGACAGATCTTAAGAAGTCCATGCAAATTAGGGGTTGGCTCTCGGCTCTCTGATCTGCTCCCAATTCATTTGTCCCTCCTTCAAAGTCTCAAATTAGTTGCGCATCTTGCATACATTTGTCCGGGTTCCTCTTTTTACCTTTTTTTTAGAGGTTGACAAAGAAAGAAGGGACGACAAAATCCTGTAAAAAATCCTACGGTTCCTTAACAAGGCGCCTTTGCGAGGGGAGGAAGATCGCCGGTTTTTGTTACCTGGCCCCTGACATTTTCCCATAAAGAGAATGTATTTCTTACAGTTCATTCACCTCGCAGGCCAAGAGATCAGGACGAACGATGGGATGGGAGTTGCATCCGCATCGAAGATTACGTTCAGTCTGTCGGATCAGTGAGGAAATGGGTTCCTTAAATTATTGTTTTAGAAAGGGTTAGGGGAACTAAGCTGTTAAAATGGATTGTCCATGGGACAGTGACTGAATTAATTCGTTTTGGAATATTGAGAGAGTATGAAAAAGGCTAAAGATGAAGACTCTATGCTTCTGCGTATACGGATCGGTTTATTAATTTTAAAATATTCAACAGCAGTAACATTCTTGTTTATATTATATTTTTTTATGGCTTTAACATTTTTGAAAGCTTTAGAAATTAATAGCATTTAAAAAAGGTTCAAAAAATGCGAAAAACTATCATTTTCAGCTACCTTTAGCTAAGAATAATACACTTGAAACTTTTATACCCCTTAATAATACTTCTAAATCAGAATGATCATATCATTAATATTGTAATATAATAATGTTAATATTATTAGTTAGAACCCTTCACAATATTATTAATATATAGATATTTTAACATTACTAAGATATTAACTTTAATTAATAATACATTTTCTTAACTATAATAGTAAGGATTAATGATCCTTAAAGCTCGTTTAATGAATGAGTTTTTGCAATTAAAATATTGTAATTTTATATATTAAATTGAATCTTAATAATATACAATTTGAATATACAATTTGCAGCATTAGAGAAATATAAAAAAAATAAATAAATTTTTGGCTGTTTTTTTTTTCTTACTTATTTTTATATCTATTGGATTTAATGTATCCAATTAATTTGTACACAATATTTTCAAACATTATCCCTTTCTTTTCCCTAGAAATTAAAAAGAAATATTCATTGTTCTTAGCTTTATTTGCAGCCCACTGAAAACAACTTTTGTATCACTCTAAATTGGCTTTGTATATATCACATTTCAGACAACAGATCCTTATAGTTTCCTATTCAATACCTTTATCATGACTAATTTTATTTAAATTTATGCCAAGCTCCTAGAAACAATTTTAAATAACAAAATGCAAATGAATGGAGCGACAAGCGACGGAGGCTTAAAAAAACACAATCTCTGACAGACAGGCAGAGGATCAAACAAAAAGCAAGCAACTCCAGACCAAATGTCCTTTGCAAAGGCAGAAAGCAAGAGAGCGCTGGAGAGAGAGCAAAGGAAACAGCCAGGAATCCGGGAAACACACAAAAAAAAGCGCGCCAAACGCAGATTTCTCTATAAATAAAAAAAGAAAACATGCGAAACAATGGAGATCGGAGGAGCGCGGCTCAGAAATCCGAGTTGTTGGCTGTCTGGGATTATTGGGCAAGGCCAACTTCATGATGACGCAAGCGCGCAGATCATGACGATTGGGATAATGATGATAATGATAATGCGAGCCTGTGTGTTTGCACAATTTGCAGGCACACACACTCGCACACACACACACAGCCGACAATCGGAACAATAGGGAGAGAGGCTGAAAGGCAAAGGCAACCCGTTTTTTAAGGGTTCCCAAACCAAACACAGCCCGCCAAGGGGATGAACATCAGCCTCATCCTCTTCTGCCTGGCCTTCTGCCAAGCCAAATTACGTTTCACCCCTTTGTAAAACTCTAAAAAAAAAACTAAAAAAAAAGAGGCGAGAGCGATCGCTTTGCTTTTTCGCTTTTTCGCAGCAGCGGAAATTTTTAAAAAAATATTTTCGGCGCATTTGGACCGGGCATTAGTCGTGGAAAGTGCGTGGCCGGATAAGCAGCATCGCTCCGATAACAAAATTTCTTCCTAGCTATCAAAAGTTCCTTGAGATTTTTTTAACAAAAAAGATTTCTTTAAGTTTTTTTAATTCAAGAAAAAGAAAAAGATTTCCTTATAGTTTTTAAAAAAGAAAAATAATAAGATTTGGTAAACTTTGTTAGGATTGGTAAAAACTCTTTCGTGAATTTGTAAATATTAAAATAATATATTTCCTTAAAAGTACTATTAAAATCTTGAAGATATATTAAATATGACTTCTCCGGATATACAATAAATATTCTCAAAATTTTCTCAAGATTATTTAAGACAATAATAAAATCAAGTGTTTATTAAAGCCATTTTGTTTCGGAAAACTATATTCCTAATTCTTAAATATTTATTGCTCAACATTTTTGATCAAAGAAAATAGTAAAACGAAGGAAATCAATGTAAATCCATTACCAAGATAAATTAAAAAAGAAAAACATTAAAATTTTACTTAATAAAATCATTTTTAGGCCTAGGAAAAATCATAAAAAAAAAATTAAAAGTGCGCGGAAAAATTAAATGCAAAAGTAAATACGACTAAAAATTGATGCAAGCACGTGGTCCTGGTGTATATTTTCGATTTTGCGCATTTGAAACTTTAAAATGTGAAAAGAGAGAGGAGAGAGAGAGCAAAAGCGAAGCAAAAACCCAAAGCAGATGCCGCGTGGAGAGCAAAAAGTGTGAAAAACGCCGACAAAATAAAATAGCAAAAGGAAACTCATGAAAATCAAGCTCGCATTCAATTCTGAGCCCTACATATCATTTGTTTAAAACAAAACCGCTCAAAAGTTGCACCAAAATTTAAGAAAATTGTTCACAACCAAAATTCAAAACGAAAAACAAAGATAAAAGTTTACCAAAACCAAAATCAAAATTTATTTAAGGCAAAAATTGGTGAATCATTTCATTTTTTTGGTAAGCTTTTTCGGACACAAAATTAACACACAAATTGGCAAAACCCGAAACCCATTGGATTACAAAAACTATGTGAGATTGTTTAAACAAATTGAAACTATGGAAGTGCAAATAGTTTCTGAATTCTGCTCGAAATCAAGGCTTTTTTGCAATGTGTGTGTGCGTGTAGAGACAGCAGACACTTTTTCAAAGATGGCCGCTGGGAGTGAGAGCCAGGCGGTGGCGGGGGGTGGTTCAACCCAGGGGGTGGGGAGGGCTGTTGCTCATTTTTTGTTGCGAAATAAACCTAATTAAATGGAATTTTTTGGTTTTTGTAGTGCATATTTTACCAAAACAATTAAATTTTAATATTTATATATTTTCTTGTTTTATATAATCTTTTTTGTTCATATCCTTGCTTTCCGAAATATATTTGAGTACTAAAAGCCGCTAATTTGCAAAAAAAAAGCCTATAAAATTAAATTCAGACTAGGCAAATGTTAAAAAATTGTTTGTGTAACTAAAAACTTTTAAAATGGTGTCCAAAAATATGCTATAATATGTTACTTCTTGCTAATAAATATATTTAGAACTCATCTGGTACCTTAAAAGTATTCATTGCATACTTTTGGAGTCCATATCCATCGATTTCAAATCTATTTGAAATCCCTGTCTTATTTAAATTTTTCACTAATATTTTTTTACTACCGAAACTTAAAACCAAGTTAAAAGCCGAATGTTTTACAAAAATAATATATTTATTATGTAAATATATACATTTTGTATTAAGACAATTAACAACACCTTTTTTTTCATGTTAGAAACACTTTTTTATACTTTTCTTTTTGGGTTTATATTTTATTTAAACTCAAGTCGATAGAAATGTTCTCCTTTGCAAAAGCCAAAACTCAAAAAACTAGTTTAATCTTCTTTTTATTTTAATACAATAATAAACAAGAAAACATAAAGAAAGCAAGATTTGTATAAATAATACTATATGTGTAGCAATTCCATTTCTGTAGGATTATTAAAAAAAAAAAAATATATATATTTATTTTTAATATAGAAACAAACTTTGAGATTTTTAAGAGAAATTAAACTTCGGGATTACATGTAAAGAAGTATAATTGATTCTATAAAGATTTATTGGCCTTAAAAAAAAGAGGAAAAGAGGCGAGAAGTTACTTTTCGAATTAAAGATTAAAGATAAATTCCATATTCCATATATGATTTGTATAGATGCCACACGACTGATGTACTTGTATCTTTTATAAGTTCCTTGATTATTTCAAAAATATTTTCGATCTATAGAGGTTAGTTTTTGGTATATATCAAGCATAAATCAAAATCTTTTGTAGTTTTAACAAAATCATACGAAAACAACAAATTTTGCCCTATAGTTTTTATTTTATAAATATTTTAAATGATCTAACTAGCAATGCCAACCGTTTCCAAATTATAAAAAACATAAAAAATAAATCCAGATAACTATACTAAATTTTCTTTGAAAAATGTATGAGTATATTTAGTTTTTGATGTATTTTTAATTAAATTTACAATTTTTTGGGTTTAAATTTTAACAAATATTGCAATAACAAATCGTTTTCAACTGCACAGACGCCATTTTGGGCCACCAAAAATGAAAACAATGACTCAATGAAAACTAGAACCCACCCCTGACGATAGTGGCAAGTAGATCGGCTGAAAAGGCCGGACAGGACAGCCTGTCGACTCACTGACTGACCATGTCAAGCCACAGAATGCCTCACACACTGAGCATGTGATGGGAACAACCCCTAGGAATGGTATGATATTTTAGTGTGTCCAACCACCAACCATCGCTACCAGAACACAACAAGAATCGCGTGGAGTGGTCAACCGGAATGAATTATACCGAAAAGCAACAATAACACTTTAGTGGTAGACAGTCAGGGAAAAAAGGAGGGTAATTGCTGTGTTGTGTGTGTGTGTGTGTGTGGCAAGACCTTGTGCTGGTCAGTAAAGGTAGAAATCTAAACTAGCCAATGGCCAACGGGTATGGGAACAAAATGGCAAAGGTGAACAATCATCACACAGAAAACATTAGGCAGCTAAGTGCAAACTATTGCTTGGGAAAACTATTTGAATATGTAAATGACTTCCAAGTGGGAGGAATGATATATATAGACGACAGAGAACTCACGATTTTTATGAATTTTGGCTTGCTTGTTCAAGGCTGAATTTGCAATTACTTTCCCAATTGTTTTTCCCTATTAAACTTTTAAGCTACAGGGGCATTTTAATCATCATCCTATATATTTGTGTATATTCATAAAGCAACTTCAAATCCAAAACCAAATTTTCATAATACAATGTTTACATAGCATAACCAGCATCTTCATGCCGGACGACTGTGCCGCTCTGGAAATGTCCATATTTATTAGCAAGGGGGAAAAGCCATGTAGTCGAGTACCTATCATAGAATATCCGGTCCTCAAATCATGGCTGAAATACTAAAATGTAAAATTTATTTTTATACCCGGTACCCATAGGGTACAGGGGTATTATAAGTTAGTGCCAACCGAGAATGTTTGTAACAGGCAGAAGGAGGAATCTCCGACCCTATAAAGTATATATATTCTTGATCAGCGTCACGAGTCGAATCGATCTAGCCATGTCCGTCTGTCTGTCCGTGTGAAACAACAGATCTCAGAGACTATAAGAGCTAGAGTTACCAAATTTGGTGACAACATTGGAATCTGCTGCACGCAGATCAAGTTTGTTTTTAAATTTGGCCACGCCCACTTCTGCCCCCGAAAATCATAAAAAACGGTATATAAGCTATAGTCATGATTTTCGGCTTAAAATAAATAAATAGGCTTAATAAGTAGGCAATCGCTGACGTGTTCTGAAAATTTGAGTAAAATCGGATGATAAACATAGAAGTTATTAAACAATTAGGTTTCTGTGTAACTTTTTTGAGAGAGAGAAAGAGAGAGAGAGAGAGAGAGAGAGTGAGAGAGAGAGTGCGCACGTGCGTGTTGCTCAACATGTTCCTAGCAACATTTGTCTCTTTTGAGTGTTGCTCAACATGTTTCTATCAATATTTGTCTTCATTTGTCAACATCAATTTTTTCCAAGTTCATGTCCTGTTTAATTTCACCTTTGCTTTGGATACCGGGTATCTCACAGTCGGCCACACTCGACTGTAGCTTTCCCACTTGTTTATAAAATGTATTTTTCAGCTTTCACTGCGTCTTTAAAATTTTGAATAAAAGTGTACTAAAACTTTTCAAAATTGGTGATTAATTATCTTTTATTCCAAAGATTTAGGCATTCAAGGGAGCAGACAACAGAGGAATTAAACTCTTGGTGGTTAGTTTCCAATTGTCCTCTATATACACAGACTAAGGTTGAATAAATTATGGATTGAATTATATAATCAAAAGCTGTCATTGGAACGATTTAAATTTTACTAAAAAATATATACTGACTTCTAAAAAAATGTGGAGTTTCTCTCAATCGAAATATTTTCAAGATTCGATTGAAATGCATATTGTATTTTACAAGAATGCCATTATTGCGAGAAATATATAACAAAACGCTATCTATATTCGGATTTTATTGCAATAAAGAAACTCCGATTAGAGATGCTTAAGTTATAAAATGGAATTTATAAATAAAATTAGCTTCTGTATGAGGCATTTTTCATTAAGTAACAATATTCAGTATATTCTTTAATTACCCTACATACCCTCTTACAAAAATATCATAATTACCGTACAAAATTACACATTTGCACACCAACTACATGCTGTAATTTACTTTAATCTCCTGTAATATATATTGCATCTTAAACGTATTAAAAAATAACCTACATATAAATACTAAATAGACTTTACAAACTTTTTCACAAGACCCTCCATTTAAAAATCACGAAAATTCCCTGCTGATTCGAACTTTGGCTCCGATTTCGTATCAAACAATTTATAAATAGAGGAAATGTTTTGCGAGACATTTCCAGCAATTAAGAGCGAGTGTCCGTCACACGTGCGTTAAACCTGAACCTTGGCACGAAGTGCTGTCCCCCTTTCATTTCCCATCCCAAGCCCATCAGCGAGGACGACCCCTGCCCTTTTCTCTCGTCACTACTGCCAGCGATCAAAATGAAAAGCATGGAAATGCATTTTCCATGTTAGCTGCTATTCAAATTGCTTAATTGCGGCATTAAATATGCAGAAAAGTAGGCAAAAAGAGCGCAAAATATGTGCAGGCGGCGAAGGTAAAATCTGGTGGGAAGTTCTTCCTCGCTGACCAAATTGCTCTGTGGCAAGTGTGGAAATATTTCGTATCAACAGACATTATTTCGCTTGACAGTTTTTACCGTCAACCCCCCTGGCTATCCCCCCTCCGCCCGCTGTCAAAGTGACACCTGAGTTGCCGCACACACTCTGCACATCTCCCCATATATCCCTTCTCTTGCGTAACAATATCCACGAAAAGGTTGAAAGTCGAAGTCAGGCAGTCAGGCAAAAGCCACAAGTCCATGGGCCTGTATTTGAATGGATTTTCTCTCTTTTTTTTTTTGTTACCTGATTTAATTGACGAGTGCTGCTGGCAGGTTGAGGCGGAGCTGGAGATGGCCAAGGAATAACCTTAATAGAATTTCCATTTATGTCCATTAGGCCTTGGCACTCACTCAGCGCTCTTTTCTGAGAAAAAAAAATAAATTATGGCATTGCAATTTTCCAGGAAGACTGATGGTTTTCCATTTATATTGAATAAACGCTGACATAATTAAAATGCAAGTTTATTATGCAAAAATCTAGTAGGAAAAGATGCCTTGAATTATTTTAATGGATAATGGTTTATGAGAAGCTCTCTGAAAAATATCTTCAGGAAAAATTAATGACTTGACTACCTAAAACTAACGGCAAAATAATTTATATAAATTCGAAACTTCCTTCTAACAAACAAAACAAATTCAATATCTTTTGTAGAAAACCTAACCATCGAATTCGGAAAACTAACTAAGGAATATGTATTTCTTATTATTTCTCAAGTTTATTATGCAAAAATCTAATTGCAAAAGATGCCTTGAATTATTTTAATGGATAATGTTTTATGAGAAGCTCTCTGAAAAATATCTTCAGGAAAAATTAATGACTTTACTAACCTAAAACAAACAGGAACATAATTTATATAAAAAAAAACTTCCTTCAACAGAAAGTAAACAAATTTAATATCTTTCTTAGAAAAGATAACCATCGAATTTGAAAAACTAAATATTTATTTTTTATTACTTCTCCAATTAACATTGCAAAAAATGTATATTCTTAGAATGCTATATTTTTGTATAATTTTTCAAACTATCAATAACGACTTTAATCTCAAATTTAACATTCAAAATTCTTAATTATCACTTCATAAACTCAATCTAATAACACAACCACCCTTTTTGTAAACTAAATCAACTTAAAACCTCCCAGGAATACTAATTTAATCAATAATATCCTACACCCAAACTTTCCTAACTCTGAATATTTAAGAACTTGTTGAAAATTACTTTAACAAATCCTTAAATCATAGCCTAACCCTTACCTCATAGTCCTAACTCTGATGCAATCTTATTGTTTATTAGCTCACCTTTCCAGTTAGCCAAAATAACAAATTTCGAACAGGGAAGTGTCTGAATTTAACTTGAACCAAAATGTTGGAAAGAAACCAAAAAGGTAAACAAGATTTTTTCCTAGCAAATCAATTAGAGCGGATTTCACCTGAAAAGTTGCAGGTTAAATTGTTGAAAATCAGTCGAGTTTTCCCCGAGATCCATCAATGCATCCCTTCCGATGGAAGTCAACCACTTGGCACGGAATTACAAATGCCTGAGACTTGGCTGGCTGTCAGTTTGGGTTTCGGTTCGTGTTGTGCTGTTTCTGTTCTGTGACTTTTTAACCTAATGAATAATAAATTGGCCCAATTGTCACGCAAAAACAATGCCGCGGAAAATAGATGGATAAGGGTTTCTACCCCTTAGAGGAGATGATGTCAGGACGGTCGTCTGTTAAGTTTTCAATTCCCCAAATTGTAGACACATTTTCCTTGTTGTTTCTTCTTTCCGGTGGAAGGAAGTGTCGCCTTCGATAGATTTTGGCATTTGTTACAGAGCCAACATTGCATTCACCTGGGAAATCGTGGCAGGCATCTTGCAATGATTAGCACCTGCTGCCTTTCCACCATTTCCTTTTTCAGTACTTCAGTGGGCGCCCACCTGCACCTCCCTTTGGCAAGTCAAAAAGTAATTAGCATATTGAAATGTTTGTGAAGGCCTCTCGCTGCCTTCCGAAACAACGCTTTGAATAATTTAGACAGCATATTTGATGCACTTGCAATCGCTGCATTTCCCACTTCTTTGCCATGTTGCGTGTTGCATGTTTGGCTTTAATATTTAATTGCGAAAAATCTATTGGCCGCGCAAAGGAGGTTGGGCGGCTATGGTTATCTATCCCGGTATCTATCTGGCTTTCGGCCCTCTCGGCTCCTCTTAAAAGCGTGTCAGCAGCTTGTCAATCACAATTTACCAAATAAAATGTAAATGTCACAGCGAGTTCATGGAAATTTAGTTTGGCAAGTGTGCTGATTGTGTTTTAAGTTTGCGGTTGTTCGCGAATAATTGAAGAGCGGTGGGGGGCTAGATAGATTGATGTGGGATATTCTCCCGGGGAAAGCCCCATCTAAACGATTAAAGGCTTAAGAATAAACTACAAAATGTACTGTAAGAAGATAAGCTTTTAGCTGACTCGAGGTCTTGTTAGCTGATTTAATCCACATAAATCTAACAGCGACTATTATGCCACAAACACATTAATATCTTATCCGCAGTATAAATATTTTTCAGCTTCTATCCAAAAAACCTCATCAGTACTAGTATTAATAGCAGTTTGTCTCTGAATTCGTATTTGGGAATTTTAAAACGAAAAACTTCATCAGTACTCCTTTTTATAGCAGTTTGTCACTGAATTCGTACTTGGGAATTTTTGGTGCAATGCCAATAACAACTTAAGCTTTTATCAAGATAATAAATGCAGTCAGCAAAAAGCCTATTCTAATAATACCTTGAACATTTTTTTACAAAATTTCTTCAGATTTTTGTTTCCAATTTAAAATACCGTAAATATTATTTTTAGCAAAATTTTATCAGTTAAACTAAATTAAAAATATATAATAAATCAAATACATTGCTTATTCAAACTCTGATTAATGAATATATGAATTCAATTATTCAATTTAACCCTTTTGGGACTACTAGTTTTCAAACTTCCGTATTTTCATTTATGTTAAATAATATGTCCCACCGAAAATTCGTAATGGGATATATATCCCACAATAAAAGGACGACTTAAGGATTTTTAAGTATGCAGTACATATTTTTTTTAGCCACCTTTCATAATATGCAATAACATTTGCCACAACTATCTTGAATTTTAAAATAAAACTCCGTTCCGAAATGGTTAAGCTTAATCAGCAGAATGGATTGTTTAATTACCTAATAATCAAATAAATTACACATAATATATTAGGCCGCTTCTTTTGACTTAAGCACATTTGAATTTCCCTCCTCAACTCCTACATACATATATCGGTCAGAGAGCTTATTAAAAAGCACTTAATAAAAAAAAACCTATTAAACAATTAAAAACTGACTAAATTAGGCTATAATGATAAATAGCATTTGCCCTTTGCCATTTGGGGGCGGTCCAACTATTTATAATAAACAAAAAGCAAAAGAACTATAAGTACAAATTCAAAATTTGATATAATTTACGCCTGCGCAAAATCAAAATGTAATGTTCCGAGGCAACAATATTCGGCGTCAGGCCGCGCTCATTGGTCGCCTGCCTCTAGGACAACGAACGAAAGCCGAGCGCTTGTCGTTTGCATAACACGCATACGCCGCATAGGCTTAACGGATAAAAGCCGGCGACAACGAGGGATGTTGCTTCCTTGTTGGGCTTTCGCTCGGCTTGCGACAGGACTTCGGAGTGCATGTCCGGAACTCGTGCGTTCGTGTGGCCTGTGGCAGGCTATTTGCCAGGATCACAAGGATACAACGTCAGCGGTTGAAAAACCATATTGCAGTTCCGGTGCGGCTCTCACATCGTGCAGACGTGTTGGCCTGCCTTAAATAAATCAAATAAATTCCCCAACTTGTGTGTTAAACTCAAAAGTGTGACAATCCTTTGGCTGAATTTTTGGTTTTATATAAGAGCTCCTGAAAACGGACACTTATATAATTTTGATTGTTGCTCAGAAAGCCCTTTAATTAACAGCTGGCTTTCGAGCAATAATTGAAACCAAATAAGTGATCCTGACATCGTTTAAAGTGTAATCTAATTGTTAAATGGTAAGTGTTAAGGATTTACTTTATTTACTAATATAAGTAAGATAAATAAATTAATTAGTCCAAAAAAGGATAGCAGTAAATTTTAGGAATGTTTTAATTAGTCTAAAAGAATTTGTTGTAAATAAAATGGCATTTTTCGGGAATATTTGTTTTTAATTTGTAATAGTATTTTATTTTATAAACTATCTTACATTCTTAAAACAAAAGATATTGTTTTTCAATAAGGAAAGCTTTATAATTATCAAAAATAATATTAAAATAGTCTGAAAATATGCACAAAATTATTTAAGAACACAAATTTAATGGACATTTGTTTTCTTTTGTCCAGTTTCATATTTTGCAGCCTACTTTTGGGCATCATTTTAATAGATTTTAGATCCTAGCATTTTTTTTGACATCTGTATTCTTATGATTATATTTTTCTTTACCGATTTAATACATTTACTTTACTTATGACTATAATAATAATTACTGAGATTATTATTATTAGTACTATTAAAACTGACTAAAATATTTTCTTTTCAATAATGTTAAAAAAAGTTAGCACCATAAATCATATCTTTTATATGATTTGTTTAAGTATTTATATATATTTTTTTTTATTTTTCTTTCATTCATAATTTTTAATGATACAAAAGTATTTTATATCTCTAGAAGATCTCTTTTTCTTATAGTATCTTATTATTGTATCTTAATCTTAAAAATAAGTTATATCTAAGGCAATCAATAAATAATGCGTAGGAAAGTTACCATTACTTCATTTATAAATTACTTCAAAATCGTAAAGAAATCAGAATCAAAAAATAAAAGAGTTTCTTCGCTTGGTTCATTGTGCCCCGAAAAAAACATTTCCTCTTGCTCTGAACTCGCCCGCATTGACAACAATCCAAAGACGACTTCCCCCTTGCAATTAGTCACCAGAAACCAGAGCGTTGTTGAACTTTGTTCAACTAAAAACAATTGTCAACGCACAAAAAGTACCCATAAAAGTACCCACAAATCGAAGCGACCTTCACATTGAATGCGTCTAAGAGTCGACAAGTGTCAATGCACCTGGTGACAAACGAGTTTCGTGTTTTGTTATTATTATTTATATTCGGTATCGGTATATAGCCTGTCAACGACAGACAATGGCCAAAGCGATAGGTTTATATAGCCAATTTGCGTTTGTGAATTAGCATTTAGTGCGAAACTGCCGCGATCAGTGAACTCGCCGGGGATGGGATCGGGTTTTCGCTTTAAGGAACCAAAGTCAAGAACTAATAAGTATTTAGTCAAACGTGTTTTTTGGTCTACTGATACAGATCTACTGAACTGATTTATCTGCTTTGAATGTGAATAAGTAGATTCTAGCAGACAATGAATAATTTATGCTTCAACTTTCAGTTTCAATTCCTTATTTCTGCACCTTAATAATTATTTAAATAAAAGCAAGCTAGACTGCACTTCCACCTGCATTTATTTTGTGAATATGAATGAGGGGACTTAAATGCGACCTCAGCAATTGCATTGAGTGCCACGTTTGTCGTAACTTTAAGGGCAATGTTAATGTCAAAGTGGCCAACGTTACATTGATTGTCGCGACATTGAATTTCAATTATTAGTTTGGTGGCTCCTCCAATCGCAATTCATATGCATCGCGGACATGCTCATTTGCATAGTAAAAGCCAGCTTAATGATTAGACCAAGTCCAAACTGCTGAGGGAAATATGACGATTAAGGTTATTTTACAATGTGAGAACCTAATTAAACACAAAATGCAGGCAATGACAAAACTATAATGATTGCGGGAGAAAATGGGAAGATTTCAGGGATTTCAAGAATACATAAAAGTTAATAAAAATAATATATATTTGTTTATAATAAAGAATAAGCAAAAATTATAATAATATTAATATTGTTTATATAAAAAACTTATTCAGAATAAAAATGAAGTTTCTAAACCGAAATATCAAGACTCAACGTTAAATAGCTATTTCCTAAAATAGACAGTTGGGAATTATATCGTCGAAGCCAGCGGTAAATACTTCAATGCATTTAATAATAGTTTTATAAATTAAATATATTAAACAGAATATATTTTCCTGTTTAAATGTCCTTAATATATGATCAGAACTCCTAGATTTAACACAAAATAATTTAAAAAGAAGACAATAAGCTTAAGCTTTTAAAAATAGAAACCAAAATCCAGCTCTGATTATTAAAATGATATAATCCTTATGCAATAATTGCATATCAGATGTTAAGCAAGAAATTTAACGATCAGTTTTATATCAGAAAGTGTATTATATCCCCGTATGAGTCAACAAAGTTCACTTCACAGTAAATTCATTCATCTTACAACAATCTCAATAACACCTTAAGTACGTGTTTATTAATTGCATAAATAAGATACCCAAAATGCGAATAATGGGGCAATAAACTGGGCCTGCTACCACAATTCAGCATAAATATTGTCACACCTTTTGTATCGTTCACTATATTCAATGTCATGAACTTCGTGTTGGGTCATAAAACGCTAAAACATATACAACTCAATTTTCGGCTTTTTGTTTACCTTTCGGGTTTTGTTTTGGTTTTTTTACTCTTTTTGGCAGCTCCTTAATTCTACAGACGCGCCGAACAACCAATTGAAATGCCAAAACGTGTGCACATGACACCCACACACACTCAACACATAAGGGGGAAGCGATGAGACAGGTAGTGCAACGCTGAAAAAGCTCAGAGCTTGGAGGCAACAGGTGCCATTATGCCCGACTTCCGTCTGTTATCAGGCACCAAGAGAGCGACAATGACTGAGAGCAAAGGTAGAGAGCTTTCCGGCTAATCCCCGCATAGAACAGCGGACGAAAACAAAAAATAAGTCAGCGGGAACTGAGGCGCCGCTTAGAGACACCTCTACCTATATATAAATTAATTGGCGCACAGAATATTTGCGGCAGTCCGTTAAATAGTTCCGTGCTTAACGGGGTTTGTTGGTGCTCAGAACACTCCATATAGTTTGTGTGCAAAGAAAATGTTTAAACTCATATTCGTCGCCGCCATTCTGTGGTTAGTGAGATGCGGACAGGCCCAAATTGCTTGTGAGTTTCAAAATCAAGAAGTGTTCTACGTTTGTGATCTAAAAAATAAAGTATCAATAAAAAATTCGATATGAAAAGATCTATTGTTCCTCAAAAGAGAATTGAGCGTGGAATCCCCGAAACAAATTAATTTATCCTATTTACAAAAGGTTGATTACATTCTAATTCTGTTCAATTACCTTTCCAATGTTTAATAAGTGTATTTTCTGAATAGAAAATTAGTAATATAAATGTTCTAGTCACTAAATTAATGGAAGTATGTTTCCATATTTATGATTTGACAAAGGATGTTATTATATTATACTTTAATAATCCTTTTCGAACTTACCCGAATAATTATCCCATTCACTCCCATACTTCCCTAGTTACCAATCAGCCTTGCACAGCGAGAAATCCCAAGATCGTGGGCGGTAGTGAGGCGGAACGCAATGAAATGCCCTTTATGGTCAGTCTTATGCGTCGTGGTGGTCACTTCTGTGGCGGCACAATTATCTCAGAGCGGTGGATCCTTACGGCGGGCCACTGCATCTGCAATGGACTGCAGCAGGTCATGAAGCCCGCTCAAATCCAGGGAGTTGTGGGCTTGCACAGCATCACAGAGTATCTCAATGGGATCGGCAACGGCCCTGATGCACTGAGGGTGGACTTTAAGAACATCGTGCCGCATCCGAAATATGACTGCAATGATGTTAAGCATGATATAGGTACGTATTAAGGCAGGTGTTTACAGAGTTTAACTTTAACTACAGGTTTTGGGGTAGAGGTGGAGAAAAATCGATGTTAACATCGATGTAATCGATGTTTTCAAAACATCGCTAACATCGATGTTTAAAATGGAATCATCGATGTTTTTCTATCTCTACAGCGCGGTGCAAAACAAAGTCAGGCGCTGTCCATATATTACGTAATCACGTTTTTGATGAACCCCCTTCCCTATGATAACGTAATCATACAATTTTTTCCCTCAAAAATTCATACAAAAATTTTTTTTTATATAATTGTATATAAAATTATTACGTTATCATTGTCCAAGCCTCGTATAAAATCTAAGTTCTAATTTCATCTTTCCTCATAAATTATCTCAAATGAATTTATATATTTGTTAAATATTTTTAATTTCAAAAACTACTACTTAATAAAAAATAATTCTGTAAAATAACGTAATAATTTATATAAAATGAAATATCTTTTTATGTTAGGCATGTTTGAAACTTCATGAACAGTTTTTGTTGAGAACTACTTTTTTTTTTTTAATTTCAAACATTATTATAAGTTAACATAAAGCTTAAATAATATAGAAACAATCATGTTAGTAATTTTTTTTTTTTAACATCGATTAAACATCGATGTTTTTCACCAAAAACATCGAAAACATCGATGTCCACAAACATCGATTATTCTCCACCTCTATTTTGGGGGCGGGAGCTTTGTTCGGTGGAATCTTTATATCTCTTATCCTTTAAAACTAAGTAAAGTACTATTTGCTCTATAGCCCTGCTGGAACTGGTGCAGCCCATCCAATTTACCGCCCATATCCAGCCCAGCTGTGTGGGATCCGACAAGGGACACCGAAGTCTGGAGCAGGAATATGGCACAGTGTCTGGTTGGGGCTGGACGCACGAGAACCAAGCAGATAACGATCGATCCGACGTTCTGCGCAAGGCCACCGTAAAGATCTGGAACAACGAGGCCTGTGAGAGATCCTACAGAGCGCTGGGCAAGAGCAACACCATTGGAGAAACCCAATTGTGTGCGGGCTATGAAAACGGTCAAATCGATTCGTGTTGGGTGAGTATCCAGAGGGAGAACAAATCACAAGTGTTATGTTTTCGATTTACTTGCATTTACAGGCGGATTCCGGTGGACCGCTTATGTCCAAGGAGCATCATCTGGTGGGCGTAGTGTCCACGGGAATTGGTTGTGCGCGTCCAGGATTGCCGGGAATTTACACGCGAGTCAGTAAATACGTATCCTGGATGCAGAATGTGATAGCGGGCGGGAAATAGTTACCCGGAAGCAGAGCAATCAAATGTTGTGATTCAACTGTGATATTAGTGGTTCTAAGTTATGTGATTTTGTTAATAAAAGTTTACTTTAATCAAACTTGTCTTTTCCTCTTAAACCGCCATTTTCAAAGTTATCGAATGGTACGGCAATCGATTGCATTGAGTCTCATTTGCAGTATTTTGTAAGGAACTAGTATTTAATTAAAAGGTCAGATTTTAAGAGGCTACAGATATTGAATTGTTTATTTTAATGTTTTTAAGATAATAACTCACTTCATAAAATATTCAAGCATTATAGATATAAAGAAGAATATTGAAATAATTTATTTTAAAATTTTTTGTTTGGTATGGTAATTTTGTAAATGTCCCAACTGGTCACACTCAAATAAATGTTCCTGAAAACAAATTGCAAAACCATAAATGGAGGAATCCGCGCTAACAAGGTAAATATCTTTGATAAAAACCATTAAACAATTTATTAAAATAGTTATTAACCAACAGTCAGGCCATTGCCGAGCTGATGCTCGAGATCGAAGGCCCGAAATCCACATTCACTAGCAACAAACAGGGCGAGCGCAAAGTGAATCCTTTGGGCAAAGCCAACAAACGCTTTTTGGGCCGCACTATCAGTACTGTTATTCGTCATAATAGGCGGGAGACCGAGCGGACACAGGCGAATTGCAGAAAGAAACTGCAGGATCTAGATGACTTGCACGAGAGGAGGAAGTCCAACTACTTTTACAACAAAGATGCCAATAGAACTCCGCGCAGAAGTCGGAGCAGAAGCCTCAGTTCCAGGAGGAGTCTCAGCCGTCGACGCAGTTCAAGCAGGAGCCGCAGCCGACTTCGGAGTTCAAGTAGAAGCCGCAGCCGACGTCGAATAAATAAGTCAAAAAAGCGACGCAGCAGGAAAAGAAGCAGCAGCTGCAGCAGCAGAAGTCCTAGTCGCAGCCGCAATCGTTCCAATCGAAGAAAGAAGAATAAAAAGAAGGCCAGAAAACAGAGGAAATCACATCACAGGGCCAGGCGCCGTAGCATCAGCAGCAATTGCCATCGGAACCCTTCGCCCAGCGTTGCGACACCCATCGCCATTTCTCCACCCTCGGAATTGTACTTGGAGCATTCCAGGCGGATGGCTCTGGCCGTGGCTATGGCCTATGGGCAGGTCCTGAATGCCAACAGCCAAAAGGCTGCAGTCAAGGAACGTGGATCTTCGCCCATGAGCGATATTGTTAGGGAACTGATGTCAGATGGAGAGCAGGAAACCCCGGATCAAATCGACGCCCTGTCCATTTCATCGGGCGACGAAGCAGAGAATGTACTCACCATCGATGTAAGCTCGAACGATTCCTCAACGGAAAGTTCGGATACAGAATCCGACGACTCTTCCAGCGCTGGCAGCTGCTTAGCTCTGGATCAAACGGAGTTGGATAACAATACAAGTGATATAGAAATAATCGAATACCATGATGATAAGGAGAAAAAGGTACCTGAAGCCGTTAATAAAAAGCAACAGATGGAAGAAAACCCCGCGCTCGACTCTGTGGACCTGACTGAAGATTAATTAAGGTTAATTAATTAAAATAATTATCGTTGCCCAACATCACAAAGAGTCATTTACGTATTTCTTTGTGTAAAGTCATCTCACTAATTTTCTAGAAATTTTTTTTTTTTATTTATATTTAAATGTCTCGGTGTAATGAAGTTCAAACAAGAGACAATAAGACATTATTTATTAATGTAAGCCCAGGCCGTAGCATTAAATAAGTCAATAAGAGTGATTTGGAGCTTGTTAAACCACTGTGGCAGAAAGAAGTAAAGAGATTGCGTTTAATTTAATTAGCAAAGCCTTTTTGATTTGGGAAACTTATGCGGAAAGGGAAATCCTTACAGGTAGGTTATATCATTGTGATTTTCTCTATTTATTTTTCACAAAGCATCTACGAAAACTCATACGCACCTCTCGTAGGGTATCACGTCAAACTGTTGCTCTCTTTGACCGATTTCTCCCACTCTCGCTCTCTCTCGCCACCTGAAAAAAACAGCTGATTCTTTATTTACCATTTAATTTTCGATGGAAAACGCCATCAGAAAGACGTCAATTGGAAACTGCTAAAGTGAAGCAATAATAATAAGTCCACACAGCCACAGGATGTTCGGGAGCCTAAAGAAAAAGCTGAGCAGTGCGATCCAGGAGGGATTGGTTATATCGGAGAATCTGCAGCAGCAATATCGCCAGCGTGTCAGTTCCGGGAATGCGGGGAGTAGCCAAGCCAGTAGTGTTACGACTCCGACATCCACGTCTGGATTGCCGCCGCTGGGTCTCAACGAGAGCCTGTCCTCCAGCAGGAGCAGCAATCTCTCCCTGAGCAGTGCTTTCCAGCTAACGGACGGGATACCAACGCATCTGAATGTGGCAGCGGGCTGCAGTTTGCTGGCCAAATACGAAGATGACTGGCAGCAGATCCATGCAGCCAACGAGGAGAACGCCGAGCAGGCCGCCTCTATTGCCACACAGATCACCGGAGTGCAACAGAAGGCCAGTAACCAGCGCAGGGTTGTCAGCGAGCTAAACTCCAGTCTGGCGGGGATTCCCGCGTTAGTTGCCCAACTACAAGCCAGCTCGAAGGTGCTGCAATCGTTGGAGGAAATGGGCAAGCAGCTGGAAGTGGAGCTGGAGAAGCTAGAGGATCTGTGCGAGGAGTGCGAGCTGCAGGAGTTCATGCTAGAGCAGCAGTTCCAGCTATCCCGCCACAAGCAAAAGAAGCTCAACGAACTGGAGCAGTACCGCCAGAAAGTTGCGTCGCAGCATCAATCCAAGATCCAGGATCAGGAGCAGAGGCTGCTGCAGCTGCAAAGGGAGCGGCAGGCGGTTTTCGACGACGCCTTTCGTAACGATATGGAGGAGTTCAAGCAGCACGGCCAGCTAACAAGTAATTTCGAAATCGCATAATCCCCAAGAAACCAATATGAAAAGGTATTTCATTGTTTGCAGAAATTCAAACGACAAGCAACAAGTTGGCCCTAGAGGAAGTGGTCTTGGAACCCAACGAAGTGGAGACCAAGGACGCTCTGGAACAGTTCCTGAACGGCTGATGGACTCTAAAGACAGTCAAAAGACTCCCATTTGTGCCTTTAAGTGCAATAATAAGCATTAATTGGTTTAAAACGCAGCCAACCTTTGTTGGGTCTGGCAACGCCATCGATGTGGCAGCGCTGCTAACTGACAGCATCTGCGTTTTATAGAAAAAATCGTTTTTTATTATAGTCTACTCGTTTTTATTGTATACACACCTACAAATTAGATGACCTGTACCTACATATTTTTTATGAATATATATTAAAATCAGCAAAACATATTCCACTGCCGCCATGCTTTCGATTACGCGATGGTAAGTTCGCGCATGTCGACAACTCTGGTACCACAAGAACAACAACTACCAACCATCTGTGGTATTAAAAAAACATCAATAAAAAAAGATTATTTGCCCGCAGCTTACACCTGTCGCAGCTTTCGTTTCTACCCGCTCTGCCCCCCAAGTTTCCGTACCCCTTCCTTGGCGAGCTCGAGCTTATGGGCGCAGTTGGATCAGCGATCAAGCCCAAAGCCGTCGACATGTCATCCAAGCAGGCGAAATTCGTGGAGAACACGGTGGCCAGCAACAAGGTTGTTATCTTTAGCAAAACCTACTGTCCCTACTGCAAAATGGCCAAAGATGTAAGCATGCGGAGCGAGACCTTCAAAGGTCGCACAATGAGATTAAATTTAATCTTTTTTTTTTTCAGCCCTTCCAAAAGCTGAACGTGGAGGCCACCATCATTGAGTTGGACGGCAATCCAGATGGCAATGAGATCCAGGCGGTTCTGGGCGAGATTACGGGCGCCAGAACGGTACCCCGCGTCTTCATCGACGGCAAATTCGTTGGCGGTGGCACAGACATTAAGCGAATGTTCGAAACGGGAGCCTTGCAAAAGTACTTTCAGTAAACTTAACGGTTTTCATGCAGCTCCTATTCATGTACAAAGTTACAGCACTTTTTTCTAGTTAAGTGTTTAAAGTCCTAAATAAATTCTTTAAAAATTTATAAAAAAAAAATGTGCTTATTGGAACTGAGTGTAAAAATAAGGTCCAAGGGAGCTAAGGGGCTGTAGCTTAAAAATCTTAAGGTATTTCAAAAATATATTATAAAAAGTCCTTAGAATTTCTAAAATGTATTAGCAGTAAAATTTCAATTAACGGCATAGTCAGACTTAATGTTACATTTTATTTAATTCCTCATTTAGCTGGTTAAACATCTGTTACCCAGAGTTACCACCTTGCCTCGATAATTTTTAACAAGTATTAAGGCAACTCTGACAGCGTGAAGAAAACTTTTTATTTTTTATAAAAAAGTTTTTTAATGTAGTAATTTAAATTTACCTAGAAAAATTAAACAGTTTCTATACAAAAAAAAAAAAACTAACCAATGCCGATAACTTGTTTGAGAACAGCTGATAAAACAGCTGTTTAAGAGACAAACACAAAAGGTTTCTCTGTTGTTTTTAAAATTTGTTTGTTTTCACCAACATAGCGATTCACCAATTAAAATAAAGCATTCCTAAAATGTCGGATTTAGTAAGCGGAGAAGCCTCCGAGTCCGATGAAGAACTGCAGGACAAGCACAAGGTAAAGTTAAGCTACATAAATAACCATGTTTCCAAAATGGTAATTTGATGTCTTGGGCAGATTTTCGCCGCTGAAGTTCCTGGGGAAGCTACAGAGGAGGAGGACGATGATGAGGACATCTATGAACAGCGCAGGAGCAACCAAGTCAATAGCACCACTGCCTCCATTTACCGGAACAACCTGCTGCAGCGTAAACTGAGTATAACTTGGCTAAACCTTAACCCCTTTAGCCGCCTTAAATAAGTACATATCTACCTTTTTTTCCAGTTGAGAACAACATTGACATTTGGAGATCTCTCACCGCTTTCACCCGCGGTTTTGTGATGAATGCCTCAAAGCAGTTGGTGACCACGGATCAGATGCTCATCAAATCTCAGGTTAATCTGCAATCTGCACACACATCCCTGCAGCAGGCCCAACGGAATGCCCAGGAACTGCAATCGAGGATGGCTGCCGTGATGACGAGCAGCTTTCTGCCACACATAAACAACGTCCAGAAAGATGTCTGACTATTATATCCTAGTTTTTGTATTTGCAGCGATAAACGATCAAAATATACGCTAATCTTCTGTATCGGAATTGGGCGCATAGGCCTGACTATTGGGCGACGGCTCCCGCGGGACGTAGGTGTTCTGAAAGCAACGGGAGAAGATTGTTCGCATCTTGGTGGGGCGTTCGGGTGACGGGGGTATGGTTTCTTCCTCATCCTCGGAGGGCATCTGCAGGGCCGGCGGATCGTCCGTGTTGTAGAAGCACACCTCCGTGCTGGAAGGCACCGGATCAGGGGCTATGCTGGCCTCTAGAGCGGCATCGGCTGCTGCCAGCATTAGAGCCTCCTCATCCGCTTCGTCGTCAATTAAAACCACAGTGTCCACTTCGGCTAGATTTCGTGGCAGCTGCACAGAAGCCTGCTGCGCCTCGGAGTGTCGGAACTGGAATAGAGGCAGAGTTTCTAGGCTACTCTCCAGGTGCTCCTCCTCTTGGACTATACGCTTCCGCTGCACTGCAGCCGGTTCCGTATTCTTGCTCTTGCGTTTGCTGGCTACACTTGGCCCGGGGGTGCTGCTCTTTCGCTTAGAGGTCGCAGCCACCGCCGCCGCAGCACGCACATCTTCATCCTGTGCACTCAAATCCCGTTGACAGTAATCGTCCGAGAAGCTCACATCATCCGGTGACAGCGTGGACATAATCAGCAAGCACTCAATCTCTCCGTGTTTCTTAATCTTAAGGAGGAAAGGTCGGCCCGCATCATCAAACTCTAGGTTTAGCGAAGCATTCAGACACTCGGCAAAGAGGAGAAAGGCGCGAAACTCCTTGATGCAAAAGGTAATGATTGTTTCCTTGGTCACCTGATACTGGTCGAACTCATTGGGCTTGAGTTTCAGTTGCGTCCGCATGAACTTGTCATTCACTCGAGCTCCTTCTATGTAGTTCTTAGCCACCAAACTGCCCGAGTTGGCCTCCAAGGTTAATTCCTCCTCCGTGGTGTTGAAGTTGTTGGATATGTCCGTAAATAGTTTGTGATCGCCGCGGATTCTAAAAGGGTGTAACGGAGTTTTATTACATTCGGGGTCTATTCACTACGAAAACCTAGAAACTTACACATTTGGCATTTGGTCGGTGTCGATATTTGTGTTAATGTTTTGATCTATAATATATTAATATATTAATTAATATGTATATATTTTAAAATATGAATATTACCATCTATAATGGAAATGGTGGCCTCTTTGGTCGTCTCCAGCTTGCAGCGCAGATACACCTGCATATTGGTTTGACCGTCAAGTATGTTGAGCTCGCAGTACTCCACCTGAAAACAAGATTTCCTTATCAATAAATCCGAATTGAGAAACTGCAGACTCTCTGCCGTACCTCATTCATGTTCCTGAAAACTGCCAAACAGCACTTCATGGATATTTTGCAATAGAAATCCGAGTTGGGCGGCGTATCGAAAACCTCAAACATGGAACGCTTGAAGAATATGCTGCCCACCGCCGACTGAGTGGCGTTTATGGCCCTCATTTGCAATCCTTGTAGGTCAATCTCAATGAACATTTCCTTGCCCACCTTGGACAGCGATTGCACGGCTTTGGCGATGACTGCAATAATAGAAATTTATTAAGACCTGAGCTCCTTGAATTATACTTTCGGTTACCCCTTGCATTGCTGCCCTCTAAAGTGTATTTCATTGGCAAATGTAATTAACAAAAAGTTGTCGGCCACAAAAATTCGCGCTAAATTTGTAAACAAACCGATTAAAGTGACCGAGCTGAAAAAATATCGCCTACGGAAAATACTATTTTGTGGTATTTTTCGATGTCTTAGAAAAAACATCGACGAAAAACATCGCTGTTTTTCAATGTTTTCGAAAAATATCGATGTTTTCAAAAAATAAGAAAACAAATTTTTTGTTCTTAAAGTTTGAGTATAAACGAGAAAAGAAAAATATTCGGTAGGTCGGTGTTTGTATACCCCTGTAGTTTGCAATTGGCTCATTAACATTAAATTCATAATTTTTCCGATCGCTCTTATGGAAGCTATATGTAACTGTCAGATTTTAATATTAAAACCTTACTTCTAAAATCATAAAATGTATCCATATCCTGAAACCTATAGAAATATGTTGAAAAACCAAACCCGATCCAATTTATTTTTGGGGTCAGAGATGCTTCCTTCACTGCGTTGCAAATTTCAGACTAAAATTATAATGCCAGGGTACAAAAAGAGACTTAAAGCTGGCTTGAGCGGGTGTAACAAAAACATCGATAGTCACCATAAAACACCGATGTTTTCAAAAATCTTAAAAACACCACCTCTGCGGTCGAACGCCACATCAGTTCTAATTCGCGCATACTTATTGTGCGTGGCGAGAATCAGGTAGAGAAACGAAGAGTATTAAAACAACGATGTTACATGCCATGAATTTGTGTGTGTTTGCGGTGCTCCTCCTGGCGTCGATTTCCTCCGCGGTCTACATGGGCTCCAAGCAGGCGAAATTCGTACAGAAAACGATAGCCAGCAACAAGGTTGTTATCTTTAGCCAATCCACTTGTCACTTCTGCAGAATGGTCAAGGAGGTAAGCATACGGTACGAGACTTGAACAATGAGCTTAAATATTATCTGATTTTTTATGGAAGCCGTTCCGGAAGCTGAACGTAAAGCCCACCATCATAGAGTTGGTCGGGAATCCGGATGGTAGAGAGATCATGGCGGTTGTGGGCCAGATCACGGGAGGCACATCGGTTCCCCGCGTCTTCATCGATGGAAAATTCATTGGCGGCTTCACAAGAATTCAGCAAATGTTCGAAACGGGAGCCTTGCGAAAGTACTTTAAGTGAATGTAACGGTTGTAGCTCAATCTCAATGAACATTTCCTTGCCCACCTTTGCCTTTGGCGATGACTGCAATAATAGGAATTTATTAAAACCAGAGCTCTTTAATCTTTTTTTATTCTTGCATTGCTGCCTTCTTAAGTATGTATATTTTATTGGCAAATGTAATTCGGCAACGAAAATTCGCGCTAAATTTTTAAACAAACCGATTAGAGTAACGAGCGGAAAAAATATCTCCTACAAAAAATACTTTCATCCAACAAGGGTATTCATGGAAAAGGTTTCTTGGATCTCAATTTCACAAAAGTATAATAGGTATTTATGATATAAAATGCTTTTGTTAAAAAGTAATAGCCTTTAATTGTGATCGTTTAATTTGTATAATAAAACGTTTAATCAAAAACTAAAAATATATATTTTTAATTTTAAATACCAATCTTACTTTCAATAAAGACTATCGATAGTTCGCCACTCGGTTGTCTGGTCACACTGTGCACGGCAGGCCGGTCGAACGCCACATCAGTTCTAAACTTAATTAACACAAAAAAAGTGGGCTAAGACCAGCTAAAAGACTGGTGAAAAAGTGCAAGACCCTAGAGGAGGTTCTTCTCTGTGTTGCCGCATCCGTTATGTGCGTGGCGAGAATCACGTAGGAAAACGTAGAGTGCCAAAACAACTATGTTACGTGCCGTGGCTTTGTGTGTGTCTGTGGTGCTCCTCCTCCTGGCGGCGCCGTCGATTTCCGCCGAATCGAGTCAGAGTTATCCGATCACCACACTGATCAATGCCAAATGGACGCAGACGCCGCTGTACCTGGAGGTGGCCGAATATCTGGCCGATGAGCAGGCGGGCCTGTTCTGGGATTACGTTCAGGGAGTGACCAAATTGGACACGGCATTGAATGAATATGGTTTGTGTTTCCCCTTTCGAATTTACATTTTTATTATAAATAGGTTCTCCTTTGCAGATACCGAGTCCCAGCAGTATAATGCCGCCTTGGAGCTGGTCAAGAGCCACGTAAGTTCGCCCCAGTTGCCGCTCCTCAAGTTGGTTGTGTCCATGCACAGCTTGACGCCTCGCATTCAGACGCACTTCCAACTGGCCGAGGAACTGCGCAGCGGTGGCTCCTGTCAGGGCTACACCTTCGTCCAAGTGGGCACCGAATTAGCCTGCAGCTTCAATGAGTTGCAGAAAAAGTTGGATTTGCCGCTGGCCAAGGACAGTTTGGATGCTTCGGTGATAACCTACAGCTTCGATCACATCTTCCCGGGCAGTGAGAACAATACACGGACTGTGGTCTTGTACGGTGACCTGGGCAGCTCCCAGTTCCGCACCTATCACAAGCTGCTGGAGAAGGAAGCGAACAGTGGTAAGATTCGATATATCCTGCGTCATCAGTTGGCCAAAAAGGACACGAGACCGGTTCGTCTCTCTGGTTACGGCGTGGAGCTGCACCTTAAGTCCACGGAATACAAGAGCCAAGACGATGCTCCCAAGCCCGAGGCGGGCGCATCTTCTGACGAGGATTTGGCCAATGAATCGGATGTCCAAGGCTTCGATTTCAAAATGCTTAAGGAGAAGCATCCCACGCTGAAGAGAGCGCTGGATCAGCTGCGTCAAAGACTCCTGCAAGGCAACGACGAGATTGCCCAGCTGAAGGCCTGGGAATTCCAGGACCTTGGCCTCCAGGCGGCGGCTGCCATTGCCGAAATTCAAGGGGATGAAACCCTACAAATTCTGCAGTACACTGCCCACAATTTTCCCATGTTGGCTAGGACTCTGTTGGCCCACAAAGTGACGGATGCGTTGAGGTCGGAGGTCAAGCATAACACTGAATCCTTCGGCCGAAGCTTGAATGTGGCGCCACCAGATGGTGCTCTGTTCATCAACGGATTGTTCTTTGATGCGGACACCATGGATCTGTACTCTCTGATTGAGACGCTGCGCTCGGAAATGCGCGTCCTGGAAAGCCTGCACAGCAATAATGTGAGGGGTAACCTAGCTAGCTCTCTGCTGGCTCTGGATCTCACCGCCTCCAGCAAAAAGGAGTTTGCCATCGACATCCGCGACACGGCAGTGCAGTGGGTCAACGATATCGAGAACGATGCCCAGTATCGGCGGTGGCCTTCATCTGTGATGGATCTCCTGCGGCCCACGTTCCCTGGCATGCTGAGGAATATCCGAAAGAATGTGTTCAACTTGGTGTTGGTGGTCGATGCCCTGCAGCCGACAGCCAGGAGCGTGATCAAGCTATCCGAATCCTTTGTCATTCATCAAGCTCCCATTCGCTTGGGCCTGGTCTTCGATGCGAGGGATGCCAGTGAGGATAATCGGGAGGATTACATAGCCATCAGTTGTGCCTTCAATTATGTGAGTCAGAAGAAGGATGCCCGAGCTGCCTTGAGCTTCCTCACCGACATCTACGCCTCCGTTGGTGAGACGAAGGTCGTGACGAAAAAAGATATTGTGAAGCAGCTTTCCAAGGAGTTCACCACGCTCAGTGCCAGCAAGTCGGAGGAGTTCTTGGAGGAGGATTCCACCTACGATTATGGCCGGGAGCTGGCCGCAGAGTTCATTCAACGTCTGGGCTTTTCCGACAACAAGGGGCAACCGCAGGCGCTACTCAATGGCGTCCCAATGCCCAGTAATATCGTTACCGCCGACAGTGACTTCGAGGAGGCCATCTTCACCGAGATTATGAGCCACACCACCAGCCTGCAGAAGGCCGTCTACAAGGGTGAGATGACGGACAGCGATGTGGCCATTGATTATCTGATGAATCAGCCGCATGTAATGCCCAGACTGAATCAGAGAATCCTCAGCCAGGAGGACGTCAGGTATCTGGACATTAATGGCGTCGCCTACAAGAATCTGGGCAATGTTGGGGCCTTGAATCGCCTCTCCAATCGGGATATGACCGCCACTTTAATGGATAATCTCAAGTACTTTGGTGGTAAGAAGTCCACGGAGCTAATTGGTCGCTCATCGCTGCAGTTCCTCACAATTTGGGTATTCGCGGACTTGGATACGGCAGAGGGTCGTTCCCTGCTCACTCACGCCCTGGAATATGTGCAGAGTAGCGAAAGCGTCCGCCTGGCTTTTATTCCGAATACCGAAAGTGCTTCCTCCAAGTCCGACAAGAAGAACCTCAACCGCTTGGCCTGGGCCGCCATGCAGAGCCTGCCAGCGCCAAGTCAGGCCACCGAGCTGGTTCTCAAGTGGCTGAAGAAGCCCAAGGAGAAGATTGAGATTCCCCCGCAGTTGGAGGATATTCTCGGCTCCACGGAGCTCCATCTGAAGATGTTGAGAGTGTACTCGCAGCGTGTCTTGGGTCTGACCAAGTCCCAGCGGTTGGTCATTGGCAATGGCCGCCTCTACGGTCCCTTGGCCGCTGAGGAGACCTTCGATAGCGCTGACTTTGCCTTGCTGGCCCGTTTCAGTTCCCTGCAGTATGGCGATAAGGTGCGTCAAGTGCTCAAGGAATCGGCTCAAGATGTCAAGGAAGAATTCACCAGCGACACCTTGCTCAAGCTGTACGCGAGCCTGCTGCCTCGTCAAACTAAGACGCGTTTCAAGTTGCCCACGGACCTGAGATCGGATCACTCGGTCGTGAAGCTGCCGCCCAAGCAGGAGAAGCTTCCTCACTTCGATATAGCAGCTGTATTGGATCCCGCTTCGCGAGCAGCTCAGAAGCTAACCCCGATCCTAATACTCCTCCGCCAGGTGTTGAACTGCCAGCTGAATCTGTATTTGATTCCCGTGCCCCAGCACAGCGATATGCCCGTGAAGAACTTCTACCGATATGTCGTGGAGCCCGAAATTCAATTCGAATCAACTGGCAGCCGTTCGGAAGGTCCTGTGGCCAAGTTTAGCGGATTGCCCGCCAATCCCTTGCTCACCCAACAGCTGCAGGTTCCCGAAAACTGGCTGGTGGAAGCTGTCAGAGCCGTCTACGACTTGGATAACATCAAGCTGACGGACATTGGTGGACCCGTGCACAGTGAGTTTGACTTGGAGTATCTGCTGTTGGAGGGACACTGCTTCGACGCCGCCAGTGGAGCTCCGCCGAGAGGATTGCAGCTGGTTTTGGGCACTCAGAGCCAACCGACGCTCGTGGACACCATCGTGATGGCTAATTTGGGTTACTTTCAACTGAAGGCCAATCCTGGAGCTTGGTCCCTGCGACTGCGTGACGGCAAATCCACGGATATCTACGGAATAAGTCATATTGAGGGCACCAATACACATCACACGGCTGGATCCGCGGAAGTTCAGGTTCTTATCACCTCTCTGCAATCCCACGTCATCAAGCTGAGGGTCGCCAAGAAGCCAGGCATGCAGCAGGCCGAACTCCTCGCCGATGACAACGAACAGGCGGCGCAATCGGGCATTTGGAACAGCATCGCCAGCAGCTTTGGCGGAAGCAATGGCAACCAGGCTGCCGCAGATGAGGATACGGAAACCATTAATATCTTCTCCGTGGCATCGGGCCATCTGTACGAACGCCTGCTCCGGATCATGATGGTGTCGCTGCTGAAGCACACCAAGTCCCCGGTGAAGTTTTGGTTCCTAAAGAACTACCTTTCGCCTCAATTCACGGACTTCCTGCCGCACATGGCCAGCGAGTATAACTTCCAGTACGAATTGGTCCAGTACAAGTGGCCACGTTGGCTCCATCAGCAGACGGAGAAGCAGCGAACGATTTGGGGCTACAAGATCCTCTTCCTGGACGTACTCTTCCCGCTGAATGTGAGAAAAATCATTTTCGTGGACGCCGATGCCATCGTACGAACTGATATTAAGGAACTGTATGACCTGGATCTCGGCGGAGCGCCCTATGCCTATACGCCGTTCTGTGATTCCCGCAAGGAGATGGAGGGCTTCCGGTTCTGGAAGCAGGGATACTGGAGAAGCCATTTGATGGGCCGGCGCTACCACATTTCCGCCTTGTATGTGGTGGACTTGAAGAGGTTCCGGAAGATTGCAGCTGGAGATCGATTGAGAGGTCAATACCAGGCGCTCAGTCAGGATCCCAATAGTTTATCCAATTTGGATCAGGATTTGCCCAACAATATGATCCACCAGGTGGCCATCAAGTCACTGCCCGACGACTGGCTCTGGTGCCAGACGTGGTGCAGCGATACCTCCTTCAAGAGTGCCAAGGTGATCGATCTGTGCAATAATCCGCAGACCAAGGAGGCCAAGCTAACGGCCGCCCAGAGGATTGTGCCCGAGTGGAAGGATTACGATGGTGAGCTCAAGACCCTGATGGCCCGCATCGAGGACCATGAGAACTCGCATGGCAGCAGGGACACCGCTGATGATGATTCAGTAGTGCACGATCCGCTGGTGGTCACCACGGTGACGCCACCTCATGAGCCCAAGCACGGCGAGCTGTGATCCACGCGTGTAGGTAAATCAAACAAGTTTTAGTGAATTTAAGTACCCAAATATCGATGGA
Organism: Drosophila triauraria; assembly: GCA_014170255.2. NCBI lineage: Eukaryota > Metazoa > Arthropoda > Insecta > Diptera > Drosophilidae > Drosophila > Drosophila triauraria. The sequence continues at coordinate 10,999,355 of CM024336.1, read as the reverse complement.
AACACAACTTGATTACTACTTAGCTAAGACCTCCCCCTATCCCCCGACACATATTTGTACATTTTAATTAGAATCTACACACAAAAACGACTCACGAAAGTCTGAAATTTGTCTTTCTTAAACTCGATTTCATTTTCTTGTTTTGCATTCCAAGTGCTCTATGGCCACTAATTGATTTAAGCTGAAAATATGTAGAATGTCATAAAGCAGAATGCGCCTTTAAGTTAAAAGTTCTTTGAAATGTATTAAAAGCTGTGGAGTAAATAGTAATTAATTACAAGGTGTGTTTTATTTTTGGGAATGCACGGCAACTTTCATCTGGTGGTAACGCCAATCAAGTGGCAACACACCTAGGAATAAGTTAGTTTAAACGGACTCTGGATATTTTCTTCTGATTAAAATAAGCTGAGATACAATATCACAAATTTCTTTGTAAGCTAAAACCAGATACAAATCGTGGTTATCTTTAATTCTTAAATATAGTACAGACTTATGGCAACGCCAACCAGGTGGCAACGCCCGGAGATGGCCCGCCCCTAACATACATCAGGTGGCAACGCCCAATTCCAATAAACTCAAACTCAGTATTTTTTTTATTTTAGTTTTTATTTCAAATTATAATTTGAATTTGTTTTTGCTTTTGTGTGTGTATCTACATAAAGAAATTATTTAATAATTGTATTATATAGCTGCTGCTTTACCTTTATCTATTTAGTTAGCACTTAAGAATGAATTTTGTTTAGCAATTTAGCAGTTTTTGATAAATTTTCATTTTGGTATTTGGTTGTAAGGCAGACAGTGCAGTCCAAAGTAGTAGATCTTTATCATAGTTATTGTTAAGTTTGATCTTCTTCTCGGTTAATATTTTCATTATTGTTATTAAAGTATTCCCTCGGCGAATGCGTTCCCATTAATTTAGTTTAGCGTGCCTAATATATATAATTTTAAAAGTTTACTCTCCACTTCGGTTATCCAACTAACGCTGAGTGTAGTATACGTACAATAGTTCATTAAAGCTTTCATTTTTTTCAATTTTTCGCTCAATATGTTAGTTTTATATGTTTTGGTTCAGACTACGCCATCGTGTTCTATTCACTTTGCACTAGACCATAAGTGTGTAGGGGAACTATATAGTTAACATATTGTGTGGTTAGGGCTCGCTTCTCGATTAAAGTATTTAATAAAAAAATGCGGCTGTCGAAAGGTTCTTGATCCTTGTCAGTTTTGAGAGAGAGTTGTGTGTATTTTATCTGTATCTGGTATCTGTATCTTGCGCTCCTCTTACTTGCTAAGAATTGACGAAACTACAAAATTAGACTGTTCTGCCAGTTCGCTCTCTCATATCTGTGTATCTTCGTATCTGTAGTCTTTGTTATCATCATCAGTTTAAAAAATGGCATAGGCTTCTTATTTTTTTTTTAGTTCGATTCGTTGCTGATTTCTATATAAATGTATATGTATATATATTGCTTTAATCCAGGTGTTTATACATATCCTCCAGCTGAGGCTTGAAGTAGCTTTTTAATTGCGGTCTCTTGGCTTTGAATGTGGGCGTCAGCAGTCCGTTTTGCACCGAGAAAGGATCCGGATGCAGATAGACATCTTTTATCTAAAATAATATATATTTTTTAAAACTATAAATTAAATATTTTGGTATATATTTACCTGTTCGAATGACTTGAGTCCGCTCTGCTTGCCCCAGTTGAGCATGTCGTTCATGATCAGTTCCTTGACATTCTTATTATTGCACAGGACGGAGAGTGTGCCGCGTACATTGTTCTCCGTGGCCCATTGCTTCAGTACATCCGTATCAGGTACAACAACAGCGATAATGCAGCTCTGATAAGAGTAGAAAATATATTAATTATAATTAAACTTTGAATTGTTTTCCCTAGCCCCTCACCTTTAAGCTCTCTCCATAGACATAGACTTGGTTAACATATTGACTGAGCGTGTAGATATTCTCAATTTTCTCGGGCACTATGTACTCGCCCTGGCTGAGCTTAAAGATGTGCTTGCGCCGATCTATGATCCGCAGGGTTCCATTGGGAAGCCACATGCCCACATCGCCAGTGTGATGCCAGCCCTCCGAATCGATGGCCTCTGCCGTCTTCTCGGGATCCTTATAGTAACTGCAAAAATATACAGAAAATGTAGATGAACTCATAGATTCTAGACTTCAGACTTACCCATGGAACACATTCGATCCACGCACGCACACCTCCCCCGTATTTTGATTGGCAAAGTACTCCATCTCTGGCACATCCACCAGCTTCACAGCGTTGCAGGACACGGGCGGACCCACATGGTTGGGCACATGATCGCCCTGAACAGTCAGGGTAATGGCGCCCGTACACTCCGTCTGACCATAGCCCTCGAGGACCAGACAACCCAAGGCACAGCGCATGAAGGTGAGGACATTGCCGGCCAGCGGGGCTGAACCGACGACCATCAAGCGCAGGTTGCCGCCAAAGGCCTGATGCACCTTCTTGAAGACCAGCTTGTCCCAGCAGCCATTCCTTCGCAGGACACCTCGGGCGATCTCCTTCTCCTTGGCCCGCATGGCCATGTTGAAGAGGCCCCTCTTCAAGCCGGACGCTGATATATCGTTTTGGATCTTGTCGTAGACTCGATTCAGGAGTCGAGGCACAGCCGGCATAACCGTGGGCTTGAGCATCTTCAGGTCATTGGTTAGTTCCTTGATGTCGCCCGAGTAGAAGCCCACACAGCCGCCCACATAGTACATTCCGTTCTCGCAGCACCGCTCGAACATGTGGGCCAATGGCAGGAAGGACACCATCACATCTCCGGCCCGGATGCGATGATCACCCATCTGCAGGATCACAGAACAGACGCCGGCCACCACGTTCCCGTGGGTGAGCATCACGCCCTTGGGATTCCCTGTCGTTCCGGACGTATAGCACACCGTGCACAGATCCTCCGCCGTCGGCGGCACTTCCGGATGATTGCCCTTGGCCCCCAGCTTCTCCACGTCAATGAAGGAGAATATCTGAATGCCCCGACTGCGCGCCCGTTCCAGTGTCGTCTGGCGAATGGGCTTAATGGCCACGATGATCTTCAGGCTGCGTGGCGCCTTCTCCAGCAGCATGGCCGCCTTGCCGTCATCCTCAACGACCACAATCGACATCTCTGTCTGGCGGATGATGAAGGCGCAGGCATCGGGACCCAGGGTGTCGTACAGTGGAACCACGACCAGGCAGAACGAGTAGCATCCCTGCTCGTACAGGATCCACTCTGGTCGGTTCTGCGAGTAGATGCCAATCAACTGTTTGGGCCTGGCTCCCAGGGCCAGCATTCCGGCACCAAAGTTCTTGGCTCGCAGCAGGGCCTCGTCATAGTTGATCCACTAAAAATATGGGGTGCAAGATGAGGTAAAGGTTTATTTTTTAAATTAATATTTCATAGTTTGTTCATCATCTTAAAGATGTTCCTAGGTTTACTTAAATACTATTTGCTAGAACTAGTTGAGAATTATTGATTAAACTCACCGAAAGTGAGTATTATTTCTTACCTAGGGTAAGGTAAAGATTTATTTGTTAAAAAATTAAACAAGTACAGTCAAGTTTCTTAGTTTCTCATCATCTTAAACATGTCTCTAGTTTTACTTTAATACTATTTTCTAGAACTCGTTGAGAATTATTGATGTAAACTCTAAAATTTCTTGCTTACCTGGTAAGGCGATGTCAAAGTTTCACGCCAGCCCAGACATGGTCCATTGTTGGAGGCATAGGCACCTTCGCGGAACGTCTGATATAGGGTCCGGACGTTCTCTGTGATATAGGACACGAACTTGCCATTCTTGGACTCCTTGTAGAACTTGGAGACGTGTATTTGTTCTGGACCCTGCAATGCGAGTGAAGTGACCCCAAAAGAAACAGAGAGAAATCGAGGACATGCAATGAGTGGAGACGTTGAGAGAGAGAGAGATATTTGAGATAGAAAACATATGTACAATCAATATAATCAATGTAAGGTAAGGGTTTTAGTTTCAAGAGCCGATATATATTGGGATATTATATATTATATTATATGAATGCATTTTGTGTGAATTGTTTGTCTTGAGTTACCAAATTAAAAGGGTTTTTTTAGGGAGACTTTAATAAATTCCAAACAATTCTAGGAACCTAATTAAAGGGATGTATTTATACCTATAAAAAAACCCATATTTTCTCGGGCTTGACTCAATTATATACATAGGCTTAAATTATATTTTTACTCTAGATTTACTATCGTGTGGTTCTTAATTTCTTGTAAAGATCAAAGCCTAATCGGTGTTTACCCTAATCAAAAAGCACCCAAGTGCGCAGTACTAAAATTAAGATAAAGACTAATTAAATAGGTTATCGAATTGGTAAACTTTAAAAGCGTATTTCCTTTCCTGCCAAGCATAATGCCTTTGTCGGTCATCAATCAATCCTTTTTCCCTTTTGTGTGTGTTTATTTTTGGCTACTCGAACAATAAATCACACCCAATTGTTAGATTAAAATCAATAACATTTTGAATTTATGATATATCGTTTATTTTGGGGCTAGAGACATAAACCTATCACTCGTCGGAATTTCTTTTCGGCGCCCAAGAGTAGATAGCGAGTGGAATCGATTCGATATAGCCATTAGAGCACTTCCTTAATGGTAAACAGCTGCGAAAAAAATACCCGCAATGGCCAAAAGTGTTGATGCACGAAAACGAATATCAAAATACGCTCAACGATGGGAGGGGAATAATTTCTTGGCAGGGTCCTGGAGGGTGTTTTGGGTATCTTAAGAGTTAGTTTTGTTTATTTTCGCTGGCCAGATTTTTTAATGAGCAAAATGCAAATGTATTTTCAAAAAATAATTGTTCCGCAAATTAAAGTGCTTTCCAAATCAATTTTGTTTATATATTTTATATTCGATGACGCAAGTCTAAGGGGGGCGGGAGCTTGGTTAATTTTGCCGAGCATACCCCGAGGGGCAGATGAGGTGGAAGCCTACCCTGTGGTGGATATCTTGACGATGATCGTATATGATCTAGCCGCCCACGGGCAATGTAAGAGACAGTAAACAAAAAAAAGAAGCAAAAATAAAGTTTGTATTAGTTATTGCCTAGTTAAGTTGGTGTTAGGATCCGGAGTCTATTATTTATTTTTTCGGGTAAGCTAGGGGGCAAGTGTTTCCCCTTGTCGGGGAGTTACCTTCAGCACATCGCTCTGATTGCTCAGCTCGATGGGCACTCGTATGCTGGTTATTTGGCCGCAACAGGACATGGTTTCCTTGTGAATTCTTTTATTTTCTGGTTGGTTAACTTTAATGTGCAGATTATTGGACACTCTGTTGACTCTTGGTTGCCTTTATGGATCGTTCAGATTTCATCTGGCATTTAATATGCACATTTTCCAAGCGACTGTAAAATACACACACATATACACTTGATTTTTCACGCATTTTATTAGCCAATTTGCATTTAATGTCCGCCGTTGTCGTCGTCGTATCCTTGCCCAGCATTCGTACGTTCGATTTTCACTTATTTTTCTATTTTAATTTATTCCCATTAGACGCATTCCGTAATCGTTCGAAAATCGTTTAAATGCTAATTAGCGCGTTTAAAAATATACTTTTCGATTTGTAATTGAAGGGTGTTTTGCTTTGCGATATTCCCATTCATTTTAGAAGTGCATCCTGTGTTTAAGTATTTATACTGCTTACCAGATATAAATATATTGAAAATAAACATTTGTTTGTTATAAATATAAATAGCTTTTTTATCTATTTTTCCTTTGTTTCCCCAGTCTTAAATATTTTGTAATTAAACTCAGACAAAGGAAAATTCAAGTAAATAGCCATTTATTAATTTATACAAAGCAAATTGGATCTTTGCCTATTTAATTATTTTTATTATTTAATTATATTTGACAGATTTAATGCCTTCTGTAAATTCTTAAAAATATATTGACGATCTTTAAAAGTTCTGTCTTAAGTTTTCAAAGATATTAATCAATCGCGCTGCATTTTATAAATCCCTAATGAGAGGTAAACCAAATTTTCTAATTCCCCTACCAAATTTTCTAAATTCCGCCCATTTGCAGCGGCATCAAAGACCAAGCCAAAAGTCAAAAACCAAAGCATAATTATGACGCCTTACACTCTTTTTTTTTGGCAACTGCAGCCCGATTCAATTTTGTTTATAATTTTTCAATATTGGCAGCTGGCAGGGCAGGGCAGGTCTCTGCCCCAGAACGGGGTAAGAGCTTATATGTAGAAGGAAGAAGATGGTACAAAAGACCAAGAAATGAGAGAGAATGGCCAACAACAATATCGACAAGGCGTCGTCGTCTTCGTCTTCTGCTGCTTTAGCTTGGCCTGCCCCAAATTAATTTATAAATAGTTCGTTTGGGGGTAAAAACGTTCCACTCTGTTGTTATCTATGAGAGACCCGTGTGTGTGGCCGCATAACATGAAAAAATTAAGCAAAAAATAAAGGAAACACATTCTCACACATAAAGAAGAATACTCTCGAATTTTTTTGCAAATAAAATATATATTGTGAAATGTTCTCTTTGGGGGCGATCGACAACTGACTCATGGGGGAATGCGTTCCCATGCGAAGCGGAGAGCTAGCTTTTTCCTCAATGAGCAATTCATCTTTGAGTTATGGTAATTGTGGTGGCCATAAAATCGGCCATAAACTATTGGCCAAGTGAAAAGGGCAACAAGAACGGGTGAAAATAAATGAATGAAACGGCAGGGGGCCTGAGAGAAATTTTCACTAGGATCTGCAACATATCAATAGTTTGGCAGAATATTTTGTTATTTTTGAAATAATAGAAGCCCAGGCAAAATATGCGGGAATCTCAAGGTCGTCTGGGAAGCGATTTTTCTTTTTTTATTTTCCAGGTGGCAGGCACATTTTTTAAATAACATTACATTTTCACTTTTTAAAATTTGTTTAGAGAAAATCTCGTAACTCAATTATATCCCCCTTCATTTATCTTGACTTTTATTATGATTCTAATTTAATCTGAAAAAATAAGCCATCTGATTTGATCAGAAATGTTGTAGAAAGAATAAGAACGAAACTTGCGTTGGATTGTTTAGATTTAGACAATAAGACATACTATATTTAAGCAAATATCTGTATAGTGGGTTTTTGCTTCCTGACATTTAGCCTGACTGATTAAGATTGAGAGCTAGCTGGCACCTTAAACCAAGACAATATGTTAAGTATGTCACAAAAATTGTAAAGAATTCTTTGGGAACTTTGAGAAGGTATTTTAATTTTAATTATACTAGTAATATTATAAAATTAATACTGATTTTGTATAAAGAAAATCATCAAATATTCTTGAATTAATGGAATAATACAGACTTATAATTTTAGTTTTGGTTAAACCCCTTAAAAATACTTTCCCAATTTAATTTCATTCATTTTTGTATTCTTGGATCACGATTTGGATTTGTCTTATTTCATAAAACAATTACAAAAGTCAATTAGTTTTAGTATAGAATAAGTAAGAAATTTACAAAAAGTCCACATGGCCCAAAATTCTTTTAGGAAAAATCTCATGAAAAACTCAATCTCTTTAAACACAAAAACAACCATAAAATGTTATAGCCAATGGGGGAAAACATCGTAAAGATCAACTCAACTTAAGCTGTTTACAATGGGGAAATAAAACCAATCAGACCACAGACATCCATCAGGCCAAATTAGAAACAAAATCATGTCAAAATTAATTTTATAAGTAGTTTTCTTCTGTGCAGGTTGTGGGTGGTTGGCTGTTCTTTAGATGTTTTTTTTTTAAGTATAGAAAATGTGTGAACTTGAACTTGAGGGGCTGAGTTCACATGGCCCAGGCAACGACGACGACGACAACGACGGCACTTTGACACTTTGGCAAATCGATTTCCATGGGAAATGTTTGTCTTTTAATTTTCTAAATTATATTCTTTCCACTTTTTCGAAGCATTTTGTATTTCTTTTTTTTTTTTTTTGGTCTTGCCGCTTTACGTAATGAGATTAAACGCTTGTATTTTTGTCAATTTGTTGCAAATTGTCGTGCGTTTTTTTTTCGCTCTTTATTTTCGCTTTGTTTAGTATACACACGAGCTATTATTTATAAAAAATACGTTTGTTTCATAGATATATAGCGATCTGCGATATGTACATTATGTTGCCGCTGTTGTTGCTTTTTCTTTCTTCGTTATTTGCTTTTTGGGATTATTTTAATTTGAAATATATTTTTTTAGGGGGACTTGAGCGCGCCGCGATCTGCGCGACACGATGTTTAATTTCGAACTGAATGGCAGAAGTAAGATATTGGTCGTGGCTAAAAATGATTCTTCTGGCCGGCCCGAAGATTCTTCTTCAGGGAGAGAGAGAGAGGCTGACTACTGAGCAGAGATCAGAGAGAAGAGGAGAATTCTCATGAGGACTTTCTCGGGGAGGAGCGAGGAAGAATGCAAGAGCGTTCGGCTAGGAATTTAATTCGTTTATATTTTCTTATTTTGATATTAAACGGTTTTTCGTATTCTTCTCGTTCCTCTACAGCTTTGCTCTAATTTTCTTCTTTTTTTTGTTCGCTCGATCAAGTTGTCTGCCTGTCGGAATATCCACCTCCCCCGCCTTTTCTTCCTGTAACTACACGCGATCTTGAAACGGCAAGTGACTATATATCTTTTTTTGGAGGGAATGTCTTGGAGGTAGTGGTAGTGACAGCGATTTTTCAACTCTTTAATAACCTATATGATTTATGATCCACGAGAACCACGCCCGCTTTTTGACGTCATTAAACTAGAAAACATTTGTTTACTTTTTGGGATTTAAGCAAATGGGAAATAAAAATTTAGGCAGGTGTTGAAATTAAAAGGAAGCAACTAAAAATATTTATAAATATAAACTAAGTAAAATATGGATATTGAAACAGTAAACTAAACATAAATTGAACTATATTTCTTTCACTTAAGATTTCAACTGTATAACTCACTATTTTCACTGGTTTTAAATGTAAATTGTATAAAATTATTAAATTATATACATTTTAAAACCACAAAAAGTTGTTAGGTTTATTTAAATTAATTTTAAAATGGTCTAAATAAACAAAACTCATTTTAAATCTCACTAGTGTTAAATTATTTCTACCGCTTCAACTAATTCAATCCGGTTGAAACGCCACTTACTCTATTTTGAATGAATATTTAATTGCAACGACAATATTTATAGATTATGCATTAAACATCAGCTCGGTGCTCACCTCACATATTTATCGTTTCATTTGCACCTCAATTTGCGCTCATTAGCAAATTTTAGTGTTCATATATACTATAAATATTGGAAAACACTCAATATACACGGTAGAGTGTGCCAAATACTTGTTGTCGCACTTACATTTGCTATGCGTTTCGGGGGACCAGACTAAATAAACAAATACACAAAAAGTGACTAACATTCAGAGCTGCATAATTACGCCAAGCATTTGATTTACAAGCGCACACATAATATTATAGTATATATACTTTATGTAGTATGCACATGTACCTGATCAGAAGCAGACAGGTTGTCCCTGTCATGTCACAAGCTTGACATTTCCTTATTGTTGTGTTGTTCGTTTACTGTTTGTTATTTTTATTGAACACTTTTTTTCGCGAATTTCTATTTTATAAAAGAGCAAAACGGGTGTTTGAGGTTTAATGTAATTTTAAAACTATATTTAATAAATATAGAGGGGTTGTAATAATATTAAAATAAACTATATTATTTTACTAGAACAGCTGTATATATTTTATTTAAATTTATTTTTAATCAAATAAGGCAAAAACTAAAATATTGTGTAATTGAAAATGGTGACCACAAGTTTCTGAGAGAAATACACCTTTTTTGAATAAGTTCAACCGCTTTGATCCAGTTCTAACCACCGAAATAATGTTTTCTAAAGCCAACAAAAATATAATTGTATTGATTTTAGGTCCCTATATTGAAGATAATTATACTTTAGCCTTAAAATTAATGAATTTCTTCGAAAACTAAATTAATAAAATTTATGTTCTATATTTATTTACTTTTTTATTTACTTATTGACATTTTTTGTCCCAAAATGCTGTCTGTAATTATTTTTGAAATAGTAAATAGGTTCGGAATTTTCAACATATGTTTTCTTCTGTTACCATTACACTTTTAATTTAATTTAATACTAATTAAAGCCAAAGCACCACTGTGCATCCGACCTTCAACCCCACGAAAAATTATACTTGCCACTTTGGCAATGCCAAATATTGCCCCGACGAAATATGGTATTGTGTCAATAATGTTTGTTTATTTACATGACAACAGCGCACAAAAGGAAAAGTTCGTTACACCAGCCTCAGGGGAAAACCCCAGAGGAGAAAATGTTAACAAACGAAATGCCTGCAAGTCAGCTTGGAGGTGGCAGGAGGAAATGCTCCCGACACTCGCGTGTGGATGCGTGGGTGGGGAAACCTTTTTGCATAGATTGAAACTGAGAGAGAACCGGGCGACTAATTAGGGGAAAATGCCAATTGAGCCTTGACAAGATTTATTATTGCCGTGCCGCTGTCATTTGATAATTTATCAGCGAGAATGTTGCAGTTTTTGGCAAGAGAAAGCTAGCTGGTAGCCACTCAATTAGAGCGTGAGGTTGTTTTCGGTTCTATTTATGATCATTTCTGCACCACTGTGGCGAAGACGTCATTGCTAAAAGTCAGAGGAGAACAAAGGCGAGAATGAAAATCGAAAAATGGTGAAAATGTGTGAAAATCATGTGACGACAACAACGAAACAGAATTAGAATCTGGGAATCCGAATCGTAATCGCACTCAACGTGATTGTGGACATGTGCACATCAAAGGTTTTCACGGGTTGCTGTTCTACCTCAAATAGAACAACCCAAAGAAGTCCGAAAGAATAGAAAAAATCTAATTGAATCGCGAGAAAAAAAAACAAGAAATCTCAAGACAAACAATTCTTAAATGATGCAATTGATGTGATTGATATTGAATAATGGCGAAATCGTACCTCCAGCATAGGAGACTGGTTTTCCAGAGGCACTAACGGTCTTTCCGGCACGGGTCTCGTTGCAAAGTAATACGCAATACTCGCCGCCAGGCTGCTAAGGGTTAAGGTGCCCAAAGTACCGCCCAGATAGTACAGATAGCCATCAATCTCGTCCCCTGCAGAAAAAATACACAAATTGGCAATGTAGTACGAACAGGTAAACTTAATTAAGGCAAAGAAGATCTTTCAGATAATAAAGAAGGGGTTTTACTTGAAGAAATATTTTAAAAATTATATTGAAATAATTAATAGCTCCTTTAGGATGTAGTTTACGTCTAAAAAGAGAATACAAATTATTGAATACGGAACTTTTCTTGGAACTTTATTTAATATTTTTTAAAGAAAATTATCTAAACAGGTTTGACTCTAATTTATTTACTTTACAAACATAATATGTCTAGGAAATACTATTATTAATTAAATTGTTTGGTTAAGAATGGTTTTCACCTAACTTAATATAAAAGTAACTTTATGGGATCTTTATACATTATATTTAGTCAAAGAAGAGATTTTTGATATTATTAAATAAATTTGGCAATATGGCCAAAAAAAATAAAACATTAAAAAACTCTATCAGAAATAATCAATCATTAAATATTAGTAATTATTTGGAGTACCTCACAATTAACTCAATATTCTACCATTAAATTTGTAAACAAAATACGCAAGGCTATCCCTAATTATCATTTATATTATTGTTTATTTTCCAAAATACATTTTAATGTAGTTAGGTAATTTAAAATATAATAAACAAAATTAACCCACAGCTACTATAAATATGTATAAACAAACAGGATTCCAATTAAAGGTAAAACAGAAATACTCACAGAAATATGAAAAATTGCTGACTATCAAATGATTGACGTAGGCCATAACCGATTTCTCAGGCGTCATCGTTTTCTTTTTTCTTTTTAACTAAGATTATTGTTGTTATTTTGGTGTTGTTGTTGCAGTTGTAGTTCTCGTAATACTTTGCTACCTGAGTGAATGTTACGTGTTTAGCTTAATGATTGCCCACAAAAGATAGCCTGCAAAATAATCAATAAAAGTGCAAACATCAGTTTTTTTTTATAGCATATATATTATACAAGTAAATATAGATTTTATAATTGTAGACCTATTGGGAAACAGTGCACGTGAGAAAGGTGGAGGTTTTTTTGATATGCCATTAAAAATTGTTCAGTTCCCATGTTTACAAAATGCAATCAAGCTGAACCATAGGCCAAAACCACAAGGTATACGCTCAATTTTCTGCCTAATTAGAGGTTTATCCATATGCACAATACTACATGCATGTAGTTTTATATACATATATTTCTTTATCGATAGATAATTGCCACTGGGCCCCTTGACAAGTCAAGTGACAACAATTAAATTTCGTTCACTATATGGGATGATTATTTAAATTGGCTTACAGTAGAGCTCAATATGTTTAGGGTAGATTGAACGGATGAGATATGAGAAGTAATGTATGCAACGAAAAGCATTTGTCAAAGTCCACTGATCAATTTCTATATATAATGTAGGTCTGATGAAATATGTATATAACGATTTCGGGCAGACAGAGAAACACTTGTCCATCAGCTAAGGCTTTATCTGCTGTGTTTTCAAGGCGTCTTATCAGCGCCTTGCAAAAATACCGACTGAGAACTGCAACTAAGAAGGGGGCAATAAAGTCAGATTAAGGTTGGCATTTAAGACATTTTAATGCGCTCTAATTTTTAATGGTTCACTTAACATTTTTTGAAAAGATTTACAGGTCAGTGTAATGAAACCTCAAACACTTTAAATTCATATTTTTGTTTTCGTCATAAAAACTACCTTTTTATGTCAGTCGAAGATCAAATGTATAATTCATTCATGAAAGCTTTACTTTAAATATGGTATGTTTATAAAATTACAATTGGGGAAGATTTTAAGACATAATAGAGAATTGTTTATGTATACAAAAGCTATTTTTTTTAATCCCACCTAAATTCAAGTATAATTTTCCTTTCTCATTGACATATAAACTATTGAATAAAGTCACTTCCTGACTTTGATTTGTAACCTTACTTAACCTTAAGCACAAAAACTGCATTCTTCGGATACACAACTGGTTTCTTAGCATTGAATATTTAATTTTAGAATTTTCCATTTCGAAATGCAAGCACATTGCCTTAGTTTTCGAATCACGATGAATGGTAATTTCCCGGCATTGCGAGTGAGTATCTTAAACTGGTTTTCAATTGCTTGAGAATATTCTCATTCTATTTAAGGAATGTGTAATGATTAAAATTATCATAAACAAGGTTTGTTCAATCAACAGATCAGGTTTTAATTATTTTGGTTTCTCCCGGAATCAAGAAGTTTGTATTGGAGGTCATATAGATTTACTATCTTATGCAAATATCAGTTTATTTATCGTATAAGTTCTCATTCCAATGTAACCATAGGAACTATAGTGAGTAAAAAGTTTTAGTTTTCCATATCGATATATTAAACATGCCCCTTTTCTGATTTATTCCTAAAAGTTAGTTGTCTGAAGTCAAGGAAATATTATTTACAGCACTCTGAGTTCATAATCCGATTTCTTTTGCCACTTCTGAGATTTCCCGACTGCACTTGTGGAAAAGCCAAACAATGTCCAGCTACCAAGCAGGCCGACCCACTTCACCCACATATGCACAAGAGGCCAGTGGAGCGCATCCCAAGAGCTTTTGGATTGCTGATAAGACTTGGGCAACGCCGCAGAAGAGGCAACAAGAACAGGGAAGCCTTTATCAGTCCGGGAGTGAAACTTTGCACCCAGACATCTGGTCGAGGCCGTCGCCGTCCGCTAAGCAGATTATTACTCTTTGGACAATGCAGAAGGCAGACGAGACAAAAACAAAAATGCCCAATGATATAGTCAGCCGACTGTTAATAAATCGTTAGTTTTTAACGTTATTCTATGTTACGAAACCCTTTATATCCGAGCTTAGCATAGATTCGGTGATACTACATTACAGTTTCGAGGTTATAGTGGAATCAATGTTTAGATAAATAAAGTTAAACAAGTATGTAAATTAATTTTCTGTGAATCATAGTTCTTACATGAAAAAGTGAACAAACAAACTTGGGATCTAGGTTAAGAATTTCAAAACGATCTGGGACTATACTAGTATTACTACTGTGAAAATTACTAAAAGGAGTGTTTTCAAGGTTATTTTTCAACCTGTTCTTTATAATTTACATAATTCTTCTACGGATGAAGATAAACAATAGTTGGGGTCGGTAAAACGTCATCACTTTATCTAATTTTTATACTCCAAGCAAACAGAGATCCATCACAGCTTCCCTTCAACTTTATCATCTCTGTTGACGCCAGAATTCCCAACTGATTCCAGCTGAATGCTGAGGACAAAGCTTCTCCAACTTACGATACATAACGTTATGTTCGTTGATTGTTGCTGAAGAATTTTCTGTGTGATTTTGGCAAATATCTAGTTAAACATTCAATAAATTATACCGACTAAAGATTGAGCCTGCCAAAAACATCTTTCTATATTTTTTATTTCTTCAGTTCAAGGTGCTTTTTCGTTATTTCTCATATGCCGGTTTAGCCTACTTTTGAGGGTCAGAAAAATCGAAAAAAAAAACAACAACCAAATTTAGCTCCTTTGTGTGTGTCCCCAAATAAAGAAACGTACTTACATTATGCAACAATATAAGTGAGTTTAGGCCATATATTGATTTTATAGACAGTTTTCCTTTTTGCCGGGTCAAATCAGGTTTTGTCCAAACGAGAAGAGGAAGAAGAGGACAACGGGACTACGGTACAGGAGGCGAAGGAGGAGGAGGAGGATGCGGCAGAGAAAGGAGGATAGTAAAAGAGCAAGAGAATCGGCATGGAGCAGCCTACGGAGGTCAAGGCGGGCACACATGCATTTTTTCGGTCATTGATTTTTACTACAGAATCTTACCACAAAAATCTGGACTATCTGTAGATGAAACACATTTGTCGGGTGCGTGTATTTATATATTTAGACACTTGGCCATATATCCATACACTTAAATTAGCCTGGGAAAATCAATGAAAAGTTTACGTTTCGGCACTCGCGGGTTCCTCTTCTCTTGTTTTTTACCGGGTCGTTTTGGGGGGGGCGGCGGACAGGCGGGGGGCGCGAAGAGAGAGAGGAAAAGTCTTAGAACCGAGCACGGAATACCAAAAAACCGAAAACTGAAAAAATTACTGCTAAACGTTGCGGCCGACGTTCAAAACAGAACTGAAGACTGGCAACGGAGAAACTTGGAAACAAAGTCCAGTCCGGTAGCATTTGAGTCTCCGTTTTGAGCATGCGTGCAACAACAACAAAGATAACAACAAACACAGCAGTCGCATGAATGAAGCCATGCAGAGAGCCCTGGAACAGTGGAAGTGAGTGGGAGAACCTGCATAGTACACTCGAAAAATGTGTCTATGTTCTAAAAATTCGAATTGAAAAGGTTCCTTTAAATATTAATAATTAAAGTTAAGAAGTTAGACTAAAGAATATATAAGACATAATAATTATAAATGTTCTGAATTCTGCGAAATACGACATATATTTGTCAGACTTCATACTTCAATCCATAAACTTAACAGTTAAATTTGAACAACGATTTCTTTGAGTGTAAGAGAGCCCCATTGAGAGAGCGCCATGTGGGAGAGAGTGCCAGCTCCAGTCATAACAAACAGCGGCCGAAATGGCAAACAAACTACACGTGCTATATAAATCTGTCAGCGGAAGAGGGGGCGAGGAGTGAGGGTGTGGCAGAGAGCGCTAGGTGCTCGGCCGGAGCCGGCTGCTGAAAGAGAGCGAGCGTGGGAGCTTGCAATTGTGTCTGGTTGGTTGTTCTTATAGCGGTTCAAGGGGAAAAAGGAGCAAGGGAACCTGGGAAGTGGCAGACAAACGGCTGACTTTTTATGGCCAGGAGCAAAGTGAGGAGAGGGAGAGGAAGAGAGTGGAAGAAGGGACAAGTTGTTTGCCTCGTGTGACGCACTTGCTCCATAAGGTCCTGCAATGCGACATGTTTTACGAGGGAAGTTCCAGAATCTTGAAATACGAGTTTCATGTTTATATATATTTTATTATTGCTGACTGTTAATTTTCAACAGGGATGCCACAGACAAAGCTAAGGATTCAAAATCGATTGTATTGTTTCCCAGAAGTATTCTAGAAAATTGGTTCTATTAAAAAAGAAATACCGTTTTACTATAAATATGAAGCATTAATATTTTATTGCATTCTTCTAGACATCCCATCTTATTTTTATGTCAGAACTTTTAAAGCAACCCTCGCCCCTTTGAGGTACTGGAAAGACTGCCACATTTGTGGCACGACGACAGCTGTCTGTCAAGTTAAAAAGTTTATTGTCGAAGAATCTATAATTACTGGTAAAAGGTTAACCCGTTGTAACTGCCCATTTTTTTAAAAAGTCCTTTGAATATCGAATGAGGGTGAGGCAAGGAAAATATGGATACATGAATTTAGGTGAATCAGCTAAAAGCTACTGCAAATTGCGGTTTCGTATCTCAGAGATAAGAGAGTTTGTGTGGGCCCTGTTTATTCAGGTTTTGTGTCTTTTTTATGACTTCCCATAAAGAGCATCAAGTTGAAGGGGTTTTGAGGGGTTAACCAAACAAAACGAAGTGTAAATTTAAAAATTCATTTTACACAGCACTCTTGGATTGAATTTTAAATTTTTCCATAAAGCATACTTTAAGGCGACCTGCTTTAGTGGGTATCTCAACCGCTAGATACTTTTCGGGTCAGCTGTTGTCCCAGTTTTTTAAGGGTCTGCCTTGTCCAGTGGGGTCAGTGTCATTGCTTCTTGTTTTATCGGATTTAGTGAACCGCAAACCGCAAAAGTTTAAATGTTTACTAAAAAATACGGAAAGCTTTTTGCATTCTTCAAAAGAAGAATTATTAAAGTGCTTATTGTGTGATGAACACTCGAACCATGGACAGCAGAGAAGTGAAAATATCTTTGGAGGATTCCCCCAGCTCCGAGGGAAGTTTCGCCAGTACCACAAGTGGACCATGCTGCGGTCTAGGAAGCGATTTGGAAGTAGAGATACATGGAGAGCAGGAGGATAAGCAGACGGAGCAAATGGCACTAAGAAGCCCCAGCGATTTGCAGAAATCCAAGAGTACAAAGAAGAAGTGTTCCAGCGAACTTTCAGGAGGAAATAGTTATGCCACAAACAAAAATGTGGCCGAAGGTAAGAATATAATTTAAAAAATCAAATATAAACTTGGTTTTGAATTACAATCCAACTATATTTCCTCGCAGGCCTTATGGATATAGCTTTACTCTCAGCGAATGCGAATCAGTTACGCTTTCTGATAACCTACAATGAAAAGTCCTCCACTTACATATACAGCATGATCCTGGTGATATTATCACTGGTGCTCCAACTTCTAGTTGGAATAATGCTGATCTTTAAGGTAAGAAAAAGCCCCAATGAAATTAAACCAGTGATGTCCAAGCACACGCCTCGCGAGGTTGGTAAAAACTCTGCCGGCTCTCTGCCGCTACACAGACAGTGTAAACGTGACGTGAGCAGCAGCAGCAGAGAAGAGAGAGAATAAGAGGTCGAGAGGTGCGGTTGCCAGAGCAGTGCAAAGCATTAAATTTTAATGCTTTGCACTGCTATAGCAACCGCAACGCCTCGCGCGAAGCCAACTTCGTTTTTCTCTTACGCACACAAATGCAAGTCACATGTCATTGTATTTGTGTGGACATCACTGAATTAAAGCAAATCTTATATACATATAACTGACTTCCAGAGACGCCTCAAGAGGATCAAGAGTCAAAGCTACGAGAGAACGAATGATCTTCTGGTGATGGGAGTTTTCATGATCACAGTGATCAACATAATGCTGGCCGCCTTCACCACAACCGATGGCACTAACCATTAAAGGAACAATATATTTTCAAAGTATATTTATACATATATTTAAAATTGTATTTGATACAATATAACAGAATGAACTATGTGGTAAATGCTAAGTTAACATGGAGAGAACCTATAATAAACAGCCGGATGACCGTTCAAATTGTTCCAGCGGCTCTCACACATAAATGCACTTGACGTATCTGACGTACGATATCTCAGCTTGTGTGGGGGACTTGTTATTTAAAAGGAGCATGAATCCTAGCCCGAGTAATCCTTCTTCACGCACTTGGCAATGGTGCTCAGCTGCATGTTGGTGGTGCCCTCATAGATGGCTCCGATCTTCACGTCACGGTAGTACTTCTCCTGGGGGAAATCACGGGTGAAGCCCACACCTCCCATCCAGTCGACGCACTTGATCGCCGCCCTCTGGGCCACCTCCGAGGCGTAGTACTTGGCCATGGCGGCCTCCTTGAGGAAGGGAACACCCTGCTCCTGCAGACGGGCGGCATTGTAGGTCATCAGGCGGGCAGCCTCGATCTCTGTGGCCACGGTGGCGATCTGGTGCTGCATCGACTGGAAGTTGTAGATGGCCTCGCCGAACTGCTTACGCTCCAGCAGATAGGGGATGGTGGCATCGAAGGTACCCTGGGCCAGACCCACCATCTGGGCGGCGATGCCGATGCGGCCCTCGTTCAGGAAGCCAGCGGCATACTTGTAGCCATGGCCGAAGGTTCCCAGGATATTCTCCTCGGGCACGCGCACATTGTCGAAGGTAAGCATGCAGGTACCGGAGGCCCGGATGCCCAGCTTGTCCTCTGGCTTGTTGACAATCAGTCCGGGGGTGTCGCGGTCCACGATGAAGGTGGTGATGCCGCGGTATTTCTGGAAAGAATTTAGAAGTAAATAATAAATAAATTAGTTATGCAGAAAGCAGAAATCCAAAAGGTAATATTCGCTGGTCTAGATTTAGATTCTATTAAAAAACAAGTGCACACTTTTTGGATTGAACTTAGATCTGATAGCGATAAGATGGCAATCATTTATAAAACATAAAGATTAGCTATGGAAAATATTATAAAATCGAAGATAAGGTGCTGTGAAAAAGTGAAAACTAGGCTTAGAAAAATAATGGGAGCTTATTGATTGGTTTACAGATGACATTCAGCTATTAAAATCTCTACTTACATCCTCTGGCTTGGCATTGGCGAAGACCAGGAAGACTCCAGCCACATCAGAGTTGGAGATCCACATCTTGGTGCCGTTGAGCACGTAATGGTTTCCATCCTTCTTGGCCACCGTCTTCAGGGAGAAGGCATCCGAGCCTGCTCCGGGCTCAGTGAGGGCGAAGCTGCCAGCATACTCCTGGGCCAACTTGGGCAGGTACTTGGCCTTCTGCTCGGCATTTCCGAACTTAATCATCAGCGAGTTGACCAGTGTGTTGTGGATGTCCACAAAGGCGGCCACGGCGGGATCGATCTTGGACAGCTCCTCCACCACAATAATGTTGGTCATGAAGTTGCAGCCACTGCCGCCCAGCTCGGTGTCGATCTCAATGCCCATCAGGCCATTCTCAAAAACGGCCTTCACCACGGAGGGATCGAACTTGTGCTCGAAGTCCATTTTCTTGACCAGAGGCTGGATCTGTTCCTGAGCCAGTTTGGCAACTGAAAAGGAAGGTGAAACATGAATATAATGTATATTATTTATTAATTTAAAAAGGAAAACTATTCGAACATTATATTGTTTAAATATAAAGCTTTCCTGCAGAACCATTAAAAAGTTTACTTGGTAAAATCATCATCATGATCTTCAAGTAAAAGCTTTGGGTAAAGTTTAAGGAAAGCTTTTTGGAACTTTTAACTGCACGTTTTCTTTGAAAATAAGTCGTTAAAAGAACGGGTCTTATGCTTTTTTTTATTTATTTTCTTCTTCTAAGGGGCCTGGTGTGTTTGCTGTGGGTCTTCTGTTTGTATCGGTTGAAGTATGTATATATGTCTCTATATAAACACATATTGGATACAAATTCTATGTGTGGGTGTTGTGCGTGTGTCTTTTTATCAGCAGATTCTCCGACTTATTCTCAGATCGCGTGGGGCTCTCATAGCATTTTTTCCTCTCTCAATTTCTATTATTCTTTCAGAGCGTTTATTATTGATCTTTTTTAAGCATTTATTTTTTCCTCACTTTGTTTTGTTGTCTGTCTGAGAGGCCACCAACTGGTACACACCCACTAAATTTCCCACAACCCTCCATTTCTTTTCTTTCCTTTCCCGTATTTATTTATTAAACTTTCTGTTGTTTGCCTGTGCTCTATGACTTGCATTCAGCATGGAAAATACTTAAATAATTTACTAACATTAGTTGAGGTCTCCTCACCATATGTGCGCTGGACATGGAAACTTTTCGAACAGATGTGACGTGTCCCAATAGAATTTAATTGTCCTACTTTTGGCAAAAAGGAAAAGTCCTTGCGTTAATTAAAGGAAGTTCAACTGGGTCTCTAAGTTTATTTTTTCTTCGTTCTTTGCTTATTTTATTAGCTTTTGAAAAGTGTGATAGCTGTACTAGTATGTGGATCGTTTTGTGGGCAACTGTACCAGTTTCTGGCGTGTTTTGTGGGCGACTGTACCAGTTTCTGGTTAGTTTAAAATACTCTAAAAAAAAATTAAAGGGATTTTCTATTTCTGCTGTACCCTGCTTGTACTTAAGAGGGCTTAGAAAAGATAACAAAAAACCAGTTTTACTTTATGCAGGTTACGCAACTATCGGACCATATAGACAAACACACACGCCTAGGAATACTTATATAAATAGGAAACCATATAGATTGAGACCAATTGAGTGATTGATAAGCGGGGAACAGGGGAATATTAATTTAGCGGAATACTAATATGATTAAATTAGGGTAAAAATGTAACCTTCCCAACTAGGAAGCGGATGGATTGCGATAAGGAGGTGAGTCCTTTCCGCTCAGCCGATTCAACTCTCTAGGGAAGGGCGCCACCAAGAGCCACGCCCCCGGTTGCCCGGCGTGATCACTAGAACAGTGATCACAGGTGGGCGGAGGGCGTGGCACAGTGGCATTTAAATGCTCTATCACAAGTGTAACGCTTTCCGGTTGACGTTGGAAAACCAAAACCGATCAGCTGACTGACTTGTGAAAAATCGAAAAGGGAATTAAAATTAGGTTCCTTTTTTTTGGGGGGGGGCCTAGGAATCCAACCGAATTCGAACCCACGCTTTGGGGACTGATTTTTTTCTCTTCATTTTGCCGGCAGCTCAACGGGGAACGCCAACGCCGGCCAAGCATAAGCAGCGACGAAAATCGTGGTTGAGCGGCGGCAGCAGCGAAAAGCTATATTTAGAACACGTGTGTGAGTGAGCGCTTGGCAGTGTGCGTTCACGCCACCCACCCCCTTTATTTTAAAGGTAAATATTTGATGAAAAATATTTTTTTCTAATTTGCAAGCTTTTTTATAAAATATTAAATAATTAAAATTCAAGAAATAAAGGAAGAATAAGTAATGGAAAAATTTTAGTCTCTTAAAAAAGCTTATGATTAGGTCAGACCTTGAACTTGCCAAGCTGGCAGCTTTTTAAGGTAATATTTATAAAGCTTTAAAGAACATCAAACATCCTTAAAAATATTGTTAACAGCCTATACCATTTTAAGGAATGTTTCCTTCACAAATAAATCATTTGCACAGCTATTATTATGGAACTTTTTCCCACACATGGAAAAACAAAAAAAATAAAGGAAATATAAGAAAATACGTTTCGTTTAGTTTTTAAAACATATATTATATATTTTCTTTAATTTTAAATCACTTATCAAACACATTTAAGGATTTTTTTCACATTAATCACTTAAGGATCAACATTATCCTATAAATTATGATATTAATTCCTTTAAAAGATACCTCTGAGTAAAGTTTTTCTACTTAGCAATATTATGATTTTAAGGATAACATTATCCTTAGAACTAATTTTTTGCCCTTATACTATATTCATAAATACGACAAAAAATCATAAATTATATAATTTCTGCGCAGCCACAAGGCAAATTGATTCAATTAAATGCTTGCGCATAATAAATACAAATCAAAAATGGCAAATAATAAAGAATATCATACACAAGTAACTAAGAAAATTTCCACAAAATAATATATTAACAAAATTCAGAAAGAAAATCCTCCAAACCTACCGTACTGATATTAAATGACATTTTACTTCCACTATCATAATAAAAATGTGCTTATCTGGCAGGCAGTCGCCCCTCCACTCTCTGTCCCTCTAACTAAACACACTTTATCAGCAGAAAAAAAGAAGAATAAATACTCGAAAAATATTATTACCTACTTTACAGTAATGCACCGTGGCTTATAAGCGAAATCGAAAATAAATAATAAATAACAACAGGGGCAGCATCTATATGCGATGCTTGGGGTTACGTAACAACCAAGACAAACTAAACACCAACCAAATATCTTAAAATTTTCTTCATGGAAAATAAAACACTCTTATCGAATTGGGGTTATAGGTAGAGTTCTCAGGGATCTACATAGCTCAAAAGGTAACTCACCAGTCTCCTTCATCATCTTCTCGTCGTCGGTGAGGAAGGTGAGCGGTGGGGGCAGACCCGTCGCTGAGGACATTGCTGCATTTTGCTGACGTGCCGCGGCATTGACCAGCTAAGACAAATAAAATAAAAAAAATTATACCACAAATTAATTAAATTAAAGCCTAAAGTGTCGTTTTGGGGGGCGTGGCAGAAACTCACCATGCGCACGGGCAGTTTCTTCAGGCTGTTCATCATCTTGAATGTGGTGGAAATATTAATTTAATTAAGTGGCCAAACTGGACTTCGCTAAGATTTCAAGGACCGGATCCCCAAAGACAACACCACAGCAACCAGTTGCTGAAACGCGACTGAATTTCCATTCTCCAGCAGCAGTGGCGATCACCGAAGAGCAGTAAAAAAGCTCAAAAGCTTTTTTGAAAATAGCTATAATGAACTAAAAAATTGTGATGGTAGCTAAAAAAATCTGGGGTTCTAAAACGATAGAATAATACTGTGGGTTGTTAAAATATGTACAAAATATTGTATAAATTAAAAATATATATGAAATTAATACAATAAATATCACCCAAAAACATCAATACATCGAAGATTTTTGATATATTTTTATTTAAAGAATCTTTTTTAAGTTCCCAAAAATACGCTTGGAAGGTTTTAATGTTTTACATTCTTTTTAATTTTTATTAGATATTTATTATATTTATAAAGAAAAATGCATTTATAGTTTAAACATGTTTCTTAACGTTTACCGAAACTTCGTTTCTTACAATTTTTAAAAAATATATCAATTTAAAATTTTTTTATAATTATTTATTGGTAAACTCATACAAATATCTATCATAACATATATATTTAAACAACAAAAAGTTTAATTTAATTTATAAGTGCCTCACATACATATGTAAATAATGCTAATTGAACAGCGAAATCTAAAACATTGTTTAACAATATTTTAACAGACTTAGTCTTACATTGCTGTCTGATCATCCTATCCTATCCTATGCTAGTCTTACATTTTACTCAAGTTATTTTAAAATTTGACTGACTTATTGACTTAACAGTTGCTCAGAACTTAACGCTTAGATTTAAAAAATAAATATGTTTTTGCTACAGAAATCGTTAAAGGTTTAAAGTCTTTTTACAAAAATTTAATGGTTTATCTACCTTATAAAAAAATTAATCTTTAGTTTCTTGCATAATTATTTTAAAATAGAATTTTATAAGGGAAACAGAATTAAAAAAAAACTTTTAAAGCTCAGTTTGAAATAAAAATACTAAAAAGTGTTGTAAAGCAAATGCGGACTGATTTGACATTTCTGGCTGTCATCAAGGGCTGAATAATATTGCTATCGATATTAATCGGATAGGAAATTAAACAGAAAAAAACCTTAAATTGTTCCTAAGCATAGAAAATTCTTTGTTAAATTTGGACAAAAATTATAAAATGTAGTCTCTTAATTAACCAAATAGCTTAAAACCCCGAAATTAGCTAGATTTTACCACATAAAGTCAACCGATGACAGTTCCAAACTATCGCTTGAAATACCACCTCTGACACACCACTTTTCCCATCGCTAACCGCGACCCATCTGTCAAATTTCTTTCTTTTCGTTGTTTTTACGACGGTAAGTGCGTTTTCGTGGTTAATTTCGTTTTTGGCCTGCCATCCCCACATATTATGCCCCATAAACAATGAAAAAGGGGACACAAGACAGTGCCAAACTCGATAAAATGATTATTTCGATTTTTCGAGAAACCCAAACTAATGCAATGCATTTTGTTTACAGTCCGCAGCACAAGCAAGATGAAACTGAACAAGTTCGTGTCGTCGTCGCGCAGGAAGAACCGCAAGCGCCACTTCCAGGCTCCCTCCCACATCCGCCGGCGTCTCATGTCCGCGCCCCTGTCCAAGGAGCTGCGCCAGAAGTACAACGTGCGCTCCATGCCCATCCGTCGCGATGACGAGGTTCAGGTGATCCGCGGCCACTTCAAGGGTAACCAGGTGGGCAAGGTTGTCCAGTCCTACCGCAAGAAGTTCGTCGTCTACATTGAGAAGATCCAGCGCGAGAACGCCAACGGCACCAACGTCTACGTGGGCATCCACCCCAGCAAGGTGCTGATCGTCAAGCTGAAGCTCGACAAGGACCGCAAGGCCATCCTGGAGCGCCGTGGCAAGGGACGTCTGGCTGCTCTCGGCAAGGACAAGGGCAAGTACACCGAGGAGACCGCCGCTGCCCAGCCCATGGAGACCGCGTAAATTACCGGCAAACAGTCTGGATCGCAATCGCCTCTGTGACGTCGCTGTTTACTGTTTTTACCGTAACGATTAGTGTAAAAAACAAAACAACTTAAAAAATCGCGTGTGAAAATGCCGCCATTCTTTACAATAAAGAAGAGTTAATTTTTCGCAAACATTGACAATGTTTCGTTTCCCTTTAAATGTATCAAATGTTTTCAATGGCGCTTTCTGGGATCTGCACCAGGCCTAGCTTAGCGTCCAGGATTTCGGTTATCTCCGGATTATCTATCTTGTTGAAATTTTTGGATGCACATGTGATTTGTTTGTAGAGATTGCCTTGAGTATTGTGGAATAGAACACTTTTTATCAAGTTTGTTTATATTGACACTCAAAAATTGTGCTAGAGAATGATATAAAATTAAGTTTCACTATCAAGTGCCAGAATGTAAACCAAGCCTACTTCTTTGTCAATTTCGGCTACATATCTCGATATTTAAAACTCTGATCCTCATCAAGGAAAACCCTTTTTAATACGTTTTTGTAAAATATCTAAACAGAAATCTTGGTGGGTTCTCTTCAATTAAGTATTATCCTCTTTTTGTTTAACTCTTTCAATAATTTATCGAATACTTGTTAGCAGAAATGTATAAATGTCTTTAAAAGGTAGTTGATTTTTAAGTAGATTTTGTATATTTCATCGAACACATTTATTTTGGTAGGAGTTGTACATATATTTGATTACAAAGTAAAAAATTCAAAATAAGAAAGACACATTTGCCACTTTAAAAATTCATGCTGGGTCTTTAGACTACCCTTCAGTGAAAGATTTTCGCGTCGCCTGCGTCGAGGATTATTTCCATTAAAAAAATTGAATTAGATCTTTTGTTAAACTAACGTTTTTGTATTTGTAAGCTTATATGTTAGTTGTATCTACAAGATACGAGAAGACACTTTAATGGCTTTGGTTTTCGCTCATGGAACTTGTACGATCTTATATTCATAATTTAGTAACGGCGCCCCGAGCGCTGATTGTTGATACCGTAGGGCTTGTGACGATTCTCCTCGCTGGTCTTGCCCTTCGACGGTTTCGCCTCCTCCTCGTAATCCTCGCCTAACTTGCGCTTGGCCTCCTCCTTAATGAATGCCTTTCGCTGCGCAGGGAACTTTCCATTTGGCTCCCTTACTATGTTAACCGTGGCACAATAGGCCTCCGGATTGTAATCCGGAGTGTCATCGTCGTCCCAATTTTCCTCAGACTCAATCTTAGGGTGCTTGGTGTCTTCGGATATAACAGCAGCCGCACTGGTCTGATACTGGACTATAATTTTGCGATCGTCACAGGTTTTGAGATGGGGCTATTGGAATACAGTGTTTTAGGAGCAGTATGCCTAATGTTTATCATATTACTTACATAGTATTCTGGTTCTGGGATCAAGTGCCCTTTGTTAAAGGGACAGACCATTAGATTTACCGTATCTTTGTAGAGCTCACGGCATTTAAGGACGTGCTGCTGTAGTTTCTTGCGCAGCATTTTGTGCTCTTTGTTGTAGGGACAATAAACCATATCGGATTCGTCGCAGTCCATGGTTATTAATTAAAATATTGGAAGATTGTAGTATCGAGTTTCGCAATTACTTTGTATGCCTCGCGCTATTTGCAGATAGTGTTGGAAAGTATTAGTTACTTAAAAAGACAGTGCTGTTAAAATTTAAAAGTCGTTCGATAGTTTTTAAGTTTTTTAGATATTTTGCTATTAGGCTGGAAATAAGTTAAACAAAATGTACTGAATATTTTTTTATTTTATCTAGTTTATACATATATAACTTGTTCATTTTTGTTAAAGTGTTTAGTTTATTGAACGATTTTTTGTTGGAAGTATCGCTTAAAAAATTGATACGTGTGCCGGTTCATTTCTAGCTGACTCAATGTTGTCATTTCGCAACACTGCTTTCTATCAACAAACAACGCAGCTGTGAAAAATATTTATAAAAATCGTAAAATACATATTTGCATTGTTTTTAGAAGCTTGATAAGCACACCAGCAGCAAGATGGGTAAGGGATTCAACAACTACATGTGCAAGAAATTCTTTCACCCCGCCTCCAGGGACAATCTCAAAAGGGTAAGTAGTGGCACGTCTGATGAAATCTGTTTTCTTGAAAGAATAAAAAATATAATTATATGAAATCCTCTTGCAGGTATGGATGGCGGAGCAGCAGGCCGAGGCATACAAGAAGAAGCAGGAGGAGCTGCGCAATCAGTACGAAAAGGAGCAGAATCTGCACGAGAACAAGGCGATGCTCAGCAAGGACAGCAAGGATAAGCTGAGTGTCAACTTCATGTACGAGCCGCCGCCAGGAGTGCGAAAAGAACGCGAGAAGGACGACAACGAGCCGGAGTACAAGTTCGAGTGGCAGCGCAAATACAATGCTCCCCGAGAGTCATATTGCAAGGGCGACACCGAGATCCGGGACCAGCCCTTTGGCATCCAGGTGCGCAACGTTCGCTGCCTCAAGTGCCACAAGTGGGGCCACATCAACACGGACAAGGAGTGCAGCATGTACAGCATCTCGATGAGCGAGGCTCGCAAATTACACGCTGAAAGCGAAGCCACCGATATCATGGCCAAGAACGTCCTCGAGGAGCAGATGAAGGAGGATGGCCTCATGATGAAGCGATCGGCGCTGGAGCTACAGAGCATTAAAACCATACGACAGCAGCATCAACTGGTGCCCAGCGATGGCGAGGAGGAGGACGCTAGCTCTAATCCACAAAACCCAGAGCTTGTCTTTCTCAAATCGCTGTCCAAGAAGCAGAAACTGAAGCTGCTGAAAAAGCTGGAGAAGATTGAGCGCATTAAGCGTAAGGGCGATCAGGCCATCAAGAAATCCTCCAAGAAAAAGGCCAAAAAGCAAAAGGATGAGAAAGATGGCAAGAAAAAGAAATCCAAGAGCGAAAAATCAGGGAAAAAAGAAAGAAAATCTTCGATTGGAGACACCAGTTCGTCATCATCATCCTCCTCATCCTCGGATAGCGAGGACAATCGCAAGAGCAGTCACAAAGATGACAAGAGAAGCGGTCAACATAGATCGAGGGATGCTGAGGACCTTCACCATCGACGAAGGGATGAGCAGAGGCATCGCAGAGATCGTTCTCGCTCCAGAGATCGCTCTCGTTCCGTCAGCAGAGATAGGAGGAGGGAGAGAGAGCGCCGGGATCATCATTCCAGGCGATAAGACTTTCTTTGTGAAACCACCAATCCAACAATAAAATATATTAACATCTTTTTATATCTTTGCCAAAACTGACATAATTCATGTTTTCATTTGCTATGAAATTAGATCCTGGCCAGCTGAGCTGTTGTAGAGGATCCAGCGGAGACGCAGAGCTCGGCGCCATGAGTGCTCCCGCCCTCGCGCGAAATGCTCTTCACATGGATGTGGCTCTTCAGCATGGCAGCCCGTAGGATAAGCATCCTGGTGTGGCGCTGATACTGCTTGCCCATGATTAGAGCACGCTCGAAGGTGCTGTTCCTCTGGTCCGCTTCCTTGGCGTACAGGATCTTGTTGTGCGAATCGATGCGCGCCTGGATCTGCCCGTCCAATATCAGCTGCATCACCTCGTTCTCCAGATCGCCAACCGATGAATTGAAGGCCATGGCCATTTTATGCATGTCCGCGGACATATAGGGGCTGAAGTATTGGATCAGCGCACGATTACGTATCTTAGTGTAGAGAGCGGTGACATGGGGGGCTATGTACATGTCCACCAGCAGATTGTCGCGGATCTCATCCAGCAGAGTCAAGCAGGAGGCGTACTTGCTTTCGTAGAACTTGAATATAATATCCCTTAGCTGTGGCTCCAGTTCCAAGAAGAGCTTGAACGATGTGGAGGCAATGACCAGGCGCTTCAGCTCAGGCCGATCGAAGGTGGCCAGGGCGCAGAGTCCACCGTATACAGCCACATTGCTGGTGGAGATCATCTCGGGGAAATCGCAGTGATCAAAGTTGGCGTTGAGGAAATGCTTGGCGGCCACCTTGTACTTCTTCTGCTGCAACTCGGCCAGTCCGGCGGCGCACTCCAGACGCGTGTGCACCTGGGCGTTGGCCTCCTTGGAGCCCTCGGCGAAATCGGGAGTGCTCTCCGCCTTGGAAATGTAGCTCATGACGTGGGCCCAGTTCTGCAGATAGATGGACACCTTAATGACGTTCAGGCACATGTTCACCACATGCTTGCCACTGGTGCAGTAATCCCTGGCCCGGGAGTAGCACTTGAGGGCGTTGGTCAGGTCGCCGCAGCTGAGATAATGATCGGCCAGATCATCGTGACCGCGCCGAATGCTCTCCTTGATCGAATTCGACTTGTAGTTCTTCAGATCGGAGTCCAGCTTCTCCAGCTTCAGAGCCGCC
Source organism: Drosophila triauraria (assembly GCA_014170255.2). Taxonomy (NCBI): domain Eukaryota; kingdom Metazoa; phylum Arthropoda; class Insecta; order Diptera; family Drosophilidae; genus Drosophila; species Drosophila triauraria. Next base: position 10,970,157 of record CM024336.1, on the reverse strand, counting down.
TTCTTCATCTTGGTGTCAACCCAGACGGCGTCATAAGCGAATGCATCCTTCTCGCCGGCCGGCTGAGCCTGTCCCTGGGCCTGGGCCACCGGCTGAGCGGCTATGTCCGGCAAGGGAGCAGCTGCCGGAGCGCCTGGAACAGCAACGGCAGCCGCAGCGGGTGCTGGCGGATCGCCGACAGTTGGTGGAGAGGGTGCATTGGCGGCATTTAGATCGCCCAATCGCTTGTGCAGCAGCTGATACAGATTGACGTTGTAGGTGCTCTGGACATAGGTAATGGCCATCTTCAGAGCCTCCACAGCCAAGATGGGGCAGACGTCAGCCACATAAATCAGGCGATGCAGCCGCACGATTCCCGAATATTGATTGGCGTACACCTCCAGATCGATGCTGGGGTTCTCCACCACAATCTGCTGCTCCTCATTGTTCTCGTTGTCCTCATTGGGCGGTGCATCCACTTGCATCGGCTCCACGGCGTTCTTTTGTTTGCAAAATACACAACATTTTTCATGGTAAATAAATAATTGAAATACGGCGTAGTTTTCGGGATATTCTCACCTGCATTAGTGGCGGAATCGGCAGGACGGGCATCTTGCGTCGATTTGCGGATAGAAATTCCTGCTAACGTTCTTGTTCTGTCAATTTCTTTCCCCGATTTGCAAATGATTTCAGTTTTTCGCATCGATACCGGGACGAATTAGAGATGTGACAATCGGAATCAGGAAACAATATATATCTAGCTTTTATTATAATGTACTGGTTGCGTTTTTATTTTAATTACTTCTGAATAAATAAACAAATGGTAAGATGTATGTTTGACATATTTCCCTCAAAAATAAAAAAGAAATAACAAAATCACTGTTTTTATCACCGTGACTTTATTCTTATCGTCCTCCTCTAGCTAACTGCATCGATATCTGTAATCACTTTTCAACACTGTTTTACAAAAGACAGAAAGAAGAAGAAGTGAACCACGCAGAGAGATAAACTTTCAGTTGTTTGTGAAATTTATAAAATAAAACAATAAAAATATAGAAATAAACCAAATCAAGATGTCGAACATAACGGCAGCGGTAATAGCAAACCGCAACAAGAAGCATTTCCTGGGCGTTCCCGCGCCGTTGGGCTATGTAGCCGGTGTTGGTCGTGGGTGAGTACCGAAAAGTTTGAGTCCCTCAGAAAAGATCTTTATTTTCATGGTTTTCATGTCATTTCAGAGCAACTGGCTTCACCACCCGTTCGGATATTGGCCCAGCCCGTGATGCCAACGATGTGTCCGATGATCGGCATGCTCCGCCGGCCACCAAACGTAAGAAAAAAGACGAAGAAGAAGAGGAGGACGAAGACTTGAACGACTCAAACTATGATGAGTTTAGTGGTTACAGCGGCTCCCTGTTCTCCAAGGATCCGTACGACAAGGACGACGAGGAAGCGGATGCCATTTACGATTCGATAGACAAGCGAATGGACGAGAAGCGTAAGGAGTATCGTGACCGACGGCTGCGTGAGGATCTGGAGCGTTATCGCCAGGAGCGACCGAAGATCCAGCAGCAGTTCAGTGACCTCAAACGCTCCCTGGCCAGCGTCACGTCGGAGGAATGGTCCACCATACCAGAGGTGGGTGACAGTCGCAACAGAAAGCAGAGGAATCCCCGGGCGGAGAAGTTCACACCGCTGCCGGATAGTGTGCTATCGCGGAGTCTGGGCGGCGAGTCATCCTCCACGTTGGATCCCTCGTCTGGCCTGGCCTCTATGGTTCCTGGAGTGGCCACACCTGGCATGCTAACACCCACGGGAGATTTGGATCTGCGAAAGATTGGCCAGGCTCGTAATACCCTGATGACTGTGAAGCTATCGCAGGTTTCCGATTCCGTAACCGGTCAAACGGTGGTGGATCCCAAGGGCTACCTTACCGACCTGCAGAGCATGATTCCCACCTATGGCGGCGATATCAATGACGTCAAGAAGGCCCGCTTGCTGCTGAAAAGTGTGCGCGAAACGAATCCCAATCATCCGCCCGCTTGGATAGCCTCTGCCCGTTTGGAGGAGGTCACCGGCAAGGTTCAAATGGCCAGAAATCTGATAATGCGCGGCTGCGAAATGAATCCCCAGTCGGAGGATCTTTGGCTGGAGGCAGCACGCCTCCAACCGCCGGATACAGCAAAGGCGGTCATAGCTCAAGCTGCTCGTCATATTCCCACTTCGGTCAGGATTTGGATCAAGGCTGCCGACTTGGAGACAGAAACGAAAGCCAAACGTCGCGTTTTCCGCAAGGCCTTGGAGCACATTCCCAATTCCGTCCGTCTGTGGAAAGCCGCCGTGGAGCTGGAGAATCCAGATGATGCCCGCATCCTGCTTTCCCGAGCTGTGGAGTGCTGCAACACCAGTGTGGAACTGTGGCTGGCTCTTGCCCGCTTGGAAACCTACGAAAATGCCCGAAAGGTGCTAAACAAAGCCCGCGAGAATATACCAACGGATCGTCAGATTTGGACAACTGCTGCCAAGCTAGAGGAGGCCAATGGCAACATTCACATGGTGGAGAAGATAATTGATCGTTCGCTTACTTCGCTTACGGTCAACGGGGTGGAGATCAATCGCGATCACTGGTTCCAGGAGGCCATCGAGTCGGAGAAATCGGGAGCCGTCCACTGCTGTCAGGCCATTGTGAAGGCAGTCATTGGAATCGGTGTGGAGGAGGAGGATCGCAAGCAGACCTGGATCGATGATGCAGACTTTGTAAGTATTATTATTCCATTAATCTTTTGAGAATTAACACGAAGTATACATCTTCCAGTGCGCCAAGGAGAATGCCTTTGAGTGTGCCCGTGCCGTCTTCGCCCATGCCCTCCAGGTGTTTCCCTCCAAGAAGAGCATTTGGCTGCGAGCTGCTTACTTCGAGAAAAACCATGGAACCCGTGAGTCCCTGGAAGCCCTGCTGCAGCGTGCCGTTGCCCATTGTCCCAAATCGGAGATCCTGTGGCTGATGGGCGCCAAATCCAAGTGGATGGCCGGCGATGTGCCAGCGGCGCGAGGTATTCTCTCGTTGGCCTTCCAGGCCAATCCCAATTCCGAGGACATTTGGTTGGCTGCCGTTAAGTTGGAATCGGAGAACTCGGAGTATGAACGGGCGCGGCGTTTGCTGGCCAAGGCCAGAGGCTCGGCTCCCACGCCCAGGGTGATGATGAAGTCAGCCCGTCTGGAATGGGCGCTGGAGCGATTTGACGAGGCTCTGCGGCTGCTCGAAGAGGCCGTCGAAGTGTTCCCCGATTTCCCCAAACTCTGGATGATGAAGGGTCAGATCGAGGAGCAGCAGAAGCGGACGGATGATGCGGCTGCCACCTACACGCTGGGCCTGAAAAAGTGCCCCACATCCATTCCCTTGTGGATTCTGTCCGCGAATCTGGAAGAACGCAAGGGAGTGCTGACCAAGGCGCGATCCATCCTGGAACGAGGTCGCCTGCGTAATCCCAAGGTGGCTGTTCTCTGGCTGGAGGCCATTCGTGTGGAATTGCGTGCGGGTCTCAAGGAGATAGCCAGCACCATGATGGCCCGAGCCTTACAGGAGTGCCCCAATGCCGGCGAGCTCTGGGCAGAGGCCATCTTTATGGAAACGAAACCTCAGCGAAAGACCAAGTCTGTGGATGCGCTCAAGAAATGCGAACACGATCCGCATGTGCTGCTGGCTGTGTCGAAGCTCTTCTGGTCGGAGCACAAGTTCTCCAAGTGCAGGGATTGGCTAAATCGAACGGTAAGAATCTAGATATTAACTTTCCTATTTGCCAAGTCAAGCTAATCATTGATTTATTGCAGGTTAAAATCGATCCCGATCTGGGCGATGCCTGGGCCTATTTCTACAAGTTCGAATTGCTTCACGGCACGGAGCAGCAACAGAAGGAGATCCTGGATCGCTGTATTGCCGCTGAGCCCACGCACGGCGAGTCCTGGTGTCGAGTCAGCAAGAACATCCAAAACTGGCAGTTCAAAACTCCGGATACGCTGCGAGCCGTTGTCCAAGAACTGTCCATACCGATTTAAGCTTAAGTTTCATTTGATTAAATACATATTTTCCTGTGCAGTCCTAGTGCTGCATCTCTCGATATCCCTTAACAATCCGATAGACTTCCTTAAAGTGCTTGAAGATGAACTCGCAGAGAAAGAGCCCAAAGCTGGCGGCAGCTCCACAGCCAAAGATGCCCAAGGCATAGCGGCATTCGGTGATGCCGATAGAGACAAAGCCACCCACTCCGCCCTCGCACTTGGGCTTCTGGGGTATCCACTTGCGATCCTCGCGATTCACCAGGCTCACCTCCCGTTGCCAACGTAATCTGGGTGATAAAATTGGTCAACATTTGTTGTGAACTCTAATTCTAGGTATTAATCTTACTGCCTTCGCATGAGTTCCTTGTAGGGAAAATTCTTTCTGGTTGGAATGGCCAGCATGGGCAGCTGGAATGGCTCCAGTTCCATCAGTCCACACTTTTCCGGCTCACTGAAGGTATCGCTGACAATCTGATAGCCCGCCTGCAGTTCGACTTGGTAAGCAAACAGGCCAGTCCTCATCCTCTCCATGCCCAAAACTGGTCGAATATAGACATTGTCGCCTTTGGAGGCGATTTTCTTGTGATACAAGTTCTTGGTCACCGGATCCGTGGACTCGGTAAAGTATATCTTATTGTACTGCGTATCCTGGACTCCAATTTCCAGGGGGGATTGTCCTAGATCAGCGAGGGATCTAATCGCATCCGAGGGGCTCTGCAGCAGAGCGACTATATTGGCCGAAAATGAGGTAAACAAGAAGAGAGCCGCCACGAATGTGGTGAAAACTATGATCCTTGCCGATCGATTTCGCACCTCCACATAGAATCCCTGCTGGCACATGGCACCCCACACAAAGTTCAGCGTATCCATGTAGGCCATGTCGTGGGTGTGGGGCGAAAAGAGCAGCTCCAAAACCAAGACAACCGTGGTTATGATCAGCAGCATTAAGATCGACATCCACACATCGTTCTCGAAGGGCATGGCAAAGATATTGGCCACTGCCGAAAGCGGTGGCTGCCTGAACATAATCCCAGCTCTTACTCGATACGTTTCGGCCACAAAATCCACCAGAGCAACGCGATCCAATCTCATAAAGATGGCCAACTGGGCAAAGTCCAGTTCGTAGCGCTGGAAGCGACCCATCAGGCCATCGAAGGAGCCATTGGGCTGCCGCCAGCCATAGTTGACGGTTTGATAGGTATTGTAACTGAAATCGAAGGGACTTAGTTAAAAGAATTAATTATATAAATTGATCTCACCTTATATTCAACCTATTGGCCAGTTCCAGCATCAATCGATGATTCACCTTCGATATAGTATCAATATGCCGCAGCGACAGGTCCTCAATGTTGGTAAAGAGATCCGGAAAGGCTATAACTATGGCCGTATTGAAGACAATCCCCTCCAGATTTTGCCTATAAGTAATTGCCGAACCAAAGTGCTGCAGGGCATGGATAATATGCCTCCGATTTCGAATGTTCTTGCCCATCAATGTCCTCTTCAGGGGCTTCCAAGCAGCCACCTTATACAAGTCTATCAGCGTCGAGGTAAAGTTACCATCCAGGGTCTCGTAGTGAAAGACCCTCAATTCGCTATCCGGTGGAATGAATATCTCGGGATCCTCCAGCAAGTCCATGTCTTGCTCATCCTCAGTGAGCAGTAACCAAAAGCGATTCGTGGTGAAGTAATTGTGCTCCGAGGCTGCTGACCAACGGAGCAGATTCAGGGCACATTCGCTGCGGAATTCCAGCATAAGGATGCCCAATTTGTAGGACGACATGGGCAGGACAAACGACGTGGCCCAGTGGGTGGAGTTGTTGGCATGGAAAGTCTGGGGCGGTGGAGCTTCCTTCAGCTCGTCCAGGACATCGACATATCGCAGGTCCCTCAACGTGGACGCCGTACTGACCTGCACATAGAAATCATTGAGGTTGAAGTGCTGCCACAGCGTCCAAAGGCGGGCATCCGCTGAGAAGGGGAAAAAACAGATGCAGAGAGAGAAAAGTAGAGTATTTAATTTAATTTATAACATTATATAAACAGCTAGAAAGATAAAAAAGCAAATAAAGGGTCAAAAATATCAAAAGAAAAATATTCTGAAAATTAAAAGACAAAAACATGCTTGAGTAGCTTTCCTCATCAGTATCTTTATCTTCAAAAAAATAAATGGCTGCCGCTAAGTTTTAGAACTGTTCTCGAGGTTTTTCGTTGACTGTTTACATAAAAAACTTTTACAACTCTCCCAAAATATATTCAAGGAACATCCGAGATTGCTAGTTTTATTCTCCGTGCATTGTTGGGTCATAAATTTGAGCGAAAAGCACATTGCATGCAGAGGGTTAATTCACCAATGTCCGTGTGACAAACGACCAGCATCAGACTGTGAACGCCATGGTGGCGATAGTAAGCGACTAGCATATCCGGCAACTGATTGCCCCACGGTGTTTTCCAGCTCGGATCCGCATCCTCTCGGGAATTGTCGCTCCGCCAGCTGCCAGTGACACGTGGCGTGGCCGCACTGACAGCGAGGAAAAATAGCAGGGGTAGCCGGAGGAGCCGGCGTATAACTTGAACTTTCATCACTCCGAATATTAACGAGTTGCTGTCCTTTCGCTTTTGCATTTCCGCTCGCAGGTCCTGGCTTTTATAGCCAAAAGACATTCCGCCGGTAATTGCATTCAAGAAATTGCATTAAAATTATGCATTGATTACACTTCACTGCACATCCTTCAGCCGGGCAGGGCCGGGCAGGCCAACCATTCCTCTCTGCCCCCATCAGCTGTCATTACGTTGGGCAATCTTCGCGTGCAATTTCGCGACAACTGCAATTGGTCATCGATGGCGTTTAATTGGTCCAAGCAAGTGGCGCACAAATTGTGCTCGGCGGAAAGTGCGGACAAAGTCAATTACGTGTCAACGACGACCGGAATGGAGAAAGTTGGGCTCCGACTTTCAGGACTTTGGATAATCACCTCCTCGTAACTTTCACGGTCGCCACGGTGGTTTGTGGGTTCCACTGAAGAAGTTTGAGAAGTTTCTCTGTTACTTCTGGTTTTTTGTTTAATTTGGAATTAAGAAATGTTTAATTTCCGGAGGAAGTAGGATTCAAGTAAAAAATGTTTTTCCTCATAATTTAAGGGAAGTCTATGGGAAACTACAAAAAATGTGTTGAAAACATTACATATACCAGCTCATCGACCATATATATTTAGTAAATCTTTTAATTTATCCTTCCAATTTATCTATAAAACTACAAATTTCCTTTTTCTCTACTTAATTGCCTCAAAAAGTGCGCCACAATCACATAAACTACTCTTAAACCAAACCAACCGACTCTCCCATTCTTTTCAAGTTAAATTGAGCGTGGAAAATCTTCTTTCCGGCTTAAAAACCAACTTTAAATAAGCTGAATAAAATCATTTAAAGAGCCAAGTTTCAGGCCAAAAGACAGAGGCATTAAGAAGCAATTAAGAAAATTGAATAGAAAATAAGAGAGCAAAAAAAGTAACCAAATTTGACCAAACATTGGGGGGGAAATACACATGTGTATAAACATAGATTTCGCAAGATGGCAGGCTGGAACTGGTATTAGCCTGATGTCGCAGGACAATAACAAAAACAATGGCAAGGACATGGCTCGGCCCACACATACGACATTAACACAATTACAATCTGAACATGTGTTAGTCTTGCTAAGACATGCGTTGACTATAAAGAAAAATCCAATTAAAAGTGATAAAAGTTATTGAAGCGTAGCGCAGCCAGAAGGAAAAACCGTCGGAGAATAACAGCAGGAAAAACAAATGGCCGAAAAGCGCAAAGATGCCAGGGGACAGGGAAGCGAATGGAGGCCGGAAAGGAAGGCCTACAAAATGGCCGTACAAAGTGGCTGCCATTAGTGGCATTGGTCCCGGACTATACGTAGCGCTGATTGCAACACCAGATTATCACACAGATTTGGCGAGTGGCGAGACCTGCCAAGGACGAATCGAAAGGTTGGGAGTTGGGGCTGGCTAATCATTCATCAGCCGAAAACGAACAGGAACGTGCTGATTTTCCACTCTGAAAACATTTTCCGGATCAATTAAAGTTTGCAAAGGAAAAAGGAAGATAATTTGGAAGAGGGTAGCTGAATTTTAGATCGCCTTGTTAATTGGGTCGAAAGAATATCTGAATGGCTTGATGAAAGAAACATTGTATATCTAAGTTGTGTAAGTAAATAATATAAAACAAGCAAGGAGATAGCTTTGGTAAGCCAAAATTTGTTAACTTTTTCAAATTTTTCAAAATAAAACAAGGAATTTAAACAAATTTTTTCAATAATTGTTAATCTATTTTAAATAAAACAATATAGGCATTGCATAGAAAATGCATCTTTCCTTTAAATCGAGACTCAATATGATAGATTTATTAAAAGAGGTAATTGAATAAAAATTTCTCCCAAGAATAGTTTACAACATTTTGATGGCTTATTTATACCCTTTTTTTTGCTTAAACTCTTCATCATTTCTGTAACATTTTTCGGCTCTTACTTAAACCCAAACTTTAACACAATGAACATTCTTTTCACTTTGCAGTGAGTAATTCGCCGTTGTTAGATGGCGACTCGGCCATTAATCATTTTGTTCATGCTCCTGGACGTGCGCCTGTCATGTTGAACTACTTTTATAATTTTCACGCTGTGTGTTCGCCTGGTCAGTTAATTTTTTATTACTTTACTCGTACTCGTAACTGGGTACTCGTGTAATCCAAATGGGATAAAAAAAAGTTTATGATTGCCCTTCACATGGAGTGAGTTTCGCTTTCATCCCGTACTTCAAATGGCTGTTTGTCGGGTTTATTGAGCGTAAATTAATGCAAATCTGTAGCGAAGGGTTTTGGTGACCCATTTGAGGGTTGAGCCTTTGAAGGCATTGCAATTATCGGAGATCTTTCGCTTGACTGCACAAGTTTGCGGCGATTTGCATAAGGTACACAAGACCGAAAATCTTTGACAATTAGTGTATGTATTTATAGAGCCTTTTGGTAACCTTTGCTACCTTTTTCCCCTTGGGGGCTCTGTTATTGCGTGTGTTGTATTTGTGTAGCCTTTCGGCTAAGCTAAATTGAAGCATGCTTGATGTTTATTATGCAACCACAATGTGCTACTTTGTGCTACCTTTTGGCTTTCACGCCTTTGAAATACATTTAATCCATCATTGCACAGACACACATGTAGAAAGTAGACTAGGATGGACCTTCTAAGGGCTGAGTTGGGTCTTTTAACCACCGAGAGTGAATTTCATAAAAATTACGTATTCGACCCATGGGTAAGCTTTTTAAAAATCACGTATACGACAGGTAAGCGGGGTTAAATAGTTAATAATTTTTTAAAACAATGTATTTGAATCTCTAAATATTTTCCAATAAATGAAATTAAATTTACTCCCTTAAACAAGGTTTTTTTTCTCAATCAAAATCATATTTAAAGTAATAAAAGCACCCGAGAAATGGCACCTTGATATTCCTTTACATTTCTTATCCATTTAACCAGATATTTTATTGAAAAAGAAAGCACATGTGGCAAATCCTGTCAGGCCACCCTATTGCTCATACATATCCATTCAAAGGAAGCCGGCCTAGCCCTTGGCCATGTCTGACTGTCTACAGCTTTATTGACTCCCCGTTTTCAATTTGCCTGAACATAAGAGCGCCCCGAGAAACCTGTTGAAAAGGTGCAAAATCGCTCATTCATTCGTTAGCTCGTCCTCGTTTACCTGGCGCCCTGCCCTCCGCCCTCCGCCCTTCGCCCTTGTTGGGCAAACACGCTTAGGCAGCCTTATCAATCAAAGGTATCTCAACGTATGTATATGGACTGGAGAGCACACCCAGCCAGGAGATACAGATACAGGACACGCCCACACATATGTTATTAATATGGGTGCCATTTATCAAGGGCCGGGACCCTTGAATCCCTGAATGGTGCGACGAAGCTCCTCAATGCAATGTGTCTGATCAAGTCAAATTCGGATTAAATTGTGGGCCTCCTCTTCTGTTCATTTTATATTTTTTTCCTCGCTTTTTTCTTAAGTATTTTATGGTCGTTTGTCGTGCGAGGTGAGCGTGAGTGTGGTGAAAGCGATTTAAGTTAAATCGTTTCTCCAGGCGTCGTCAGGTGGCTAATGAAATGGGCTGCGATGTGATATCACAGGGCAATTAATATTGATTGGCAACTCATAAATTTGCCGGGATAATTAATGGCGTGACGGAAATGAAGATAAATCTATTGGTAGGCTCTTTGGAATGCCTCTGATTGAGATGGTGTGGATTTTTCCAGTTAATTGATAAAGGAATTGTGGGATTTTTATAAGGGATTCGGTTTAAGAAAGGAAGTGTGTGAGGAAATTAAATATAATTGGGAGGTTTCATTGAGTAACAAGGAATTTTATCAATGGGTTCCTTGACAAGGGTCTTGTTAATTATATCATATTATTAACCATACATTTCAGGCACTTTACTACCTAAATGTTTCCTAAATATTTTCAATAGTGAAAGCTTAATCCTCGCCTCGGTAAGCCCCTTATCGATTTCCATCTATACCCAATAATACTAACCTTACTTCCCTTAATGCTCCATTAGATTAAACCACAAAATTGCTCTTTTTTTTTGGATGTAAAGTAAAGCTCAATATGTCAAAGTTCGTTGGCCATTGACATTAATTAATGGAATGTAAAACGAACAGAAGCGGCAAACAGCAGGAGAAGCAGCGTGAACAGATAGTCAAGCAATTAGGCCCCGAAGCTGGCAGGGAGCAAGGAGAAGGATCTCCGCCGGATACGGCAGCTTCGACGGATGCCAGGGAACAAGGACACCGGGCTTGGGACTTGGGGGAGATGGCTATCGCGTATAATTTGTGAAAATTGATGATTTGTTTAGATTTACGAATGAGCGAACAAAACGAACCAAATTGGCACGTAGCAAGGACGAAAAGGAAATCCGCACAAAGGCGAAGCAAGGTGTTTCCATGCCGTTTTCCGCAGAACGAAGGCTTCAAGGTGTTTGCTAATTGATTCGATATAGATAAATGACCCCTGAAAGGGCCAGAGACCACCGCCAGATAAATGATTAATGAGCCTTTTCTATGGGTTTCTGCGGAAAGTGCTTCGGCCTAGCCATTTCCGGGCATTCTATTCCATACTTTCTAATTACTCCGTGTCCATGGCAAGGCCTAGGATGCCGAACTCCAATCGCCACTAGAAATTTGAATCCTGCTCCGGCCATAAGCCTTAATTACTTGTTGATTATAAATTATGGCCGGGGAGGCCTCTCGACTGGGCAACTGATTAAATAACTCAATTAGACGGAAGGCAGGCAGGCATGCTGTCTGCGCAGCTCATCAACTACTAGTTGGGCTGAGAAATATACACAAATGAGTGATGATTGGGGGCAGGGTGGGTGAATATAGAGTCCATTATGGGCCTTTGTGGAAACTTAATATTAGTTACTACGTTGGTTGAGAGTATCAAGCTAGGGTCTGTAATTATCAGGGATCTTTAGTAATTGCTATGCTTGGATATTTTGAATTAGGATTAACAAGCACTTAAACGCAATTAAGGGAAAGTAAGACGCAAGTAAGCCCTTTATTAAGTGTTTCTAACCACTAATTGAAATGTTTATGTTTTAAATATATTTCTGAGCATTCTTAATAATAGGAAAAATTTGATTTCTTACTAATAAAGAATTATAGTTAAACAATTTAATATTTTCATTGATTATTAAGCGATACCAACAAATTAAAATCAATAAAAAATATGTCTAAAAGTATGCAATGAAATTTTGTAGGCTCAAACTCTTTTGTGATTTTGATGTCTCGTAGGATGAGGCACTTTGTAGCATACTTTTGGGTACACTTTCAATTGATTTAAGAAATCTGTGCTATTTCCGGGTCGTCCTTAATAAGTACCTCTTCTGTTTTAATAATTATATCTTGAATATAATTAGAATTACTAATTTCTACTAATTTTAAAAAGAAAATACCCAGCATGAACCACTTAATCTCTGAACAACTAAGGATAAGATACGCTCGGTGCTACCATAAGTGTGCGAAAGATACATCACTGGATAAACCACAGCGAACACATTCTATTTTTGGGGAAACAGAATTATCGGGCGGGTAATTCCCTTATATTACCCACTCGTCCACGAAGTAATCTAAACGAAGTGCCTCAGAACCAATTAAGATCGAATATATGAGAGCCCACGTAAGACGCCAACGGATCCGCACACTTCGCCACTCCACGTAAATAGATAAGGTCCCGCCCGATACTGTATGGCTGCGACAGAGATAATGGGCCCAGGGAATGGCGAGATTCGGATTTTTTCTTAACTATTTTTCATTAATTTGCGCGATATGGCCGGGGACTATTTAAAGATGCCTCCGGAGGCTTTAGGGTGTTAAAACTGAAATGAAGTGCGTACGATTGCCATTGCTCCTGCTCATTGGCCTCCTGGCTGCTCCGGCTGCCTGGGGCCGTGTTCCCTATCCCATGGAGGTGGAGTTACCGCCACTTATCCCTGAGGACGAGATCATTGAGCGGCCCATCGTTGCTCCCCAACCCGTGGGCCGTGCAGGAGGTGAGTGTCCACCAAGAAAACATCTTAAAATGTTTAACAAAATTAATGTTCTTCCTAGCCTGCAGTGTGACGATTCGCGGAGGTCTTCCCAGCCCCCAGCCCGTGTACCTGAAGACCAATTCCGAGGACTTTTATCCCTTCTCTGATGTCGGTGCCATGGAGTTCGAGTCGGGTGGCTCTCTCCAGCTGTGGTGTCCCTCGGGCTTCAACACTCACTCGGAGAACCTCCTCACAGCGAGCTGCGTGAGTGGCACTACCTTCAGCGTGGGCGGAACCCACTTTGAGTTCAAGGATCTGTACTGCAAGTCCTGGCCCGGCTTCAAGGCTGTCAAGTCCGGAGCCACCTGCAACGGCGGCATTGTGATCCGCGTTGGCTTCGAGATCACTTCCTCCCGTTTCGCCGAGCAGATGCAGATCTGCTTCAACGAGCAGGAGGAGGTGACCCGCTACACTCGCCACACGCTGGAGCCCGGCAGCAACTACTACGAGACCGGAGTGGCCAGGATCACCTTCCAGACCGCCGGCTATTTCGGAGGCAAGAATGTGGACAAGCTGTACACGCAGGCCACCCAGCTGGAGACCATCAACAACGACCTGGGCGGCGATGCCGAGAAGTACTTCGACAGTGCCACCAATGTGTACCTGGCCCGCGGTCACCTGGGCGCCAAGGCTGACTTCGACTATGCCCCCGAGCAGAGGGCCACCTTCCTGTTCATCAACGCCGCTCCCCAGTGGCAGACTTTCAATGCCGGCAACTGGGCTCGCGTCGAGGACGGTCTGAGGGCCTGGGTGTCCAAGAACAAGCTCAATGTCAACTGCTACACCGGTGTCTATGGTGTGACCACTCTGCCCAACAAGCAGGGCGTGGAGACTCCTCTGTACCTGGCCAAGGATGCCAACAATAACGGCCTGATCCCCGTGCCCAAGATCTACTTCCGTGTGGTCATCGAGCCCAGCAGCCACAAGGGCATCGTCTTTGTGGGCGTCAACAATCCCCATCTCACCGAGGAGCAGATCAAGCGCGACTACATTGTCTGCACGGATGTCAGCGACCAGGTGACGTACATCAACTGGAAGAAGACGGACATCAAGGCCGGTTGGTCCTATGCCTGCGAGGTGGCCGACTTCCTGAAGACCGTCAAGCATCTGCCCGCTCTGACCGCCAAGGGAGGCCTCCTCGTCTAAGTGGTGATCAAAATAAAGTCCAAAACCTTTCAGAATTTTATTTCCAAAGAGCATGCCGATGGGGATTATCACTAAGGGGATTTTTAGTCGATTTCCTCCACTTGTTTTCATGGTATTCTTGATCCAGTCCATGTGCATGTAGACGTTGGTGTACACCGAGGGCAGGACCTTGGAGCCGCAACCGATGCGATAGCTCACCACCCCATACACAGTCGTGTTGAGAATCAGTGGACTGCCGGTGTCACCAGCACAAGGATTCTCAGTTAGACTGTTGTTGAGGTTTCCGGCACACAGCATCTCGTCCATGAAGGTGTTCAGCGTTTTCTTGCAGGTCTCTCGGGTGAGTAGCTCCACGTCGATGCTCATGAGTCGGGAGGACAAGAAACCGCCCTAAAAAAAAGGGAGTCATTATTATTTGACTGGCTGACTTGGGAAGAAGGTTCACCATTAACATCCGGCCCCAGCCCAGAACCGTGTAGTTGAGACCCGGTTCCGGCTCGGCCTCTGGCAGATCGATTATGCCCACTTGAGGATTGTACATGGGCAGGTTCCTCTTCAGCTTTATCAAGGCTATGTTGTGGGTGTTGTAAGCCGTAAAGCCGTCCGGCACGAAGATCTTCTTCACGGGCATTATCACCGAGTACCTGGGCAGGTACCTTAGGCGATTTACGGTTCCAGCCACAACGACCACAAACCGATTGCGATGCTGGATCTTGCGTTGGCTTTTCGGTTAAAGGGGAGTTCGGAATGAGTAAGTCCATTTGAAGATAGTTCCCTTAGAGAGAGCTATACCTACTCCATGACGCAGTGGGCGGAGGTCAGGACGAAGGAGGGCGAGACAATGACACCGCCGCAATAGTGATTGTCCCCGAAGTAGACGCTGGGTGTTCGGGACCGCAGGGAGACCACATATTTGGCCAGTTCCAGGGTTTTCTCATGGCTGAAAGACGGACTCGAGAGGCGCTTCATCCGCCGGCGGAGGTACAGGCTCTCTCCAGCATCGGAGGCCGGCAGCAGGAGCAGGAGGAGCAGAAGGAACAGGAGGAAACTACAAACGTTTCCGGATACATTATGTTTAACTACTGACATTACAAAGAACTTAAAAAATATGACAGTTGACACGTTCGTCATGGTGTAGCTACGATTTAGAAAATATTGTGGAGTTATATATATATATATAGACTTCTCTTCTCGTTCTTAAGTATTTATTATTTTAATATTCCAAAACATTTACAAATCGGATACAAACATGCAGTTAAGTGGCTAAAAAATGTACCAGAACAGCACCATAAAGCAACAAGAGAGAAACGTGGCTAACGTTGCCTAAATTTTCTATAATTGTCCTCCGGATCCAGTCAATATTTTGGAACACATCGGTGTACACCGAAGGCAATTCGGCGTCGTCACATCCCACGATGTAGCTCACGATCCCGTAGACCGTGCCATCGTAGAGCAACGGAGCACCACGGTCACCGACACACGGTTGCTGGTCCAAATTGTGGTGTTTGTTTCGGCCGCACAGCAGATCTTTTTTTTTGATGACCAGCTTCCTGGCACACTCCGTGGAGTTGAGTATTTTTACGGTGATATGAAGGATCTTGGCGCTTATCGGACCGAACTGTAAAGGGAGTCTTTATATGGTTTTTCCTTAAGTGCGATCTACTAACGTGGAACATTCGACCCCAACCCGGGACCCTGCATATGGTTCCCTCTGTGATCGGTCTCAAGGGCAAGTTGGCTATGGCGATGAAGTCGTTGTCCCTGGGCAATGCCCATTTTAATATCATGATAGCAATATCCTCTTCATTTCTGAGTGTGAAGTTATCCGGCACCTTAATATCCTTTACCGGGGTATGGAAACTCCTACCCTCCTGGTATCTCAGCCTATTGGGTGTCCCGGCCACAACAAGTAGAATCCGGGGGGAATATAAGTCCCTGTGGCTGCTGTTTCGTAAAAAGGATTAAATAGTGTCACCCTTTCCAGAATCAAGGAACCCAAATACGCACTTGAACACGCAGTGTGAGGATGTCAAGACGAATAGCGGCGACAGTATGACGCCTCCACAGAAGTGGTTGTCTCCGTAGTACTTGTGCGCGGTCCTCGTCCTTATGGAGACCATAAATTTGGCAAGGATAAGGGAGTACTCGTTGAATGTGGCATAGGACATGCGTCGGGTCCGATTCAGAGATATAGCGGACTCATTCTGAAAGAGGTCAGCCCTAGAGGCGACTAGCAGAAGGAGTAGCAAGCTCAAGATGTTTACAAATGTCATGACAGCTCTGGCAGCCGGAGATATGTATATTTTCTTTCGGATTTAAAACTGACAAGAGGATGTATAACTTCAGGTATTTATTCAGGCTTAACTTGAAAACCTAGACCAGTAGGCCACTGACCGAGAACTGGGGCAGGTGAGTGACCTTCTTGCGGAACTCGGGCACCTCGCAGGCGTAGGAGTAGCCGGCGGTGATGTCGGTCTTCTTCCAGCTGATCCAGTTGATCTTGTCGCTGACATCCGTGCAGAGGATGTAGTCGCGCTTGATCTCCTCCAGGCTCAGATGCGGGTTGTTCACGCCGATCAGGACGATGCCCTTCTTGGTCGAGGGCTCGATGACCACGCGGAAGTAGAGCTTGGGCACGGGGATCAGGCCGTTGCCGTTGTTGTCGTGCGCGAGATACAGTCCCCTCTGTTCGCCATTCTTGTTGGGCAGCGTGGTCACGCCCCAGACTCCCGTCCAGCACTCCACATGCTTATTCTGCTTGGACACCCAGGCACGGACACCGTCCTCCACGCGAGCCCAGTTGCCGGCATTGAAGGTCTGCCACTGGGGAGCGGCGTTGATGAACAGGAAGGTGGCCCTCTGCTCGGGGGCAAACACAAAGTCAGCCTTGGCACCCATGTGGCCGCGGGCCAGGAAGACGTTCTTCGCCGAGTCGAAGTAGCGAGACGAGTCCATGTCCAGCTCCTTGTCGATGGTCTCCTTCTGGACCGCCTGCGTGTACAGCTTGTCCACGTTCTTGCCCGCAAAGTAGCCGCCGGTACCGAACGTGATCCTGTCCACGCCGGTGGCATAGTAGTTGTTTCCGGGCTCCAGGCGGTGGTACACGTACCTGGTCACCTCCTCATTCTCGTTGAAGCAGACTTCGTACTGCTTGGCGAAGCGGGAGCCGGAGAGCTCGAAGCCCACGTTGATCAGAGTGGTGCCGCCGTTGCAGCTGGTACCGGACTTCTTGCCCACAAAGGCTGGCCAGGATGTGCACTTGATGGCGGACAGATCGTGCTCCTTGCCGTCGATCTTGAAGGTGGAGCCGCTCACACACTTGGCGGTCACCGATTTTCCGGAGAGGGGAGAGGCCAGGCTGCTGGTGCAGTGGAACTCGATGTCCTTGTCCTTCGCCACGTCCACGTAGCCGGTATCGGAGAAGCCAACGATCTCGGAGGTTCCTGTCTTGATCAGCAGCGGCTGGGGATCCTTCAGCTCAGAGCTGCGGATCTTGATGGAGCAGCCAGCTAAAACGGATCCAAGGAGCGAATGTCTTTAAGAAGCCCCTTTGGTGCCGCCTTTGGAACTCACCTGCTCTGGGCTCGATCTCATTAACCACTTCTGGCACCTCGGGCAACTCCCAGAGGAGGGTATCCTCCTCCTGCGGCAGAATCCTGGCCTGGACACTGGCCAAGATCAGGCCACTCAAGGCAATCAACACTAGTCCCTTCATGTTTCGCAACTGGTTGGCTCCATCGGGAGGGCCAGTGCTTTTAAACCGCCAAAACCCAGCGATTTCTGATTAGATTCCCCTGATTGCGGCCATGTTAGCGGCTTGGTATCGCCACTTGTCGATGCTTTGATTGCTTCACGTGTCCCCCCCAGATTCGGCTGCTCCGCTCCCAGCATTATCATTTAATTAGTTTTCGGCCAACCGTGATTAGGCTCTTCTCCCGCGTGGAGTGGAGCTCCAAATTAAATTCTCGGCATCCGGATGGAGCTCCTTCACACTTCACGTGCCCGGCACGTTTCCTTATCGTCGCAGTAATCGCTTTCTGTTTTTTTTTTTCTCTCACAAATATCAATTGTTTATTATTTATTATTATTTTAGGGTAAGGTATACATCAAACTCACATTTATTGGTTAGTTTTTAACTGGCTGTCTAGTGTGTTTTGTTTTGGGCGCAAACTGTTCTTAAGATTACCTACAATATGTACAAATACAACATTTATAGATATGGTTATTACTTTGTTCTGTATTTTATTTACGTCACTGATATCAACTAGAAATGTCTGGAAGTATTTACAAAGTAATTTCCTTAGCACTTGATAAACATTTTAAACGTTTATTGTTTAACTTTCTTTTGTTATTTTTGTTTTTATTGTGGCTGTTACATTGTGCGACTTTTATTTTGGTTAAACAAGCGGTTTTTGTAATTTATTTTTTTATTTTACTAATTTTAAAGCTTATATTTGGGCTTTGTTCTTCGTTCGGAACACAAAATAGCGGCATCTAACTCTTTGAGAGCTACAGTTGTATTTATTTCTTATGGTTTTTTAAAGAAAAGTTTACTATTTATATGGGTTTACATTTATATTTATTGCTATTATTGTTCTTATTATTTAATTAATTAGTTGGCCAATTTATATACATTCCACACAAATCTTTTGAGATATAAGAACAGAAATTAGAATGAAACCAAATAAAAATGTCTGCAATTAAAAGAAAATTTCTTTCGAAAGAAGTTTGAAATATTTGTAAACTAAAAACTTACTCTTTAGATTTAAATACAGATTCTTAGACAGAATATGAGAGTTTAAGCTAACAGACAGAATATTTTATAAATGTATGTTCTTGGCAAAAGCATAGTTAAGATATCTAGGTAGCGATATGACTTGGCTAAAAGTTATAAGAAATAGTAATTAAAGCCTTAAAGAATCTGTATTATTATATTTTTCTTGTAAATTTTGCATAATTGTATTTATTCTCCATGTTTTATGTACACTTAAAGCTGTAAACTTTGCTGGCATTTTTTTTGGAAATTTCGGCATTCAGAATATACTACCTCTTGGCCTTGGAAGAACCCCGGTTTCATCTCAGATCTACAGGAATATGGCGATCTGTGCGTATATCTCCACGGCCACAAGGAGGCCCATTATGGACAGATTCACAGCGCAGTAGACGCGTCGCAGTGGACGTCGGCGTTGACGCTGACCACAACACTGACCCTTCGTCCACTTTGGTGCCAGATGCTGGCTCTCGTCAGGATCGCCGTCGTCGTCGTCGTCGCCTGCGTCGCCTGTGTTCCCTGCATCATTGGTGTCGCCGTCACTTCCGCTTCCGGTGGCAATGCTGCCGCAGCTGTTGCAGCGGCTGCCACCACTGGACCTATCACTTTTTCCGGCAGCCGCAGTGGCTGCATTTCCATTTCCGGCTCCCGATTTGCATGGCGGCCAATGTCAAACCGACGCTAGCGACGAACTGCTGTCATAGGCCACCAAAAGCGAGTCGTTTTCATCGCTGCCACTCCCCGCACTCCGCTCCGACTCGTTGATGACCTCCAGCTGGGTCTGGGGCCTCGCGATTTTGTATTTATTGTGACGCTTGTTGATCAGCACGCTCCGGATGTTATTATTATGACGGCGGCCACTCCGCTGACCCTTGACCTTGACCAAAGCAGATCGAGGCTTGGACCTGGACTTCGAGGTCTTCGGCGCCCCCAACATGCTGCAGTCCGCGTCGTCCTGCTGCTGCTGCTGCTCCGTCAGCTCGTCATCATCGTAATAATCATAGTAGTCATCGTAGTCGTAGCCCACTTCGTCCTCCGTGTCCAGGCCATCGCCAAAGGCAGCCTCATCGTCATCATCATCATCGTCGTTATCGTCATCGTACTCGAAGTCGAAGTCGAAGATGGCACAGCATCCGCCGGAAGTGGAATCGATGCTATGACGGCGCCTTGACCTCTTGCTGTAGGTGTATGTGTGCGACTTGTGGGCACTAACACTCTTGTACATTGGCGCAAAAATGGCGGTTTTGGCCTGAAAGTAGGTGGGGGAGACAAGGGAGAAGGTATTTAATTAATACATTTTATTGATATGCCTAATGCCCATATTAAATAGTGGGAATTCATTAACCCTCCGTTGTACGACATTTCTATTATAGGTAGCGACTTGGCCTTCCAGGTAGCTTCCTAAAATTTAATTCTCTATCGATTTATGCATATGAGGATTTAAAAGGATCCTAGAACAGGACGAAAAAAGGATTTAAAAGTTACACCTTCGTATGTAATATAATGTATTTTTACTATGCTACCTGTTTATTATGGCAAATCTATATTCAGACTATTTCAAAAGTCATTAGAAGAGCGTGAAGTTGATCAAGGGGAAAATGTGATGATACAGTTATCCAACCGATATGCGAACAGTGGCCGTACAATAATAGCCGATAATTTTTTCGTCACATTGAATGGAGCTAAGCGCTTCGCTTCTATTGGACTTGCATTAGTTGGCACCATAAGAGCCAACAAACGCTGCATTCCACCAGAAATGAAGAAGGACAATTCTCGCCCTGTGCTTTCGTCGTTGTTTGGTTTTCATGAAAACCTTGTTTCAATCTGCAGCTATGTGCCGAAAAGAATAGAGCGGTTGATTTACTTTCTACCGTTCATTATAATAAAGCGTGTCAAGGCGAAGCAAAAACCATTGGCCATTCTATATTATAATGCAAAAAGCCGGTGTCGATTGTATGGATCAAATGGTCACGCATTTCACATCAAAACGGCCAACAAGTCGATGGACCTTGGCTTTCTTTGCAACATGTTGGATGTCATGGCATTGGCAGCGTTTTGTATTTGCAAGGAAGTTGATGGGCTCAGAAAAGTGATGCGAGACGCGATTTTCTGACGACTTTATCGGAAACATTGGTCCTTGCAAACATCGAAAATCGTATGAATAAACCAAGCGTCATTTCTCAGTTCGCCACTCGTTTGGCAACAGAATCATTTTTCGGCAAACCAATAAATATTCCTGGGAACATTGTTGTCAACCAACTAGCCGGTGCCGATACTCTCACAGCGAAGAGAGATTGTCGCCTTTGTTTACAAGGAGGCGATAAACTTCGTCGAAAAATTAGTTTTTTCTGTACTGCATGCAATAATCCAGTGTGCCAACAGTACTCAAAAACCGCATACACCTGTTTTGCTTGCCTTTTAGCGAACCCAGAATAAAAATTTTATCATATTTCACAATAAAATTGGATTGTAATAGCTTTTTCTTTCATCAACCTTCTTTGAAATAAGTCAAAATAAAGAACAAAAAGGCACAAAACAAAAATTGTATTTCTTCACAAACCCAAAATTTTTGTTCTATTATTTTTGCTTCTGTAGGTAGCTCAATACATGTCAAAACCAATAAGATAGGTAAGAAATTAAAAAAATATACCTGCGATGCTTCTAATTGACCTCGCATATGACATATATTCCCATACAAATGCATGTAAATACATAGGGGTCTGGCCAGACCCGGGTGTACAACCGAAGGTTTTAGAAAAGGTGTACAACGGAGGGTTAAGAATGTGCGAAATATCTATTAGTTTCGGGAGAATAAAATACTCTGGAGAGTTAAGGGGGGAATGTCTGCTAATTATCTCTATTTAATGTGAATCCTTATAATTGATTCCATAATTTGCGATATTTTATTAGTTTAAATATTTCCAGAGTGCTTTTTTAAAGTAATTACTTACTTTAAAAAACGAATTTATGGTTTTACGTTTTAAAATAATCTAAAAATAAATATTTTAAACTATTTTAAAGCATTTTCTATTCTTATAATAAAAGTTTTCGACGTTTTTAAAGATTTTTTGCCATAAAAATAAATAACAAAGTTTTATGAGTTTTGTTTGCAAGAGTTTATGTTCTTTTAACTTTATATTAATTTATAAAATGTTCTTAAAGCTTCTTAAAATCTTTTGCATTGAAATTAAATTTTATAAAAGAATGCATGAGTTTCAGGCATTATTTTTTAAAGTTTCTATGTATTTTTAACTTAAAAGATATTTATTTTTATGTATTTTAAAGTTTCTTAAAATCTTTCACAACGAAAACCAATCTAATAATAGAATTCATAAATTTCTGGCATTATTTGTAAAAGTTCTATGCATTTTTTAGCCTGAATCAAACTAAAATAAATCATATTTCCCATTAGCAAGTCCCCCGTTCGGCCATAAGGTGATGATTAATTGTCTTACCTCTGGCCCACGCCAAGTAATGCCCGAGCGAACCAAATTGTAGAAGCGAAGGACTCCCCACATGGCCAGCACCTGTTCGAATCGAGAAATGAGCAAAAAGAAAAATTGGAGAATCATAAATTTCCATTAGATAGATTGCCACTCCACACATACATTCACATACATTCGCACACATTCGTATTTCATCCCGATAGATACACGAGCTAACATTTTTATGCTGCGTAAAGGGACTAATGGACTTAGCTAGTAATTAAATTATTTATTACATCCATCCATGGAGCCATGGGTGGGATGTGAGCAAATCCAATTAGTCTCGATTGGGGATAAAAGCTGATGTTTCGGGAGCACACAACACACTTTCTTAGCCTCAGTAATCAAATTGTGACACCTATAGCTGCCGATACTGTTTCTTAAATTAAGAGTGACTGTGTTTGTATTTTTTAATCGTATGGCTTTTATAACGCGTCATGTTCAAGCTAATATCCTTTGAGAGACGCCTGTGTGCTCTCGGAAGTTCCTACGAATTCATCGCAGACGCATGCCGCAACAAAGATGAGTTCTTTAGCTTTGTGGACTACAGGCCCTGGAGAGGCTTCAGTCGCGGCTATGTGAAAGCCGATACCTACTTTTACCTTTACTATTGGTTCGTCCTTCTGTTGGGTCTAGGTGGAACGGTAGGTCATGGAAATCGAATAGCTCTTTGTAATCATTTCTTGAATTTCCCCTAGGCGCGCTGTTTATATAACTTTGCAGTGCTATTCTTGGCCAAAGAGGTGAACATCCCAAGCACCATGTGGCACAAAAATCGATTCCACGTAGTGCCACCAGCCTATGTCAGAAGATGGAATTTGGTGAAGGGTTTCATACAGATCAATGCCTGGATGCTTTTGTTGTACGCGGGATTTTTTGTAAGTTGTATTATTTAGTAATTATAATTTTATATTTGTTTTGATAAACTTAACATCTGTTCTAAGTATTTATAAATTATATATATCCTTTTTTAATAGGTATCACCCCCTCACATGTATCCCTGGCTGCTGGTCCGAGTCTTGAAATTTATTTCCAAGGTGCTAGGTGCCATTTTGGACTATATTCTGGGGCGCCTAGAAGGACAGCGAATTAGCACTACGTTTAATCTGATCGTCTCGGCACTGACCACCTGGTTGGTCCGTCAGGCCATGCACGCATTTGCTGCAGCTCGGAAACAGAATGCTGTCTGAGGATACCATAACTTGGAGAGACCATTTATCTTTAATTAATGTTTTAAAATATAATAAAATTAGTTTCATTCACTCAACATATTATCTCCTAAGCCCGGGAGCCACAGAAATCGCTGTTTATTTGGAAATCCATTAAAAAAGTGTCTAAAAGTATGCAATAATATATTTTACGTCAGAAATTTATTGTATATTTGCTTTAAAATATGTAGTAGCATACTTTTGGATTTAATTCAAATTAATTTGCAGTCCACAGCTAATTCTGTGTCACCCCTGATTCATATTTCTAAACTTACATTGATCAACGCTCGAGCGATAAAGAAGGCCACCTCAGCCTTGCACATGGCATCGAATTGCTGAAAGTAAACAAATTAAAAATGCATTAAATTAATTTAAATGTGATTTACCCATAATTTATTCTCACGAGTAGTTGGCTGGCAAAGCCAAACAAACAACTACTAATAAAGTTGGTAAATAGTTAGCTGCCTTCTGTTTTGGAAAGCAATTTACCAGCGTGGGCCGGTGGAGGGAAAGTTTTTAGCATGAAAATGGAAAGTTTGACTTAGAAGCGTAGCAGATTGAATTAATTCAGGCGGTTTACCCAGGGTCACGGGTTAAATAACAATCTCTGGGAAGCCTTAAGTGATAAACCACTTTGAGCTATTTTTAATTGCTTGCAAATTAACTTGGCTTTTAAAACACTTGTTAAATAGTGCACGATTTGAGTTATTTAACCGAAATAACAATTCGAAAACATTACTCGAATTCCAAAACAACAAATTAGTCAAATCCCCACGCCAACTCGTGCCAACAGAAAAGTTTCTGAAGCCAAAAAAAATGAGAAAAATGAATTTTTTTACCTTCTGAATTGCAATAAATTATGCATGAGGTGACAATTTTCCGGGAGAAAAAAAGCGTTCATTCGTTCGTTCGTTCGCTCGTTGTTCGTTGGCCCCCGGCTAAGGGCGGAAAAACAAACGAAACGACACAAAAAAAAAAAGCAAAACGGAAAGCAGGGAAAAGGAGAGCACACGTTCGTAATAGAAAAGCCAAAACAGCAAAAAACAAAAGAAAAAAATGCCCTGCGACATAGACAAATGTAAAATTCTAGGGGAAAATGGTGCAGAAAAATGCCCAACTCATTGCATATGTGCAGACGAGAACTAGATCCCCATGTGTGTGGGTCTGGTTGCCGCTGGTCTTTGAGTTTTCCGAATAGCACTACCCATCCCCCGGGTTTTCCCGGCTTTTCCGCTCTTTTCCCTAACACTGTGCCGCCGCCCTTTGTGCCGCTTTGACTTTGTCGCTGGCTTTCGAGTGCGTGTGTGCAGTGGGTCCTTGTCTGGCTGTTGGTGGGCCTCCTCTCTGTTTATATCCTTTTTCTATTTTCTTTTTTAGCCTGGGCTTTGTGCGCTTCATTTGTTTGAAGAAGGCACTTTGGTTGTGGCAGGATAGCGCTAAATAAGGAGTTATCGAGTCAAAATGCTCGAGGGGCTTAAAGGGTCAGCGTAGAGAGTAGATTTTTCAGGAGTTTTAATGGGCTTATTAATTTAATTGAAGGGCTATTAGAAAAATAATGAAGGCTGCCTTATTATAAAATACACAAAACCTCTTTTAATTATTCCAGGATAATAGAATAATGAATTTATAAAATTTCCAGAGCTTGGACTCACGGTAATTAAAGTTTAGGGAGCAAAGTTGGCAAAGTTACGGTTACTTTTATTCAAAATAATATTGAAATTAATCATTTATAAGACCTATTAAACAAAAATCATATTTTCCTATCAAAAACCCCCTATTGTAAGCCCTCAAATCCCACCTGTAAATCTTCAAACTTTTAATCAACGCTTTGTATCTTTTGTTTTAGCCTAAATCGAACATCTGTGGTCCGTTGTGAAATCCCTCCCCTCTCCGGATCCTTAGACCGTGTCCTGTTCTTTTTCCGTACTTCCCCTGGCCCCCTTTTAATACCCTGCCTGTTGCACATCGGCTTGTGTTTACATTTACTTGGCAACTCCATTCATTGTTCACGCCGGCAGGCTGGGAGGCAATGCATTCAACTGTCGCCAACTTCCGACCAAAGCTGCCGCACACAACCTACTACTTTTGTTTGATTTTAGCATAAAGGGAGGCAGCAGCAGCAGCAGCAGCAACTTTTTACATATGTAACGGATTCGGTTTGATTTGTTGGTCGCTGAAGGCTTTTTGTAATTTATTTGTTTGTCGCTGCCGCTGCCGATTCCCATTGATTTATGCCAGGCGTTGCCGAGCAGCGGCTCAATTGATATTCCATTGATATCCCACATGGACCTCGAATCCTTTGTGTGAGAGGTTTTTCATTAAACAAATGGTTCCCCACAGCAGATCGAAGCGAAACCATCTTAAATATGCATTAAAAACACTTTGCTGCAGCCATCCCTATGGGATTGAACAAAATACTCACCTTATTAACGTGATCGCGCAGTACATTGGAGTAGACCATGGCGACAGCTTCCAGGGCCATGAATGTTATATAGCCAATTATCCAGGGCACAATTAAGCCGGGGTTCTCCTGCGGAAAAGCCAAAACAAAAGCCCCACGTTAGAAAATTAAGAGGAAAAGGGCCGCGAAAAACCGAATTGAAGCTATTGATTTCATGGTTGTACTATAAAATATGTGAGGTGTGGCCAGGTGGAGGTGTGAGGTGTGCGGTGTAATTTATCTCGCCATGGTGGTTAAACCTCTGATTGGATTTTTTGTCCAAAAAAAAAAAAACGAGGAAAAAAAGTAAACTGCTGAGCGCACGCTGGGAATTCCTGATGTGCAGCTGACAGTTTTTGGCCGCAACGTTTTGCATGGCAATTTTGTGTGCGGAGGCCATGGAAAATGTATTTTTCGCTGCGGATTACATTTTAATTTCGGCTCTGATGCTCGTCTAATTTATGAAAATTTATATAATCGCATAATAAACATTTTAGTTCAGTGAAATAGATATCGGATAGAAAATTTCACCTAATCCCGTAGACAAGGTTATTGAAAATATCAACTAGAAACATTTTCCAGAGAGCGCTTTTTGCATGATTATAATGAATCACCATTAGCAACGTTGTCCTACCTAATTTTGCCCCTGTTAGATGGTCTTAATGTGTATGTTTTGAAAGAAGACCCTAAAAGCTTACACAATGTGTGTTTATCTGTTATATAAGCCATCAGCCTCAATTGCTGCCTTAACTTTCCCATGTCTTCCCACACATTCGTTGTCTAAATACTCGTTTAGCCTAATTAAGAACCAATGCTTTATGCATTATTTAATGGACATCAGCTGCCAGCTCTCAGCTCGAGGAGGAGCCAAGGATCGGGGCGGTGCCTATTAGCGGAACTGCAATTAATTTGGCCAACACAAGGACCCGGAATTCCATTTCCATTCACGCACAATGCGGGGTAATGGTGGGAAATCGCGTTTCAGTTGTGGAAATTAAAAAATTCCACAAAATGTTGCTGGGGCTGAGGCACAATTGCTCAGCAACATAAAGCCAAATTGTATTTTGGCTTTGTAATCCTTGGCGTGTGTCCTGCCAGCTCAGTAACTGTTTAGTCAGTTTAGTTCGCCAGACAACGTTCTACTGCCATTTTTTGGGTTCCCAATTGTGTGACAAATTGTCTACATTTTTATGCCGCTGTCAGTGGCGTTTTTTAGGGTTTCAGAGCGATGGCGCGTTCTTTTTTATACCCGGTACCCATAGGGTACAAGGGTATTATAAGTTAGTGCCAACCGAGAATGTATGTAACAGGCAGAAGGACAAATCTCCGACCCTATAAAGTATATATATTCTTATTCAGCGTCACTAGCCGAGTCGATCTAGCCATGTCCGTCTGTCCGTCTGTCCGTCTGTCTGTCCGTGTGAAACAACAGATCTCAGAGACTATAAGAGCTAGAGTTACCAAATTTGGTGACAACATTGGAATCTGTTGCACGCAGATCAAGTTTATTTTAAAATTTGGCCACGCCCACTTCCGCCCCCGAAAATGATAAAAAACGGTTTATAACCATATGCGTGATTTTTGGCGTAAAGTAAATAGATAGACTTAATAAATAGGCAATCGCGGACGTGTTCTGAAAATTTGAGTAAAATCGGATAATAAACAAAAAAGTTATTAAACAATAAAGTTTCTGAGAGAAGGAGAGAGAGAGAGAGAGAGAGAGCGCACGTGCGTTTTGCTCAAAATGTTCCTAGCAACATTTGTCTTTGTTGGGTGTTGCTCAGCATGTTCCTGGCAACATTTGTCGCTTTTGAGAGTTGCCCAACATGTTCCTAGCAACATTTGTCTCTTTTGAGTGCTGCTCAACATGTTTCTAGCAATATTTGTCTTCATTTGACAGAAAATGTTTTATTTTTCCATGTTCATGTGCTGTTTAATTTCACCCACAATGCTTTGCGTACCGGGTATCTTACAGTCGGTCACACTCGACTGTAACTTTCCCACTTGTTTCTTCATATGTTTGAGTGATGCAGGAATATAATACAAACAGAAGGATAACGATTTTGTTTTTCATGCTCTGTGAAGCCCTGTTTCAGTTTTCTGTTATCTTAAGTTATTTTGTGTTAAAATGTTTACCTACTTCTGGAATATATTATTTTGTGTAGTATTTCTTGTATAGTTTATTTTATTTTAAGGTTTTTATTAAGTTGAAAATAAAGGGATTCTTCTTTTAAAGAAAACCACAAATTATATAAATATTTATATGATTTTAATTTAAAAATAAATATTCTGATATATACAGCATAATTGTTTAAATGCTTAAATTTGTTTTCATTCTTTCCCAGTACAAATTATGTGGAATCTGCATTTTTTTTTTCTAAACAAAAACATCTCTCTATTGTTATCTCCACGTGTCAAATTTCGCACTCGAAAAAAATTGTTATTTGGAATTTTCAGAAGGCAACCACGCGGTATGAGCGCTTTGCGTAATTTACATTTGAATGTGCTTTGTTTGCTTGCTGAGTAAACATTTCCGGGCTCAGAGGCGCAGGCACAATGCGCATAATTTGCGGATATTTGACTTTGTGTTGTTCGATTTGAGGATGGGTGTGTGTGTGTTTTACTGGGTGGGGGGTGTAGGGGTACGCTTAATATTGCAAAATGCGTAGAGTCTTTAATTAAACAGAAAAACTCACCCGACATATTCCAAATATCAACACAATGCTCAGCAATATCATGGACATTTGTGTGCCGATTATGGCAAAATAGGCTATTTGTACACCTGCAACAAGTCAATAGAAATAAAGATCAAAATTGGCATTAATATATAAAATAGAAGCCATTAAAATTTAGTGTGGAAAATGTAATACTATATTTAATATTAAAGCAAAATCATTAATGATGTATTTAGGAGGAGTTACTTTTATTTTTTTTAATTCTTAAACTTCTATAAATCATATTTTCAGATACAATTTCTTACATCTTCATCTATTTGACAATTTTTTTTTTACTTTTAAGAATTAATATTAAATGATCTGAAAGCTCTTTCAGATTACAATTTTATATTGAAAACAGAAACTTTTCCTCACATCAATTTAAGTCGACATTTAATATAAGAATTTATGACATATGCCAGGCAATACAAATTTAATTGAGAATGAATATAAGGCCACTTGAAGTTTTAGTTTGATCTCATTAATCAAAAATAAAGTGTTAAGCTTCCGTCGCAGCCATATTTCATGCGAACAGAGCTCGTACCTTCATATACATAAACGATATATGCGTTTCAGCTTTATTCCTATGAGGCTGGCTCCGTCCTCATCTACATTTAATTTATTTATTAAAATGGCTTTATTTATTATGTGGCTGCTTGTCGTTTCGGTTTTTGGGATTCGGGTTTATTGCCGCTTTGGGTTTTAGCTCGTACACGCTCGCTGTGCGAGTGGGAGCTTGTGTTTAATTAGCAGCCAGAATTGTCTGAACTTTGAACTTACCGTAGTAGACATCCTGCAGGTCGGCCGACTTGTGCATATTGACATTGATGCGCCACGAGTATATCAGGACGATTAAAAGCGATATATTCTACGAGTAACATGAGATAAAACAGATGAAATGAGCCCCAAGAGATATGGAGAAATGTATTTTGTGGACATAACACGCATACGCAGTGTGTGCACCCGTATATAAATTCGTTAAGGGGTCATCATCCACATCCACATCCGCCCTCATGTTTCCCCCGAGCCACTCCTTCTCTTTTATGGCCAACTCTTTCCCCTTTTTAACCTTTTTTTGCTTTTGTACAACATGATTTTACTTTTAAACGGGTCTGAACTCAATTTGATTTTAGGGTCTGAGGTGTTGGCTCGGCGTTTTCCGTTGCTAATTAATCCGTGAAAATGTTTTCGTGTCGGCTGTCGTCTCGCTGCTGTGCGGAAATGGGTAATAAGCTCTGGAAATTCGTTTTCCATTTAATGAATCATTTAGGTACTACAGAAATTTTGCATTTATCGGGAATTTAAAAAAAAACAGCAACATTTTCATATTTAAATTTGATTCTTAGTATTTATTCATAAATGCAGATCATATTAGCTCAAATATTTGTATATAATCTTTGCTAGTTTCTTGAATAAACCAACTAATATTTCAAATAGTTTCTGAGAAACTTTCAACATAATATTTCAAGCTGATAAAATAATGAGAAACCAATTTCCAGAGGAGCATTTCCCACAGGTATTTCGCAAATAAGCAAGAACGGCGATAAACAAATGCTAAGTGGCGTGCTTTTAAGTTACATCCATTATGGGTCGTGACTGCACTCCCAGGTGGAACTTCCCTGAGCCACATGAACCCCAACCACAACCCTAGCCCCTCTGTTAGCCAGGTCAGGCTTATGCTAAACACGTAACCTTTAGCCAAGCAGAGAGAGAGGTGGGAAATCTCTCCCGCATATTCCATCCGAGGTTGTGCTCGTGGCTGCCATAAAATGTGGCACTAATTGCAGAAGCCAAACACTTAAGTTCTCTTCTTGAACAAAAACCAATTTACTTGCCACGCGTTGGTACCGGACATAATGTGTCTATTGTTTTGCCGCCAAGTTGCATTGCATTATATACTTATTGTACTCGTAATTGTCCTTAGCACTGCATTGTCCTCGTAAGTAGTTTACAAAATTGGACGAAAAAACCCGAGCACGATTTGGCCATTAACATAAATTAAAAGCCATAACGAGCATCATGTAATTGTAATTTATACATGCCACAAGTCGAGAGATGAGAGGAACGAGTGCAAGTCGTTCTCGGGCTTGTCTATCCATTCGGGGTGTTGGCGAAATTGTTGAGTCCTCTCAGAGGGTTGATTGAGAAATGACTCAAAAAAATTACTAAAGTATCTTAGCCTTAACTAGAAACTTAATTTATTAAAAATTATTTCCCTTCCCTTTACGATATGGAAGATCGGAAAATAAAGATTCCACTGGCACATGCTCTGCAGGAGAGTATGCCTTAAGCTCTGAACTGTAAGGGTTTGTCCAAGTCTCCTTTCGCTCTTTGCCCGCTTCGTCTAGGCCCAGCACTTCGAAGATTTCATCAAAGGAGACAGGACCCTGCACGCGGCCAATGTTGCCCGGCACATCGATGTCCTTCAGACGCATGCAGATCGCCTCGACAGTCCGCCAGCGCTGCACGTCTTCCGAATTAGGCTGTTTGGTGTCCAACTTGCAGATCTGCCGCAAGGAGTGCTCGCACACATTTCCCATATGCCAGATGGTCTCAGTCTTCTTCTTAGGAAGCACCTGGCTAGAAGAGGCGACACTTTCATGACCCTTTGATCCGCTTGTAGACGGAGCTTCATCTGGAAACAGCTTCTTATGTGGATCGGATGAGGATCGATACACCTTTTTCGGGTTATTGCTATTGACCAGTTGGCTATCTGCCAGGGGAGCTGCCCGTTTTTGGGCAACCGATTTCCCGTTTTTCTGGACTTGGATTTTCTACAATAAAACAATAGGATAACTGCGGCCTTTGAATGCTCAGCGTGTCGTTGTCTTCCCACGCTTACCATTTTTATGCTGGGTTCTACCTTTTATAATATGTATATTTTGGGTTTCTTAGGAAAAACACCTAATTTTAAGGCAATGAAAATCAACTGTCAAAATATTCCTTGTCGTGGCTTGCTTGGCAATATAAAAAAACAATTTTCAGGGCTGCTAACCGGCTTTAGGATATGCTGTTAACTGCATTTAAAATCAGGGTTGTCGTTAGTTTTACTTATTCTGTTATAGATTTAAAATATAAAGGCTTAAAACAGCATTCAAATACGAATATTTACTAGCTAGACAATAAAATAGGTATTTTGTATTTAATTACTTTTAGCATTAAAAAAAATCTTAAAAAAGGCCTGCCAAATGTCATCAAATATGGGCTTTTATAGGACCTTTCAGACAGAGCTGCCAACTTGTACTTAAAATAGCCTACGAAGACGCCCTGCTAGTGAAGAAGCACTCTGGGAAGATGTGAATCTTTACCATTTTAATACAGTTTTATATATACAGGTCTATATATTTAAGTTTCTCAATAACGTTCTGAATAAATCTCTATAAGCTCCCAAAACTTCCTGAATACACCTCGCTGAAAAAGGGGAACCTCTGCGGTTGGCTGGCTTAACATTCCCCGCGTCCTTCATTACAATAATGAGGTTGAGAGGCATGCCATGGCCCATTCAGAACAGACTGCAGAAAAACTCTCGCCAACGACACTTGTCTATTAATTATGCCGCAATTAACAGGCGAATATAATACCCCGACACAACTACTGATTTCGTGCTTCTGTCTTAATTCGTGGCATTTTTGTATTCTTATTTTGCTTCTCTTTTTTTGTGGATGTGGCGTAGCCCGCATTTTGAGTTAACGAGAACAAAATTATATACTTGTCCACATTGCGTATACGCCCCTTGCGACCGCCACTTGTTCCCGCAAACACTTACAATCGTGTAAATTGCACTTGTAATGGCCAAATTTTTGGCATGCAACATGCGACAGCAACGTGTGCCGCCGGTCAGCGGTCCATATGGATATAGGATGACAGACTTCATTTTATGTTCCCAATTTTATTAATATTTTTTTTTTTCGTTCGGCGTTTTCGCGGCTGGTTGTTCGCTCAGCAGTGGCACGACAACTTTTTGGCGATCATGATGATGGTGACGAGGCTGATGCTTCCCTCGGGCTGGTTATTATCGCGGCTCTGGAGGCTTCCATTAAAAAATAGTCCGCCTGAAAAAATAGCCAGATAAATTTCAAAGTTTTAAAAGTCATTCGCATAAATTGAGTGGGCGCTGTCCGGGCATGCAGCAAGGCTGTTATTTACTCTTTGCTTTTCCCCCAAAATTCAATCAATCGTTAAATATTGAGCACTTATTTTATTTTATTTATGCATTTTTGTGTGTGTGACGATTTGTTCGACTCGAATGGCTGTGGCAGTACAAATATCTCATGATTGCATGCAGAGGACTTTGTGTTCGTTGCAGCGCAAAAAAAAAAATGGTTTGAATGTTGCATGCAAAAAGCGTTAAGTCGTTCAAGTCG
Organism: Drosophila triauraria; assembly: GCA_014170255.2. Lineage (NCBI taxonomy): Eukaryota > Metazoa > Arthropoda > Insecta > Diptera > Drosophilidae > Drosophila > Drosophila triauraria. The sequence goes on along the minus strand of CM024336.1, from coordinate 10,937,339 downwards.
GTATTTACAGGAATATTTTAAAGGGGATAAAGGTTGTTGGGTAGAAAAATTAAAGTAAAGAGTTAAAAACTCCACACATTGCTTTCTGATGGTACAGGACCATCGATCAAGCTTAAGCCACTCTTTCCCAAACCCAAACTGACACTCTTTCCTAAACTCTTTCCCCAATTTTTTGTATATACTATACATACTTGTGCATAACCGCTTAAAAGCAATCTTCTCAATCATCAGACTATTGATTTTTATGCAGTTTTCTCCTCTCAATGCCCGTGTACAATAGCTCTTAAGTGGCCGCCGCTCAGTGTGGCAAAGTTTTCAGCATTTCCAGCAAATGTTTTCGTGTTTTCGCCAGACGTGCGAGCTATTCGCCATCACTTGTCCGATGAAACTGACAGGCCAAACATGAGAAACTCAAGCCATTCGGGGAGCGTCTTTGGGTAATTAATGATGAAGAGGCAGGCACGCAAAGGCCGCCACGAAATTGTCAGATTTTGGACAAATATCACTTGAGGGCCTGTCCGAACAATCACTTAATCAACGCCAAACAAATCTCTAAGATGTTTTCAATTAGTTGCTGCCTAACTAATTACACGGGAGCCGCCACAAAAAAAGGAAAGAACTATGATTGATGGGTTCGAAGCTAAGGCCAAGCCCCTTTTTAATTGACCTCAAAAAACTGAAAGAAATTTGCACTTTTCACTCTGTGTAAACAACACACATTCCAAGCGGGGTGCATGGCTGGCAAGGACTCGCAAGGACGCAGCGCCATAGAAACATGTAATGCTCTGCTGAGCATATTGAATGGATAACCGACACACACACCCTCGCACAGCCACCAGATTAGTGTACCAGAACTAGAACTCATTCCATAGAAGCCGAGTTCGTATTGTAAAATGTTTACAGTGTCATAAAATATCAGTAACAAATGCGGAACCAGTGGCACACACAGAGGGCACGCAGAAAAGTCGAAAAAAGAAGAAAACAGGGCAACGGAAATGGTTGGCCAAATAACAATACATGAACAATGCCAAGAAAAATGCATACCCTTTAAGGCATTTTAAGGAATGATAGAAGGGACTCTAGTGGTTGCATTTAACACAAATTCTAGGAAAAAATATCTTAAGTAAATTTAAATGAAACATTAAACATTAAACATTACCTAATTAAATAAATTAGGATTATTGCTATTCATTTTTTTGCTCTTTCTGTGTGATCCTATAATTATGAGAAAGTTCTTTCTATAAATCAGATTCATATTTCAACAATTTTGATCTTGAAATATTAATAACAAGCTATGTTCTTCTCATTAGAAATTTATAAGTGATAATAATATCTAAAATATGTATTAAAGTTGACAAAATACCTTCACACGGACTTATTTAAGGTCTACTTTTAATTTGGCTTAATATTTAACTTATTTCCTTTTACAAGTTCCCAAATTTAACAACGTTCTTTGCCTAGAAAGCTATTCCAAAAATCTATTAAATTTTGTAATGCCTTAATAAATATTGGATTTATCGCCGTTTTAGCCCAAGATCCAATTATTACACTTTTTTAAGCCGCTTTTTAATGGAACTGCAAGCAGGGCCGTGCAATCTAAAAGCTTTTTGCATTTTGCATTTGAAAGGCATTGGCTCGGAGTCAAGTGGGCACGCATATTGCCCACATCAAGTGCTTTTCATATTGGCACCGCAGGAAAACCCCCCTCGAAGTCTGCCTCTGCCCACAGCCAGCGCCCATGGGAGACACAAACACAATGAAAATCAATAAAAAATATCGCATTACTTTGCCGGGCTTTTGTTTCAGTTGATTTTTTGGTTTTGTTTGCCCGTATTGTTTGTGTCGATTTTGGCGTATGATTGATTTCGGGACACACGCAACGCCATGTCCTTCTAGGCACGAAAATCGTTGCATAACTACGCGGAACAACCCAGCAAAAAAAGAGAGCTAAAAAAAAAAAAGAAAAAAATATACACTCGCGTTGCAGTGTGCGACAGCAGCTGTGACAGCATCGAAGGTTTTTTGTGGTGGCGAAGAGCGCTCTACAAAACGCTAGTCAACAAATTCGATTCAATAAGCGTCTCACATCATATTTACTTTTTTTTCTCCTCCCTATTGGAGCTATCGGTTTTGGCATTTCGGGGGAATATATAGGAGGGGCTCTAAGCCTCTCAGGCGGAGCCTATATGCATAGAAATGACTCGTCTCTGCCGGTTGTTGGCTTTCCCTTAAGCGCATTACAATCTCCATATGTGTGGGCGATGGGTTTTATTGAGTTTTCGGGTTTCGGGGTTTGGGCATTGGGGTTTTGCTCTGGCAGAGATCTATTGCATTCGGAACACATGCTGTTCATAAAATGCCCATAAATTAGGAATAATTGAGAGATTGTGTGCGACACAAAATTGGTTTGCATTTTTGACATTTTATTGTCTCGTTGCTTGTGGTGTTTACTGTGTGTTTCGGTTGCACAAGGAATTTAATTACTATTTGATTGAATGACTTTGACTATTATGTGATTTTATTGGTTGATGTATTGGGCTATAGAGCTTAAATTCTCATTAGGATTGTCATTCATCCGTTTGGAAAACTATGTAGTGAAGAATTAGAGATTCTTAAAAAATCCAAAGCAAATTGTTTAGGGATAAATATACAAATATTTACTAATTTATTTTCTATTTTAAAAAACACTGCCAAAAGCTTGTCATGAAAGATTGGCAGGGCAGCAAGCTCAACCGCACGAGTCTCAACAAACTGCACCGCTTGCAAAATATTAAATACATATTCGTTTTTATTATTACTTTATTATGTATATATATACCTATTTATTTATATTGCTTCTCTTCGCCCAACTCGACCTCTGAGCCTCTCCAAATTTTATGTACCACCTCTAGCCACGGCCAAACTCTTTTCGGAATGACCCCTGTTCCCGTTGGACTTTTTGTCGTAAATCTCTGCCCATATATCTCAGCGCGTGTGTCATATTCGGGAATGGATGGCAGCCCAAGGCCCATTGACATTGGGATGCCACAGTTAATTGCACATTGGACCTGGGTTATGTTCAGATAATCGTCACATAAAGACGTTTCATTGTTGTTAGGGGCTTGGCAGCAACAGCAAATACGTGTGGACAATAACCAGAGGGGTCTAACTTCTAATAGGATCCAGTTCCCGTTCCAGGCCCGCAGGCAAGGGCTGGGGAATAGGAAATAATATTTGCTTAACAAACATTAAAGTTGTTCTTCGCCCCTTTTGTTTCATTTCTGTTTATTTGGCTAATTTATGCTACGCCTTATTGCTTACTTTGCCGTCACGCCATAATGTTACGACTTGGCCGCAGCTTAGCTTTCTTAGCCGACTTTTGTTTGGTTTGTTTCCTCCTTGGGAGTGCGTACAACGGGGCGTATGATTGTATGAATGTTGATTTCTTAAGGCCCTTTGTCTTCCTCGGCTTTGGCCGGCGTCGAGCACTCATTATGATTCATTGTCGGTTGCAAAGGAGTCAAAAGGTAGAACGACTCAAAAGATTTATTGCCAGCGGGCCCAATAATGAAGTTCTTTAGTTGAGTTAATGTTTCAGCATTTAGACATGCTGTCCGTGCCAAAGGTTTTGCTCTCAGTCCGCATACAAAGAGCTAAGGAAGGGAGTATAATGGAAACGATTGGAAATCCTTTGGACTTGTAATCCAAACAGGCAGAGGGATGCCATGGCAAAGGATTAACGTGGTTTATGTGGAGAGGGGAGCTTATAAGCCACGATGTATAGTAACTTAAAGAGAAATCTTTATTTCAGTACAAATTAATTATTTTGGGGCACTAACAGAAGAATTAATTAATCAATTGGCATTGCAAATATATATAGTTTTTTAATAATTCAATTTTCAATCGCTTTGGTATGCTATTTTTCTTTCTCTGCACTAAATCATTATTTTTCCTTGGCTTAAAATGAAAGTTTTCATTTATTGAGAAGCCCTCACCCCCCCTCACTTTCCCCATCGTTGTTGCTTTCAATTTTCTAGCCATTTCTGTGCCCTGTAATTGAAGTTTTCTGTTTGTTTTTCTGGCGCCAGAGCTCTGCTCGAAGAACTGTCATAAGAAACCTTTTCCGCTGCCCTTCGCAAAAACTTGATTATTACTTATAGACTTACAGAGCAGGCAGGGCCTGTAATCACTGGACACACTGGGAAGCTGACGATGACCCTCTCTCTTCTCCCCCTCCAGCCATAGCTGAAAATTACTATTTGAAAGCCAAAGGCGAAAGGCAAACGAGAAAGGCAGCAGCAAATGTGAGAAAAATCCCATTTGCTGCCGCTCAGCCTTAAAATGGTAAACAGAAAATTTCCCAAATATACACAACACACAAAACCGAGATAGTCTCTCACATTCCAGACCCCAAAGCCAAATCCAAAATAGCCGCAGATAGTTGGACAAACATTGGCCAAATGCCAGATAAAGTTTGTGCTGGCCCAGATTACTTCCTTCTTCTGATGTTATTAGCTTTATTTTCATACGAATGCATACCGTATAATTCCTTTAAAATTGAGGGTGAAAAATTAAATAAGACAAGAAAGCCTAAGTAAGCTGGTTTCAGGGAAAGCATAAAAAGCTTTGGGGCTGAGCTGGGGGAATAGGGCTAAGATGAATTGTTTAAAAATTGAAAGAGAGATTTAATTAAGAGTCTTTGAAAGAAGCTGCTCAAGGGAAGGTAGGAAAAAAGTAATCGTTATCAGGGTATAAATATAAGATAATTATGAGGGAGTTAGGGTTGTATATTTAATGAGGAATTATATATTTAAATATAAATTGAAAAGAAATTGCTAAATAATTCCATTTAATTCTTAATTTGTGTAACATGTAATTGCCAAACTTAAAGCGAGAATCAAAAGTTTTAAGACCCATTAAATGCAATAACCTATTATACAGATGAGCCCAAAAATACTTTTCATCAAGCTTTAATGCTGATTTATGTCAACCGCAGACGCAGAGGCCAAAATCCGGTCCCGAAAAAAAGGGCCAAAAGTTTATCCAACGCAAAACCTCGGATCATCAACAGTCATGGAAGTTTCCTTGTGGTTGCCAGCCAGTTTGGCTGCCGTCATCTTAGATAAACAGGCATAAATCCTAGGATGCGTGCTCCATAAAGGCCCTTTGATTAAATGAAACCATTTATTAGGCAAGGTAAAGACAATGTCATGACACCTTGCTGCCACGAGTGAGCCTCCAGCCGTGCAGGAGGTTAATGTGGCCGCCATTCTTCCGCGGGGTATGGAAGAAAACAATTTCTTTAAAAGTCCCGCCACACGAGAGTGTGCTGCCTGAGTTATGACGGCGAGCAAGGCTCTCCAGACAGAAGCCGCAGCCCCCGACCTACGACCCCTAAGCCCCCGCAACCTCGGCAAGGGCAAGTAAACTCAAACAAATTTTTAAATTTGTAAACACGGCAAACGAGTGAAAGTTAACAAAATGAAGCCAACACAGTGCCGGGGCAAAACCACTCGGCGATGTCGGCAGACGCCATTGCTGACGCTGCTCCGCTGCCGGTTGCCATTTAACATTCGCCATTCGCCATTTTGCGATTTGCCATCGCACGCACACTCGATTAGGTGATGGCCCAAGGGGGGTGCGGAGCGGGCGGGGGCGGGATCCGGGGTGTGGGTAACAGGAAATCCGGCAATTTTTGAATTTTTTCGCAAACAGTCAAACAAAATAAACAGCGTGGGACATGTATACTATCCTTGCGCAGAAATTTCAGAGCGGGTGAGAAAACTCCAAAGGATATTTTGATGGCGCAAAGGAAGCAGATTTTAAAAGATAAACAAACTTAATTTGCTGTGCTAAATGGGAAAATTTATAATGAAACCATTTTAAATTCGCAATTTGTTCCGAGTCTTCCAGGAATTAAAGGGTAATTGGAAAAGGGGAACAAACAAGGATAGTATAAAGAGAAAGCCATTTAATTAACAATAAGCTTTGCTTGGAGGAAGAACACAGGAGCAATATGTCAAGATACGTACGGTATTGGAATTAATGGAAGAAAATATATATTTTATTAATTAGGATTTTACGTATTTTGATAATTATAAAAACTTATATGCTTGAACTCTATTTACGAATCAAAGCTTACTGGTAAGCTTCGATGACATATAAAATATTAAACCTTTTGCTAATAACATTTAAAACAAATTAACAATATTATTTATTCGAGTTTTTAAAAGAGCTAGGGTACTTTTTAAGTAGTTTATGATACACCAACATAGCTATCAATGAAGGAATTTAAATAGTTTCCATATAATTAAATAAATATACATTTAATAATAATGAATCATAATAAATATAAATATATAAATATAATTGTTTATGAAAGGAGGTAGTTTTCTTGCTTCGGAATAGCTAAAATAAATATTAAACCGATCCATTTCCTACACCCTTCTCTTTAAAATGAATCAAATTGAAGACCCTAAAAACTCAAGTTGATTGTCATGTAAAGAAAAATTCCTTCAAAAATGTGTGCGAGTGCTTGTACCTTCCTTAGAGCAATTGCGATTAGGCACGCCTTAACCCAGAGGCAGGCTGCTCACACCGCCTCTCATGGGCGTTTAATGGCACACTCGGCGTATGCGTAATATGCCCTGCTCATATGCCACGACGTTCTGCAAGATGGAATTTGCATAATTCGCCAGCGAGCCAAGCACATTGCTATCATTTAGGCCAGCCCGGCTGTCTGAGTTAGTAAATTGCGCATACGCCACATAAGCCGCAGTGTATGTATGTTTGTGTATTCCTCTTATATGTTGTGTGTGTGTGTGTTTGGCTGGGAAAAGAAGAAAAATAAGAAAAGGTAAGAAGGTAAGTGGTATTGTTGACAAATTGAGCTTGGCTGGAATGGGTAAGCTCAAGAGTGAAATTGGTAATAGCAACAGGTATGGGTATAATAATATGATGGGGCTTGCAGTGTTCTAAGGAAATGACTTCTTTCTGGTACATTTCATATTAAATCTTTTGGGGCAGGTTGCCTACTGAATTTTGGGCACAATGGCCAGTGTGAATAGATCTAAAATCTTATTAGGTTTCTGGATTTTTTCGGGACAAGGTAAATCTACTTCATCCTCTTGCAATAGAAGATAATTTTTTGAGCGACTGCTTAGTTTTCCTTTAGATTTTTTTTAGCGAGCTTCTAGACTTTCATTGTAACAACTATAATAGCCTATTTTTAACTTTGGCTTTTTGTTTCCATTTGTTTTATTTTGCCTCAAGAACAACCATAAAGGTTTCCGTATTTTAGGTCATATTAAAATGATACCCTTGAGGTCAAGTGATTTTCAATTAACTTACTCATTAAGTGCATTCTTTTTCTGCTGTACCTTCTCTGAAACCCAATGAGATAATGGTTTCTTAATCTACCGCAGCCTGACCCTACAAAATCCAATTAAATTACTTATCTACTATTTATCTACTATACTTATACATACTATACTTATACACCTGCCTCATCATATTAAACCCAAATTTAGCCCCAAGTTAAGCCGCAAATTTATGTACTTTAGCCCTGCAGAACAAAAAAAAAGAGGTCAAGAAAAACTAAAAAAAAAGAAACAACTTTGAGACAACACAAAAAGTTGGGCCTAAGCAGAGCCAAAATAATTTGCCACAAAACTAGAGGATGACAAGGACGACGCCGGCTCATGAAACTGTCAACCGATGTATCTCAGCCCCTGCAGCCTTAACCCTCTGTCTCTGTTCTTGCCAACTTTTTTGGGGCCAAATGCAAAGTTGAGCTTAGTCAGTCGAGTTGAGTTCTAGGGAACTTTTCGTTAGCCGCAAAAATGACTTGAAGCACTTTTTCCCTGAGCGAGCGCACAACTGACATATTAAAGTCCACTTAGACTAATTGCAAAAGCATAAAACCAGCATACAAAAAACCGAGCCAGGACCTTTTTTCGACATAAATTTGGATTATGCTTTAATTTATGCAACTCTGAGAGCTAAAGCCAATTAAAGTTCCTCGTCGCCAGCTGCGTTCCGCGGCGGGAAAATTTGACTGATTAAGTGCGATGGCGTCGAGTCAAGTGTGTGAGTATTTGGTTTCTCTTCTTTACGATCCCAAAACAAACATATATATTTTTTGTATTTATTTTACTGCAGCTGCAGGCAATTGTCGTCTACCCGAAAGTTTTGCTCGGCTTTGCCCTGAAAGTTTTGTTGTTTTTATGTAGGCCACGTGTTGTTCACTTGCCTGTTCTTAGCCTCGTTGCTTTTATTGTTACTTTGCTTGATGTTTTGATACTCTTGCTTGCAAAACTAAGACAACTTGGCGCTTATGCTGCCAAAAGTTTTATTTCTCAGTCTTAGTTTGTGAATTGTAAATGTGATTATGCACAAATTATTTTTAGTTAGGAGAATAACGAACGTCTTTTCATGTTTTCAAAGTAATAGCTTATGAGTTCTGGCTTTGTTTTTAGTTAAGAGGTATTCTTGAACTACAAATAGTTAGCTTATTTATTCTGTGAGGCTTACGTAATCCTTATAAAGGGAAAGCCTTTAAGTTTAAAGAACTTGTATAGCCTTTATGCTTCGTAAATATATTTCAAAATATTTAATAAATTAAGTCATATAATTATATTTAATTCTTTCTTTTCCTTCCATTGACATAAGCTTAAGTCTTCAGAAATAGGCTTTATGTTCATTTTTAAGCCCCAAATGTGGTTACCAAAAACTGGCTTAAAGACAAAGAGCATCTTAGCCATCGGTCACCTAAGCCTGCCATCTTTTCTTGCCAGTTTGTTGCTTTTTCCGTTTCTGTTTCGGTTTCGGCTGCTGAAGACATTTCGTTGTGTATTTGACGTCTTCTTTTGATGTTGCCCTGAAACAATTGCGGCGTATTTTTAAGCCTTGTTTGTTTGCGGGTCCGCCGTCTGATTTGACGACCTTGTCGGGTAAATGGGTTTGCTTTATGAGCGGCCCGCAGAAAATCCGTTAGGGTGAGATGCCAGCCTAGATTTGGTCGGCTTTTGAAATGGAAATGCTACTCGCATCTGTTACTGGAAATTTCGGCGGGAAAATTGAATTATTTCCGCATACGTAATGGGCGCTGCTCATTGGATTTCCAGCGAAAACCGATGTCATCGATCCATCAGAGGTTTGAAGGGGACTTCAATCAAAATATGTTTGTTGGGAAAATTCAAAAAAAGGATTTCTATTTTTAAGGCATCTATATTTGTATTTTGGGAATATGGGACAAATGAAATAAAAGTTATGTTAAGAGTTTCAAGTAAATGATTTCGTTCAAGTTTCATTTGTAACACTTCAACTCTCCTTTTGATTTTTGAGCAGTCCATAGGCTTGACCTTTCCCTTTTTGCATACCCCAGTGATTCTTAATTAATCCCAAAACCCTTCAACTGGCACAGGCTTTCACATTTGAGACCTTCTCAATCCTCTCCAGCTGAAGAGCCACTCAATCGTTGACGGAGGCTCGTCTCGTCTTCCGATTGAGTGCGGCGGAGTACCAACCGAAAAAAAGAGGGGAATTTGCATATTTTATTAAATTCCCGCACAAATATCCAATCAATAATGTAGTATGCCATTCGGCGTATCCGGCTATCCCCGCCTGAGCCCCGCCTCCCATCGCCCTTTGAGCATGGACCAGAGGCAAAGCCGTGGCAAATTAAGTATGCATACGTATTCAAATGGCTCACAAGCCGAAATATACACAGAGATATTGAAAGTCGGGCGGGCAGGCGGCACTGGGTCGGAGACGGCGACTTGGGCCGTATGCCCAAGAGAGAGATTTTTGGTTTTTTCCAGTTCCACACCTCCTGACGCCGTTCTCCTTCTTCGCTCCAGCTTCTTTGTGGGCAAAGGCAAATCATTAAAGACGTCGATTCCTCCTCTCATCTCCGCATGGACTCGTTAGGGCACAGGGAAAAAAAATCAAGACAATATTTGCCTGAAATTATCAGTTTCATCAAAAATATGAATGAAATATCGCTGCCATATTTTTGTCTACTTATCGTAAATCAGTGGGATCTACAACATGTTGATAAGACTGTAATTAGTGTATATATAAGCCCTGATAAGGCTGAAGGTGATAAGGTACAGTATTAAATATGAATTAATTATCATTTATATGAAAGAATCAATATAAGATTTCTCTGAAAAAGCGTATTGAATTATTATTTCGAGAGATCTCACTTTATGTATAGCTCACTTTTTGTATATTTTTCCCATCTGAATGAGAAAATACATAATGAACGGTTGCCCTACAATATTATTTATTAAGTATATATATATAGATATATATATTATTTTATATATTTTTTTTTATGTTAGAACCAATAAAGAATTTATCTAAAATACCCCTTAAAATTATTATTTGGGATTACTATAGTTTATTCTATATATTCTCCTAGATTCCTTCCTCCTGTATAAGCAATTTTGGCTTAGTTATGCCTTTTTTAAATTAGCAAACCTAGCTGTATGTAAGCTTTGGCTTTCCGCAGTTAGCTTCCTTTCTTGTTCTGTATATCCTTTTGTTCAGTGTCCCTGTGTCCCTTCGGTTGCCCTTTGTTTTTGTTTCTCTGGTTTGTCGCCACGCAAGAAATTTGGCACACTATCGATGGGGTGGTATGTGGGAGTACGCAGCTCTTGGGGAGCGAGTTGGGTAGAAGATGCAAATGAATACAAACAAAATACCGCAAGCAGAAAAGATTATGCTTGGCATAAAAATAAATTAATGGCCGTGGCGTGTGTGTGTGTGTGTGTGTGATTGTGACTGCGAGGAGCACAAGGACAAAGTAATGCCTCGCCTTAGGGGGTGTTGTAATAAGCTACAACCCTCGGACCACTTCCCCTTTGGGCAGCGTTTCCTTTTTGCTTTGTTTTTTTCTTTTTATAATTTACTATGCGTAATTTCCTCGACTGCTTTCATACGTAAATATTTAATTTCCTTAATTTTGGAGGACTCTATTCGGGGCACCCCAACCCTGCACCCTCTAGCCACTTCCTTTGGCTCGTTGGCTAGCTTTTTATTTCATTATTTATTGTTTTGCATTTCATCGCCAGGGCTTTTATGTTTATTGCTCCTTGTGCCCCGAGACTGTTTTGAGCGCCGGCACACGCGGCGTATGCGCAACGTTCTCAGCACTGCGCGAGGTCTGGGGCAAAGTTAAGTGTGCAAAGTGCTGTCAAAAGTTGAGATCCCGACACTTTCGCCTCATAGATTGCTGCTGCAGTGCTTTTTTATAGTTTTTTCCCCTATTTTTTTTTAGAAAGATAAAGTTAAGAGCTGCCTTGTTGGAAAGGGTATGAAGCACTGGGGAAAGGTGATAAACTATGCGGAATTTCGTGTTTAATTATTTACTGGTTTGTTTCTAAAGCCATATTTTCTTTTATTTAATTACTAAAACGAATATAAATACTTTTAGGTATTTAATAAATGTCTAACTAACAAGAAAACATATTACTTACATTAGTAATAGGTATAAACTCTCTTACTATTGCTTAGCTTGCTCAATTTTTTTAGTTCACGCCTCGAATACTTTTTCTCTTTCCGGCCAAGGACTTTCACAGCCTTTTACATTGTTCCAGGATGCTGTAAGTCCTCCGAAAAAGATTTGCACTTCAGTGCAAGGAACTGCAGTCATCGGAACTTTGGCCCGCTATTTTTTTTAGTGCCCCAAAGTGAGAAAAGTAAAGTTGGAAGTGCGCCGAGCATTTTTCTTGATTTCCATTTTTGTGCAGTTCTGCCTCGCTCTTTTATTTTTTACTTAACAGAGCTGAACTCAACTTAAACTTAAATGCATTGGCATCCGTTTCTGGTCGAAAGCGGTTTATGGCAAAAAAGGAAGAAAAACTCAAATAAAGTGGAATTACTTGTTTCAGGAGCAGCAGCTGCCAAAGGGGGAGAAGGTAAGGCTGAGGACTTGCCAAGAGTTGACAGTCGAGTCTATGCCAAAGGAGCATTTTGCATATTCATTCAACGCTACTTTGTCGCCACTTGAAAATTGCGATTGACGGGCAAAACTCTTGAGCTGATGGAAAAGTTTTCGGTCCAAGGCCCCCGACAGCTAACCCTTGTGCTCGCTAAAATAGTTTCCAAGCCTGTGACTCGCTTTCAATTAATTCCCAGCCTTAATAAGAGTTCATTGCTGAAGTTGTAATATCTGGCGCATTACATTTTCGCCTCTGAATAATTCAATAAATATTTTCATTTCCAATTATGGCGAATGGCGTAGATTTTCTGGGGATTTGCCAGGCCATTAAAGTTTTCCGAGTTCCGAGTTAATTGCCGCTAAAAGTTGATGCAAACGAAAATATTATTTTATGTATATTTGATGTTTTTTTTTCTCCTTTTTTGGTGTTCGGCTGCCAACGTTGATATTAGGAAAAGTTTGCCCAAGAGGCGTGGCATTCGGTGGGCTGTTCCACTAATGAGCCTATTGTTTGGCAGATAAAACGTGGCTAAGTTCTGGGGGCCCAGCGGAACAGGAAATAGCTGTTGTTGGCATTAGGAAAGGGTTGTGAGTCCCGGGGGCTTGGGAAACTTTTGGAGGCGTAGAGTGTAAGTGGGCTGATTGAGAAGTTACTGGGCATTTGAATACGTAATTAGTAGAGCTTGGACATGACAATAGGAATGAGAAACTGGGATTTTTTTCAAGGGACTTACTTCAAAATAATAATTAATGCATAAATATGCTGATGCAAATAGTGTTGCAAATATTTTCATTTAATCCCTAATTTACTGCCAATATAGTTTCCCTTCGTAATACCTTTTTATATTTCTTAAATTTTCATTTCAGCTGTAACCTACATATATTTCTATTAATTTTTTACCCTCAAGAAACCTCAATTATAACGTTTCAGCTTTTTGTACGCATCTCATAAATGCAGTTAATTGTTTTTGGTTTAAATTAATATTAGTTTTCTATAAACTTTTCGCAGCAGCTGGCAAAACAATTTTCCCCCTCCCACACATCTAGCTGCCCCACTTTCTACTCGTCGTTCTCTTATCCCACTTTTGCTCCCACTCTCCTTCTCCGTATTTTTGGTCCTTGGTCGTCGACTTTCCTTTAAAATGAAAACGAAACTGAAATTGTAATTAAATTTCTGCCAATTCGTTTAATTGAGTTTTAAGCCGCAACTTTTGAATGCCCAAAATTGAAAGTCGCCATCCAACCACTCCGGCAACCACTCTTTTTTGCTCCCATCTCTTTGGCGAACGAACTGCTTAAATATTTTTTGGCCTGAGGTTGGCCCTCGGTGGCTGTGGTTCTTGTGACTGTTTGCGCTGTAATTAAGTGCGTCTAATTTGTGTTAAGCGCCGAAACCACTTGAGCATCGCTTTTATTTTTCTTCTTCTCAAATTCCGCTTTCTTTTTCTCCTTTCGTTATTTTTTTAACCCAACGTTGCTCCTGTGTATGCTTAACCTAAGCCCAGACGTTTCACAAACTCTGAGTAGGTGGAAAATTCGAACGACTAATTTTTGGGTGGGCGGAAAGCCGTCTGTAACAGGGCTTTAAAGGTTGTCTGCCGCTAAATGGCCACGGCCCTCGGGAGTTTCGTGCGCGTCTTCTTTTTTGTTTTTATTTTTATTTTTTTGTCAAGCAGGACAGAAGAAATAAAACATTTTTGAGTGATTTCAGCGGGTGTGTGTGCTTGTATCTGGTCTGGTGGGCTTCGAAGATTTTTGAAGGTGATTCAAGGGTTGGATTCCGCGAAAGCAATAATATTGGCATTTAAATGAAATCAGTATTTGATATAATAAATAAAAAAGAGAAGACAGTGTTCTTGAAATTGAGTAGAGGATGGAGGTGATGATGAAAGTTCATTAAGATCTTTTTAGGCATGGAATAAGATGTATAATAAAAAAGAATTGATTGCTGATTTTTAAAGTGCTTCTTAGAAACAATAAAATCATTATATGTAGGGATTTGAAAGTAAATTGAAATATAAATAGAAGTAAAAAATAAATATAGGGTAAGCTGATTTAGGAAAGGTAAGAAAGGTTGGTAATTGAAAACTAAGAGAGGAACTCATACATCTTAGGAGAAAAACTCACAGAAATGTTTAACAAGCACTTTTTTATTCTTCTTTTAATTTAGTCGATCAAAATAAATATTTCTAAAATTATATGCCGGCTCACATATTTATATCTTCAAATATTCTTCGATGCAGACTTCAAAATGTTTGTATATTTCATGGCAATCATATTAGCAATCTACAAATCTAAAATTCTTTTTTTTCTGCGCAGACCCCTAACTGAGCGCTCATTATTCTTAACCTTTTAGTAAAAAATGGCCTAAGTTCACTAATTTTTTGTTTACCTTTGCCTTTAAAGGCACCATCTGCTTGATTTTATCTCAATGTGCTGCTTTGCATTAAAACTTTTTTCTGCTGCCGTCATTAAATTAAACCTTTTGTAATTAGCCTTTTGCCATGCTACTTTTTTGTTGTTGCCTTATTCCCTTTAATCCGCAACTGTCTGTATTAATTACAGTTCTTAAGTACACTTTGGTCTTACCTTTTGCCTTGGCTTTTAATTTATTAGTTCATCAATTATAAAGTTTGTTTGCGTTTTACACTTTTCACTCTCCGTTTATTCGCACTTTTACTTTCTTCCACACAAATAAATATATTTGCAATTTGTTTATTCGCGCACTTTGCCGGCAATTTCCATGTCTCCTCTGAATGTTATTTTCTTGCGTTTCTTATTATTGTTTTTGGTATTGTATTTGGTTGTTAGCCACGTTAGCAGCTATCGCATCGAGCGGCTATCGTTACGCGTCCGGAACGGTAACTGTCGGGGTTTTATCAGTGCGTTCCGTTTATAAGGGAAAACCTAGCCGAGCTTTTCCCGGAAAGCTTTTCCACGGTGAGCAAAGGAAAATGATAAAGAGAGAGTGATATTTCGACCAGTTTCACGTGAGTTTCGACCAATATAGAAAGAGTCCTTCCCTCACTCTCCCTCTCTCTTTGTTTGCCGTCAATTGTTTAAGTGCAACATATCGAAGCCAAAGACAAGCACAAACATTTCACATTCTTGCCAGTTTGAGGTGCATCCTGCCGGATGGGAAGGAAAGCCCAGGAGGGCCAACAAAAAAAAGCAAAGGTGTAAGAAAAACTGCATGCAAATCATTTCCCGCTCATAAATTATGCAGCTGAGAAGAGCAAACGAACTAGAGAGTTTGCCAGCAACAGCAGGCGGACTAGAAAGGCGGGGAAAAGCTGAAAAAACTGCAGTGGCCAGAAGCAGCCAAGCAAATCAACTTCAATTTATCTCGACGTGAGTTTTGGTTTTTTGGCTGTTCTGGATTGGTAGCTGCGCTGGCCCAGCGTTCGACCCGCGGAAGGGATTTTTATACCCTTTCAGAGGAGTGCTTAGAATTTTTTTGAAGAATAACAGTTATGTCAAAAACTTTATGTGGAATTTGACATTGTTTCAATTGAGAAATTATTATAAGAATTTCAGTTTAAATTAAAAATATATGTTTATAAAATATGTTGTACGTAAATATACATACATATAAATAAGAGTTTTTTACTTAAGAATATGATCTTAAAAGATTACTCATTACTCAACAAATAAGCTAAATTTCTGTTTATAGTTAAGCAGCCCTGAAGTTCAGGGCTTACTTACTAAATGGACTTACAACCTCAGTAAAACCAACAGCGGAAAGTTAACTTAAAATATTACAAATTATTTAAGTACCATTTCACAGTGCGTTCGAAGCGGAAACGGAAATGCCGGCAGTCGCAATGGCAACTGCAAAAAGTAAAACCGACATGATGGAAGAGGCCAGCTTGTTTTGCCAATGGCGATATCGCTTCGTTTCGGCCTTGGTCTCGGCTACAATGTTCTTACTTCCTCTTCCCTCTGCCTGTGTCATATGCAAATTTCAATTCTCGGAAAACAGGCAAAAATCAGAATAAAAAGAACTAGCTTAAAAACAAGAGGAGCTGGGAACATAAGTATCGATTGGTTAATATCAAACTAGCTGACAAGCTGACAAGGACCGCAAGGCGGCATTGAACTTGTCTAGCCGAGAGGAAGCAGGGGCGAGTGTTTCCGGCCAATTCCCTTCACTCCCACACCGCCAACACCAACACTTGCACAATAACCTTTGCATGATTTAATTATTTGTAGCATACTTTTGTGCGCCGACCAAAAACTTAACACCTGAATGCACAGCAGAGAGGGGGTCGAGTGGTGCAAAAACTTTTGCCACTTTTGCATTCAGTGCGGTGCAGAGCCCCAAAAGTTGTTGCCGAAGGACCGACCAACCTCTGCGGTTTTGGGTGAGGGGACTGTGAGTCCGAATCCGCTTTCTCCTATGCGAGCCGAGCACTGAATGTCTCAATTCATTTTACGCCACACTGCGCCTCAAGTGGAGCGCGCCATGCAAAAAAGGGCTGCCAATGCGGGTTTCGGGCCATGGGCTTCTTTGCCCGGTATACCTAAGGTCGACGGGCATCTAGAGTTTTATGGAAGTTAGAAAAACAATCAAGTCGAAAACTATTCAGATATCTATAGTCTTAATATCAGAGGTGTCACAAAAATCTGTGATTATTTTAAATCAAATAAAAAAGTGTCTAAAATATTGCAACAAAATATGTTTTTAATATTTGAATTTAAAGAGCGATTTTAATGGAAACCCCGTATATATGGTAATATCTAAAACTTTTTTAGGTAAGTTTACCTGAAAAAGGACAACCAATTCCACGCCTTAAATTATGCAAATCATAGAGTCACAGAACTTGCTGTAAGTACCGGGGTATCTCACAGTCGGATCACTCAACTCTATCATTCTTCTTGATCTGAATGGGTTTCGGGTCTGTCGTTTGGGACAAAAAAATAAAAACAAAGCAAAATTTTATCCGTGAAGGGATGGCGGTGTAAAAATGCAAGCAGCGCAGAAAAGGACTTTGGCATCATTACAATTTGTTGATTTGCTTCGTTAAACAGCAAACAACACTGGCGAAAAGCGGCGGGATGAAGGCGCCGACTGGAATTGAAACAACAGCGACAGTTGAATGAATCAGGACAGCATAAAAGACCCAAGAAATGAACGCTAAGTCAGCCCTGGGCAAGGTTTCTCATCTCATCCTGGCTGCTCCTCTGCTCTGCCTGTATTCAAATGGCGGCTGCATTGTTGCTTATTTCGGAGAGAAGCGAATGCGCGAAAAAATGAGCAAAATAAGAAAACATAAAAACACCAAAGGCGGCGAATAAACAGTGGCGAGAAAATGAAAACAGTCAGGGCGAAACCGGCAAGGCAAGGCGCTGAATTCGCGACGTCGCCTTCAAAGGCGCTGTCACCCTCGGGCGTCCCACAAATTTTTATCTTTATTTTCTTCACAAAAAGCAAGGAGGTGGTGATGCTTGGCCGCTGGCCTCCGTTTGAAAGGACTCAAAGGAAACCCGAGAAGCTGGTGGATGCAGCGGGGCTAGCAGGTGCCATGTGGGGGCAAGCAATCATCACTGTCGGCGTAAGGAGCAAATAAGGAGTTCAATGTGGGTTTTTCTTGGCGGTTTACCAAGAAACTCATAACATTTTGGGATATTTGCATAGTAAATCTTTTTCAGCGAAAGCAATATCAAGATATTAGGTTTTTGTTTGCATTTTAATTATTAACATCTTTTAAGCAAATGAGAGCTTATTTTCTACAATCTTATAATATATTATTTAAAGTGTAACACGCTACATGTATTTGTTTTTAAAATCTGGTTCTGTTTTATATAACTTAATTAAACTTTTTCATGTTTTCCCTCCCCAAACGATGCCGTCTAAAGTTAATGCAAAAATAATTTCTCTTTGTTTACTGTCATAACTTTTAACCTGTTACATTAAACCAGTTGGCAAACTTTGCCTTCCTTTGGCTTTCGCTGCCTTTTCCACTTTTTTTCCTGTCCATTCTCTTACCCATTCAATATTCTCCTCTCTAATTGCCCTTATCACTTCTGACCCTCTTTACACAATTAGATTTATTTGCAAATTATAAGTTGAAGTTGCAGGGCGGATGCCCGCGGTCATAATTTTTTTTTTATGGGCAGCCGCCTCAGCTTATGCAATAAAAACGTACCAGACTTGGCAGTTCGCACTCGAGCCATAATTTATTGCATAATTTTTGGGTTGAATAATTAGCATTTAATTTTGGATTGCTTACAAAAAGCTGAGAGAGCGCAGAGAAGATAGCAAAACCACAAAACACCCGAAAAAAGGTTCGTTGGACCGCTCATTAAATTAGTGAGCGGATGTGCCTTAGATTTACGTTTTTTGATATGTACTCAGCCCGAAGTCCCCTCGACAAAATGGCATTTGTAATGAGTTTTAATTTGAATATCAAATTGTATGTGGAAATTTGGTGTTTGATTAATTTAATCGCACCTAAAGTTGTTCGCCTGGGGGCGTGGCAATTAAGAGTTGATTAATGCGCAGTTTGAAATTACACTACTCCCGGACTTATGGTCTCCGGGGAGAGTGTATGTTATATGGCGAGAGGTAAATTCTCCCCTGGTTAGACAGGTTAATTGGTTTTCGCTACGCAAACCCATAAGTTCTGGACTTTCCAATAAACTGATGGCATTACTCTATACGAATTAGCTTTTAGCCTAAGTGGCTATGGGCAGCGGTGATGAAAATTGGGTTGGCCAGGCCGGAAGACAGGACTGCAATTTACTCAATTGCACTGTGGGTAAAAGGGGAGTTCAATTGGGTAGAAAGTGGTAGTAATGGGCTTTATTAATGCTTCAAAATTTACGCTTAGAAATCATTTATTATCTTAAAAGTATTTAATAAACTTGTATTTATTTTTCGCCATTCAGCAAAGTCAACAGAAAGAATTTCTGTCACTATCTAGTATATATATTTATTATATAGGGTTCTATAACTTAAAGATTTTTAATGTAAAACCCTAAATCTTATTCTTAAAATCAATTAAGTCTTGTATAAGAAAGAAACCCACATATAAAGCTCTTTAATATTATTTTATTTAAAAGAAAAAGAAAGAAATACATAGAATTTCAGCTTACACTTTCATTCATAACGTTTTGTTTATGATTTCTGAACTGTTTTACCATCGTGTTAGCAGGACAAGACCACCTCCCCTCTGTTTGTCACTTCAGTTAGCCAAAGTAAATGCTTTTGATCGGCAAATACGAGCAACCAACTTCCGCAATGGCCGAGCGAAATGAGAAACTTTTCCCGGCGACGGCGCTTGAAATCGACAAATGACGATTAGCACATCGCATCGTCAGCTGTTTTTGTTGTTGTTGTTGCTATTGCTACTGCTATTTTTTGTTTGGTCCAACACACACACATACACACAGCTGTGCACACTTGGCCATATAGCAGACATATAGCCATATAGCCCGAGATGGGGCGCATTCACGTTCGTGATCGGCATGGGAACTACAATATTTTGAGTTTCGTTTTCAGTTGTTGGACGGAGCGCGAACGAATAAGACACTCGCGGCTAAAAAGTGCACAAAATACTGAGAAAAAATAGAGAGAGAGAAAAAAAGAGAGTGACAAGTGTAAGCAACTAATGAAAAGCCAAAAGAAAAGTGCGAAAATAAATTAGGTGCTCTTCAAGTGCAATCCTTATGCATTACCCATTAAGTTTGGCCTTTAAAGTGCTTAACTCGTGATCGACCCTTTTGAATTATACAATACCATTCAATGTGTTTGAGTGACTGAGTGTCAACATGTAATAAATAATTACTCTTTTCATTTGATGATGCCGGAGCAATCAAAATGAATTAAATAAATGAAATGCATATGACTTTAATTGAAATTCTTACAAACAATTCAGTCAAGTGCAAGGCCAAAGCCAATGGGGGAGGCGGGTGAGAAGCTTTAATAAGTCAAGCATTTTAAAAGCCAATAACATTGCTCAGATCTATTAGCAATGATAAATTTCCGAACCAAATTAATGAGTGTACTCTGCTGTAATTAAAAACAGATATATCTCGCTAAACTGACTGATAAATATTGAACTTTCCTCAGTCTGTGCTTATCTAACTCTCATCCGACATGTTTGTTAAGAGTCTATCAGACATTAACTCAACCAGAACACGTCACTCAAAGGTTTCTACAAAATTGTTTTGTTTCAATTCATTTCGAAAATATGTGATAATTGAGAGTTGAACCTTGATATCGTGCAGGGAAATTAATTAAAAATTTTGTATCTAGTTACTGGCATTCCCAAATGTCTTGTTTCTTGACTTGACACATTGTCTAATGAATTGCTTGCTATCTTGAGCAAAGAAAATTCCTTGAATTCAACAGTACGCACTTTGTGCGAATTCCTCTCTGAGAAGGGCAACGAATTTCTCTGTCGACCAGAAAACAAATTACATTTTGCGGTTCTGAGTTCTGATTTTGATTTCGAATTTTCACATTTGATTTTTGCTTATCGCTCTTATTTTATTTTTGGTTTTGCAAGCATTTTCCGCTTTACTCAATATGCTTGCATTGCGTAAGGTCGTGTCTTTCGGCCACTCATTTTTGCAGCACTTTGTCTCGCCGAGATATTTGAATTTTGTTAACCGCATAAAAGCTCGGAAATAACTTGGCAGAGACGTATTTATCGAAGAGTCAGGGCCGTTCGCACGATGACAAGGCAGCTGCTGGGACAAAGTCTGCAACCAGAAATATGAATGAAAGAAAATACGAAAAAATAGTACCAACAACATTTAACATTGTTTCCACATATAAAAATGTGCCAACAGCAAAATGAACATCGTGGTTCGGTTTTGGCCAATGTTTACATTTCATTTTGGCAATTTCGGTTGGGAAGCAGTTCAAGTGAATTATTATTTTTAGCAACGTTATTTTGAGTCACCAAAAAAGTAAAGATATTATCAAGTTTAATGGGAAATACCCTGCTTTTATTGTGGTAAAGTGTGTTGAAATACGAAGACTGGACTTTGATCTAAAGCTTTCTTTGCCTGGAATTTCCCTGAACATTTCTCACTAATATAATTAGTTTCGGGCGATTTAATGCCTTCTAACTGGTACTTAAGTTTCCGCTCTAGAATTTTTCACAGCATGTTTCAACTGTTCTTGATAATTTGAAGCCATTTGCATTTGCCTTTGGTTCTTTTTTTGTAGCGTGCTAAACCCATTTGCGAGCTGTTAAAAAATCAAGCCCAAAGGCATGTATATACCTTATGCTGATTCGTATATAGTATTTATGACGCTTATTTTCGCGGTTTGTTTTACGCACCTTAGAATGTGCTAAACACAAAAATGAATCCGCGAATTTTCGTTGCTAATTACTGGAAAGAAATGGTTTATGGCGGTTTTTGTAAATTAATTATGAATGTGCTCCCTTTTTTCTTACGCTGCCTGATGAAATCGAATCGGCGAATGGTGAATTGTGTGATCTCTGGCTTTTCGGCGATAAGACATGTTCGAGTACGGGTTTTACTTCGGAAGTACGATAGAGTCGGAGACTTAATTGAGGTCAGACTCCGGGGACTTTGACACGTTTTCGGAGCAGATCTGAAGGTCGCCGTTGGCGCTAAGAGATGTGGAATCATGTTTATAGTACATGCCTTTTACAGGCACTTGCAACATGCATATTACTGTGCAAAAATACATACGAAACTCGTTTGGGAATAAACAATAAAAGAGAGCTTACATAATGCAATGCAATGAGGCAAGCTACTCGTAAAATCTGCTTTAGTATGGCCGGTCGGTCGGCGGTCGGTCGGTCTGTTACCTGTCTATGCTTTCGAAAACCTGTTTATAATTTGGGAGTCCACCTCCGTCGCTTTGTGTTTAAAAATACTGAAAACTGGCCAAGCTCTCTTCAGTCGCCTAAGGCCTCAGTCACGTGCTCGTCTCCTACGACTCGTTGCGAACCTTTAAGTTGGTTTCGGTTTCAGTCAACGATTTTGATATGCTCTCTCGTTGGCCCAACTAAAGCATAATTTGTTGGGTAATTTTAACATTATTTTTGCCATAATTGCAAGTAATACTAAGTTAAAATAATTGGACAGAAACAAAGCAGAGCAAGGGAAGGGGAAAAAAATAATGGTTTACTTGACTTAAATTACGAAACATAGAGAAATTTAAGCTTTATCCTGAGCTTAAGTAAGAAATTAAAGTCATTTAGATAAATTTAATTACACTTTTCCTTAAGAAATACTTATTTAGTGTTTTTAAAAATATATACTACTTTGCAAGTCTTTTTTTTTTCGAATTTTCGGTCTTCTAAATATCATTGAAAATTAATTCGAATTTTAGCTCTCCTAAATATCATTGTAAATTAAGCTTGCTGGATCAGCTCTAAGTAATATATTAATCTTCAATATATTTGCCAAAATAATATGCCTCCTTATCTCTGGTTGTGTTTTGTTTTTTTAATGAATTATTCATGTCCCCCAGATTGGTGACTGTCTGTGTTAGTGTCCCATATTTATTCATTTGAATATTGTCTGCGAACTTCGAATTATGTGCAGATCATTGGGCATTTTTTTATTGATTCGATTGGGTTTGCTGTCACGTGAGTGTTAAGATGTTGCTATAAAAATCCAGTAAAACGCCTTGCTCTTCTCAGTTGGCTTTGAACCTCCACCCAAGGTTGATTTGGTCTTGGGTAAGGACACATGGCTCGGAAGTCTGGAGGGTTCGCTGGACTATGTTTCATCGAAGCCTTCTTTCTCCAGTGATTAATTAGGGGACAATGGATCTCCGGGATCGTGCTTTAGGGTATTTAACACTTCGTCTAGACTTTTGGTTAGCATAAATTAATTTAATTTACATGACTCATTTCTTCAAACGAGCCGCAAAAATCAAATCTAGTAAAGTGCATTGCCTTCTTCGGAAATTAAAATAAGTTTCTTACCAAAGACTATACACTTCTCGCACTTTCACCTGGCTCGGTAAATAACATCTCTCCCTATTTCACCCCGACAGCACCCACTGCGAGTACACAGTAACTGCTTGGGCAAACTTTAAGATACATTTATGAGTGCTAATAAACTGCAAAGTTCCAACACAGTGGCACAGTGTGAGCAATGTTAAAGATGTGAAGTGAAGTAAGCGTGAGCGGAGGAAACCAGGAAGTATTGCACCAGCTTGCCCCAGTTTGAATTTATCACCTTAAGTGTAAAGAACGCATCATGAATGCCAACGAGGACTATTTAACCATGGACACGACGGAGGAGATATCGCAGGTCCTGGATATGAAGAAAAACAACACAATGAGCCTTCGGACACACCCCACCGTGGCCGAGTATTACGAACGTGAGTGTACTTAAAAGCAACGAAAATATTGGTAGCAAACTCATCTAGTTTTTATTAGAAATTTCGAAACGAAACGTTTAGTTAATGGCAACAGAAGTTGTTACCTAAATGTATTAACACCTCAATACTAACTATCATAGCTAGCTCTAGAAATTTTTGAAGCATTTTTATGGTTTAAGTGGCTTAAAAGATGATGCAAGACATATTAGTTTAAGACTAGTTGGCTTAAGCACTTACTACTAATTTATAAGACCTAAACAAATGCATTAAAGATGTTTATTATGTTTATTATAGGAAGTTTTATATTCTACAAAAGTCTTACCTTGCTACACATGATTTTTATTCCTTAATTTTTATTGCTTCCTCCTTAAAGATTATTAAGTTCCCTTGGATCCTATATTTAAGTGACTGTAACCAAATCACCGGCTTACGACTAATTGAATTTTTCCCGCAGACATGACTGCCTTCCTCAGCCTGGCCATCTTCGTGGCCAGCCTGCTGACCCTCCTCAACATCGCCATCTTCTCCACAACTGTGTCCCGGCTGCGGCGGCACCTGAACAAGCCGCTGCTGGTTCCCTCAATTATGATGGTGGCTCTGTATCCGATTATCTCGGTGGCTGCCTTGGTGACCATTCTGGTGCCGTACTCCTGGTTCATCTGCCACACGGTCATGCACGTGATGTTCATGGTGGGTGGGCCTGTGTTCCGCACCCTGCTCTTCCGCTACGTGATCTCGGAGCAGAACTACGTGAAGGAGTCGGGCATGGAGGCAGTGCAGCTGAACACGCCGCCCTGCTGCTGCTGCTGCGGCTGCCTGCCGATGGTGATACCCACCAAGGCGAAGCTGTGCATCTCGCGGTACATGGTCTGGCAGATGCCCTTCTGGCAGGGTTCCATCATGCTGGTGATGAACATCCTGTACTACCGCGACATCCAGCTCTACCACCAGGTCATGTACTTCTTCATACCGTTCATCGTCTGCTCGATCGTCCTGGGCGCATGGTCGCTGCAGATCACCGTCCGGATGATCACCAAGCTGCGCGGGGACTATCAGCTGCGCAAGAAGATGTTCTGCCTCCAGCTGGTGGTGATGCTGTGCAAGCTGCAGTACCTTGTCCTGTACGATCAGCTGGATGGCATCAAGATGGGCGGCGAGTATCCCATCAATCACACGGTCTACAAGCAAAGTGAGTGTCCTTAGGTTTCGGTATTATGTATTTTATAATCTCTATTTAATTTTATTTCTTTCAGCTGTCATCAATATCCTGATCTTGGTGGAAATGGTCATGGTGTCCATGATGGTCCAGAGTGCCTACCGCACGCCCATTCAGGTTCAAATCGATGAGGTCAACAAGGAGAAGGAGGTCACTCGCATCTGAGTGACTGTTGGAGTGTTAGTAGCAAAGAATTGTGATAAATTTAATAAAAAAAATGTAGTTAAATTTATAAATAAATATGTTACGAAAGTGTAAAAATAATTGCAAAGACTTAAAAGGCAAGTATCTCATAAAACTCTACATAATTTTGTGCAAATGAAACTTAAAGACTTGAAGCATAACAAAGTAAATCTCACTTGACTTGCTGGCTTAACTAAAGCGCCCACAAATCATGTGTTTGGGCCAAGCTTGGTCAGTCCAAGAACACCA
Source organism: Drosophila triauraria (assembly GCA_014170255.2). NCBI lineage: Eukaryota > Metazoa > Arthropoda > Insecta > Diptera > Drosophilidae > Drosophila > Drosophila triauraria. Next base: position 10,912,442 of record CM024336.1, on the reverse strand, counting down.
CCCACTTTTACCCACTTTCAGCTACTTTCAGCCACATTCAGCAGCCACTTCCATGTCCTTTGGCTATGCGTGTCGCGTTTAGCTCATAATTCTCCTTGCGGCCTTGCAGAGCGCCAAGGAGATCCGTTTTACATTTTTCAGCAGAAAAGGACAGGACAAACAAAACGCTGTGCGGCTTAGACCAAATGCCCAAGTGCCATAAAAATACAATAAATATAATGTGAAATATCTATACGCATATACATCTTCCTCTCTGTTTAGATAGCCTTTTTCGGATAACTCAATTGCTGTCACAATGCGGCCATAGGCCCAGGCCTGGAAATTCCCAAAAAAAAAACACAGAAGGACCTGGAGCTGGGGCAGCATCCTCCTCGACAACAACAATTGTGTACTGCAAGGCAATGCGTTGAAATTTATGATTTATTTGAAAATAAAGTACATTGTGCTCTGCCAAAATAAATCACACTAAAGATGCTGGCAGGCAGCTCAGAAACCAAACCAAGCTGGAGGAGGACAAAGATGAGAAGCGGAACGAGCTGATGGAGCTGAAAACGGAGCAGGGCATTCAGGACATAGAAGGAGTCAGTTGTTGTTTGCTTGGTGCTGGTGGGCCAAGGCCGCCGGGCAATGAAAATCAAATATAAAGCTAGGAGAAATATCTACTGAATTGGAAATACACTTAACAATTTTTTCATAAGTAGAACTTTTTAAATATTAAAAATATTAAATTATTGGATGTTGATCTTACCGCATTATTCAGACCTTTATTGCAACTTTAACTTAATTTTGACAAGATATTCTAAATTATTTAAATTGAAAAGCAGCGTAAGCCCATCTCGTTTTTTTCCTAAATATAAATTATAAGTTTCAAAATAATTTGTCACTATTTTGAAACTTTAAATTCATATTAAGGAAAATAACGAGATAGGCTTACGCTGCTTTTCAATTTAAATAATTTTAAATATCTTGTTTAACTGAAGATGGAACTTTCGATTATTTAATTAAACATCCTCAATTAGTGTCTGCAAATATAGAGTATCTAAAAGCTGTCTTAGGCTAGCGGCAGGACGTCGGTCGCTGAGGGTTCGGAGCAGTCAAGTGCCACGGCCCGTCGTCGCTGGGCATGGTTATCTTATCGCGCTTTTATGATGTACACAACGCCGCAGAACGCCAGCCATGAGAAGCCTGTGGCAGTCCTGCGTTCACCGAACCCAGCTCCTGCTCTAGTGCTACCTCATCCTCCCTGTGCCATTCCTCATGGCCTGGCCGAGATGTCGCCTTTTATGAAGACGCTTGTTTGCTCGGTTTGCCAGAGCTTCAGCTGCCATCCTGTTGGCTCTGACTCGACGCGACTGAGGCAAGTAAATCAGATTAAGTATCCGCTGCTCATTTTGATGAGTTGAGACGACGAACAGCCAACGAACCATGGTGCGATTCATTGCGGACCCTTGATTTTATATTATTACATTTTTGAAGCATGTGAGAAGTGAAAGAAATGTGTAATTAAAATTTCTAGTCGACGGAGACTCTTTTTAAGAAAGTTTAAAAGTTTTGTATGCTGGGGAAATATTAAAAAAGATTTGAATAAAATTCTAGAGGACGCTTGGTAATTTTAAAATTGAAAAATAACTGCAGGCTCTTTAATATCAGCTGAAAAAATCTGCAAAAAAAGAAGAGTAAAAAAAATTTAGGTCTACTCGTAATAAATGCTTTATCCTGCCCTAACAGCTTGTAAAAGAGCAATAAAAATATTATATTAAAACTTTAAAGACAAGCCAGTTATTTATCACTCCAGCAGACTTTAGAGTTCTTGGCCTGGGGGCTGGATGATGATGACAAATAAAATCGTTCATGACACAAACTATTCTTAGCATTTATTATCACTTAGGTGGCAATCCGATGGAGAATCAATTCCATTTAGAGCTTCAGCCTGCGGGTTGGCCAACATTTGGTGTCTGGACCGAACTCTGCCATTTTGATTTCTCGAGTTTCGTGTAGCCCACTTTTCGGATGTATATAAAATTCATAAAGCTTTCCTGTGTGGAGGGGAAAGTGCCGAGCGCTGTTTGGGCTACAAAATTAAAGAAAACCATTTTTATGTCGTGCCACCCACTTGACGTCGCTTTGTGTCGGCCATTGTCTACGCTTCTTGGCCATGTCCAAACACGTTAGGCCATCTCGGCCAAGTCGGCACTGCTGAGGGCAAGCGTTGGTAAGAGGGATTGGGCTGAAAGCTGTCTGAGCCCGGCTGTCAGTCTGTGTCTTATGTCACTGTCCATTAGACGCCGTTGGAGGCCTTTAAGATCTCCCCTGTTTTTCCTTTATATTTTTTTAAACAGAATATCGTGCTTAAATCGCAGGAGTAGCATGAATTTCATGGCGACGACACTTAGACAAATTAAATAATGCGCATACGCAATGTGGTGGCGCTGCTTAATTTTCCTAATAGAAATTATAACACAATATTTGTCATTCACAGGCAATTTAACAAATTCCCACAGCGGCAGCAGCAGCTCATCGCCTTGGATCTCATTTCTCATCGGTTTTCCTTTCTTCTATTTAGTGAATTTCCTCCTGCCTTTCTCCCTCCACCTCCAGGAATTTTATGATTATTGACAGCCCCATTTTCTTTGACTTGACTTTGCTTTCCGCTTGCTCCACTCTGTGCCCCTACTTCGCTTCGTTTTATGCAGCTTTCTCTTTATGTCCGCCTTTTGTTTAAGGACGGACTCGACTTCTGCAAGGACCATTTTGCTGGTGCTAAGTAAATAAGTTTTATGACATTTCTTTTGTTATGTTTTTTTTTCCTGCTCGTTGTTTCTGATGCCGTTTGGCTCGTAAAATCGCAAACGTCTGCTTCTCATACTTGATTGATTTCAATGGGTGGAAGTTGACGCCTGATTTGCGGCACTTATTGATGGAGGAGCACAGGGATAAGCATAGGGAATAATTCATAGGCTGGTCGGGCATAAGTCCTTAACTCGTAGCAGAACAACGATATTATGGGTGAGATATAAAAAATATGGGAGAAAAAACTAAAGAAAATAGGCATACACTTTTTCTTCTTTTAATTTCCTCTATTTTGACTTTATAAAATCTTGCTTTACCGAATTTCTAGCTGAGAAAACAATTATTCCTTATGAAATTAGGCAAACATACTTAGTATAATTTAATTAAAAACTTTGGCGAATTAACGTTGACTTTTCCGGACCCAAGCCAGCAGGCCAAATATCCACACACACACTTGAGTCCTTCGTAAGCCGGGAATTAATTAATGTGAAGCGGCCATAAGGAAAATATTTGCGCATGTTCTGGCATAATTAAAAGGGTTTGCCAACTGTTCTCCCCCGCTGTCTTTTTTCCGGTCCAAAAAGCCGAGAAGAAAAAGAAAAAGAAGCCTAAGCACTTTTGGTCGAATTTTTGATGGTTTTTTTTTTATCAAAATTGGCATCAGACGATTTCTTGTGATCGACTTGAAAGATTTCCTATACAAGATGGTTTCTTATTTATATTAAAACATATTTTATAGACTTAATTTATTTAGTTAAAAATTCTTTTCATGCAAACAGAAATATTTAACATTTTTTTAGTCTCGATGTAATTATTATTACATGATACCTTTATACTCTGATCCCTCCTCAATCCTAATCTCTTCCGTCGCCCACCTTTGAGCACACATCCCCAAAGAGCCCAAAACCCAAAACCCAAAACCCAGAGCTGAGCAGAGCAGAGGAGCTCAGCTTTAACGAGTATCCTGCTGGTCCGGCGGTCGTCAGGGAGTCGCAGCCTTATGCTGAGCACTCAGTTTAACAATGGCAAACAAGTAAAACGCTACGAAATCCGCTTAAAGAGCATTTGTATGTAATGGCAAGAAAACGAGCAGAAAACGAGGAAGCGAGGAACAGCAACAGCATCCTGGCTGCATTGCTATGCCCAGGCCCGAGCTTTTCGTTTTTTGTTGTTTTTCTTACACCTCGGCATGCCTCCATTAGGGGATTTTGCATAAGTGACAAGGCTGGCAAAGGCACAGGCTCCCCGACTATTCCTGCTTGTCCTGGCTGGCCTTCTCTGCAAATATATCTCACACTCGCCATCAGCATATGTGTCTCGGGGTGAGTGGCTCGGATAAAGCCAGGCTAATGCAGCACACAGAGACAGGCATAAGGCGCTGGTAACACGACACGCTTGTCAAATGCTCCCCAGTCGAGGTCGATGGACATGGCCAGAGATACGAGTGCACTGGGAGAAAGTATTCATTTGAAATGGTTTTTACATTGGTTGCCTCAGCAAAAGAATTAATCATTAACCTTTAGAAAAAAATAAACTAACTTAGAAATCAAAGAAGGGGTATATTTTCCAAGCTATTGGAAGAAAACGTTATGAACTTGAACTGCGAATTTGATTATAATAATTATAGATAATTATCTAACATTCAACATGTTTAATCTTATATCTTTAAATAAAACCGAATTATTTATTTATATTTTTCACAATATTTTCCGCCTGTGTATAGTTAAGCGGACTCAGCTCCGATGTGGCTCAATTGCATTAAGACGATGAACAAAGTCGCAGCGATGGACAAAGTCGCAGCATCAGCAGAAACTACTTTAATTGAATCGGGATGGAGGGCAGTGGGCAGTCGCTCGCCGCCGCAGTATCGCAACAATTGCTTCCTCCCCGGACTGTGATTGGATAAATGATTAAGTAGTGTGCAATTAGGAAAGAAACTTTGCAAAGCTCAAGTTAATAAGTTTTTTGGTTTAATTGAGTAAAATAAGGGGCACTTCATTTATCAGGTGAAAGATTAAGTGAAATTAAAATCAAGGAGTTAACTTATTTACATCATTCTTTATTACTATCTTCTAATTATAGTTTCCTACGAATTTGTCTCAGAACCACTATAATCTAACGTTCATTGACTCACCATAATTATGTAAAGATTAGTAAAACAATCTGAAGGCGAGGCGTTCTGGGAAATATATGGCTATATCCAGGTGAGCATTTTCTGCCATATATTCCCAATCAATTTACTTAATCACAGCCCCAGGGAGTCGACTCGTTTCTCTTGTGTGATTACTTTTACTATTAGCAAAATGAGCCGATCCGCGTCCATGTCTTGTTGTTTATTCCATTCCGGCCACCTCGAGTTATATATATCGGGAGTAATAAACCATCAGTCAACGGCCGGGGCAAGGCGACTGAGCAAACATGGGAATGAATAAATAGATTGGAGGCGCAGGCAGCTGACCAACTGGAGGCCAGTGCCACTTTCGAGGTGTTTGCCGACTCCTGTCGCTCCTCCTCCACGGTGTCCTGGAGCGCAGCTGATCAGGGCTAATCAATTAAGTTCCACAAAAGCAATTTATTACAATGCCGTGGTCCGGGAGAAGGATGCGGTGTAATCGATGGCAAAGGTTGTTGGCCAAGCAAACATATGGCCAAAATAAAACCCCATGTATTGTGTACATATTTAATCACATTTTGGAGATGGGAAAGAGGAAGCTTCTCTTTAAAGTAGGAATTCATAAAAAATTACATTTATTTAGACAATTTATAAAGTAAGAAGTGTGCAAAGTCCTATATTAAATTCTTTCCCTTGTCCAATTTTCCATTTATTTATATATGTTAATTAATAATGAACATAAAATGACACTTTACCCACCACTGCCAACTAGACTTGTCTCCCAGAGATTTAATGTATATCTGGCCAATTTGGCCAACCCTTAACCCTTTGGAATAAAAGCCATTCCAGCTAGCCGCAGACTGATGAAGACCATTCGGTTTCATGTGACCACAAAACTTTCGCTTTGGCGGCGACCGCAAGGACACAATTGCCAGTTGAAGTGCGCAACATGGCCATAAAAATTTAAAACTACAAAAAGAGTCCACGCGAAACAAGGACGCCGGATGACGGTGGGCGGAGTAAAGTGGTCTGGGTAGTGCCATTAAAGCACTCGACGATGTGGCGCGTGTGCTCCGAGATCAGCATCATTAACACTATTTTCCCTAGGCGGTGCTTCAATATGACGATGCCAAGGGGGCCTTCGGGGGGTTAAGTTTGGGTTGGCATTGCCCGGAGTTAACCCAACGATGACACTGACAACTGGCTCCCAGTCAAGTCAAGTCAAGAAGAGGCGAGTCGAGTCGAGTTGAGTTGAGTTTAGTTTGGTTTAGTTCAGCTCGCCACAATCATTACGAACACTTAAGGACCAGCCCCCAGGATACACACAGCTCTGTTGCTGGCATGGCCGTGGGTCTTTCTGGGGTTTTTCTGGGACCTTTGCTGGTTGTGGAGGAAACACTCGAAAAAATGGGGCACACACTACTATATGTCAGCGGACTCTAACGGAGGCGGAGGAAGTGCCGGGAAGTGGTTGAGTGTTTGGCCAGAGAAGGGCAGGCTTCAAGTAGTTGGCTCGTCCTGGCAGGCAAGCCAAATAGAAATCCATTTAATTTTCAAATAGTGAAATGTTTGCCCACGCACACGCATGGTGGGGAATGTCCTGAATGTCCTGGCCTGCTCAGCTCAGTTGAGACCGTCCAACCACATTTCGCTTTCCGATGTTAAATTCAACGCTGGTCCCTTTATTTATGCAAGGGTGGCTCTGGCTCCCATTGTTCGCATTGTTTGCCGGACATTACTTGCATTCCCCAGGTGTTCTCGGTAACCCAAACTCAAATGCAGGGCAGTGAACATTTTTGAATGAACAAGCTCTGGGCTCTGGGCCATAAATGAATAAATGAAAACTCAGGAGACAGGCAGGTGACTTGAGGTTGACTCGAGGTTGTGCGCTATTTCCACCATAATTATTTCAAGGACGAAAAGGTGGCTTAAAGATTTATTAATATTTTATTGTGGAATCTTCAAATGGGAATCTCGAGCCCAAAGGCTTTAGGTGCTTTTAATTATTTAAAAAATAATTTCTTCCAAACATATTCGAATTTTAAAATAAGTTAAAATACTCAAAAGATCTTAAGAGATCTCTCCAGATATTACTAATTAAAAACTCAAGATAAAAGTAACGTTTAAGAGCCTTGGAACGGCTAATCGATTTTCATATCTGCTCCGAGCAGGTTCATTAATTATGGGCGTTAATTCAAAGATCAAGCCTTGCCATAACCGCTTTCCCTGTGGGCCAACAACGTTGGCTTCCCAATTGCATTATGGACAAACCAATTTCACAGGCTCCCGAGCAGGGGGGGGCCGGGTGTTGTTGGGTTTCAGTAGTTCAGAGGTAGTGTTTACTGGTGTGTGCGTGTATATTGATGTGCTTATTTTGCATAATTGACTGTAAATGCGTGGCTCTCGATGGCCAAGTGTGTGAGGTGTATGCGGGTGTGCGGGTGAGCGGGAGCTTGCGGTTGTATAATTACCATTCGGCATATCTGGCCGGTCACGGTGCGTATACGCAATGTTCGCGAGGCCTTAAACATTGCTAATTGCACGGCGAAATGGAGAAAGTAATAAACGTTGTGGGGGCGGGGAACAAGAACGCCTTTTTGAGGGTCCTGTCATATACACACGAAAGCCGAGCACATTAGCAAACAACTTTGGGGTAAAAGTACCCACAACAACAACAGCCAACCATAAAAATTGTATTAATGGCCTTGGCAAAAAGGCGCCAACCAAATTCTATGGGGGCACTGAACTGCAGGATATTGAGCTGATTTTAGATAAATATATACCTTTAAATTTAAAAGCTTATATATTTACAAATAATTAAATTGCAAGCCATTAAGGTAAGGTCATAAGGGGCTACATATTTAATAAGTCAAGAAGTATATAATTTATCTTAGCATCCAGTTCTAAAGCTTTTGTTTTTTAAATAGCTTTCACATTACTTCCTTCATAATCTTATATTTTTAAAGATTTTATTACTGAAGTATTTATTAAAGAATTTATAAATATTAAAGAACAATTGTCTTAAACCTTGGATAGTTAATTAAAACATCCATATTTTGAAATATTTCTGTTAAAAATTTAAGTATATTTAATCCCGAACTACCTGCTGTCCAGTGTAATGTGCGTTTGCCAAAATAAACACAAACACATGACAAATGGAATGGCTCGCATGTATGTATGAATGCCTAACAATTCCACACTCCCAAGCTCGCACACTCTACACACGCCCCCTTCCACGCCCACCATCTTAGTTCTAAAGGTCAGTCTGGGGCCGATGTTTGTTGTTTTTGCCTTTGGCATTTTTGGGTTTTTGGTTTTAGTGGCATTCGCATTCGCATTCGCTGTTGTTGGCCGTTTCTTTGCGGGTGTCAATGTCGAACAGGACATGGTGGGCGGTGGGCAGGAGGCGTGGCAGGAGCACACTCACGTAGCACATACGTGTCGGTCTGATTGCACATAAATTTCGGGGAGTGTGCGTACACATGTGTTAGGCGACAAATCTGTCCCCTTCGATTTTTGCTGGGTAAGTGGGCGCCGTTTCCGTTAATACAACGCATTTTGTTTACAACTTTTCACTTTCTAATTTCAGCTTACAGAGAGCTTTCAGCTCCTTTCGTTTTTATTTGCCTTTCAGCTTGCTGCAGCTCAACACATTTTTCCCCGGGCCAAGGAATTCTTCTATTTTACGTGTTTTTTGTACGCCGCTTTGGCCCTGTTTGTTTATTTATTTGTTTCTTTATTTGCAGTTCTTGGAATTTGTTTGTTAAGCTGTTTGGTTATTCATTTGACATTTGGCGTCAATGGATATTCGCTTTCAGCCAACTGCCAGATGGGGCCCGCAAAAAAAGATTACACAGAAAAATATCAATTTGTTTGTTGATATTAAAAATCCGAAAAATTGTATATGTTGTAAGGCAAAGTTTAATTTGACCAAAATAATTAGTGGAATGTGTTAGAGATACAATTATTTTAGAAAATATAAATATATACATTTTTTAATTGTGTACTGAACTTCAATGTGTAATAACTCTAACTACTATTATTATTATTATTACTATGGCCTTATTGCACCGCGACCAGATGTTAGGTCTTTTGTGCCGGCCTGTAGGATTAAGGTAGAGCCTTTATTCCTAGGCTTCTGATGAAGGAGAGCACTTTGGCGAGGTCTATCTCTTCCCAAATCCTGTAGGGGGGGATAAGTTTTAATTGTGTAGATCTAATTGTTTGTGCTTGGAAACTTTTTATTTTGATTGTAAATGGTTTCTAGCTAACTCGAGCTCATAAAAATTTGTTTAATTAAATTTTCTGATAAAATTGATTGGTTTTAATGTAATAATGGTTTAACTTAATTTTGTGCCTAATCCAAGCTTTAGAAAAAATAATTAGAAAATACTTCAAGTAGTTAAAAAATATATTTTATTGGACAGAGAACATTAACTCATTAGTTAATTATTTCCTCTGTATAATATTCTTTCTGTGTGAGACCTAAAAAGCTCCTTTTTAGTAACAAGCATTATTTTATTATTTATTTTAAAATTGACGTTGTTTTGGCACAGAGCCAATGTCTGGCAGAGCCTCGACTGAAATCAATCTTACATGCAACCCATTAATGTCACTTAAATTGCCTTTCACACGTTCTCACTTTCATTTCGGAACAGTTACACTCTCCGACATCGCACATCAGTTTGATTTACTATTTTAGAATTTTAATTACGTGGCAACGAGGCCTTAATACGTCGCATATATCATGAGGGCACCGTATTGCAATTAATTTATGCCAAACGGCAGCCAAGGTAATTGCACCAAATTGACACGACCGCAAGCTCAGGCCAGGGAGTAATGGGTCCTGGGGGTGGCACTCTACGTCGAGGAGGCATCGAGAGCCATTATGCATGACTGGCTCCTGGTCACATGCTAAGCAGGCAGTGCATCCTTGCCGAAGCCTAGCTAAAACAGAGCCCGATGCGCCACAGAGCCATTAGAAGCGAGGAACCAGCTACTCGGAGGAGGCACGTGCACGCCGACAAGGAGGATTGCAGGAATTGCAAGGATACAGCCCGCACACACCGATACTCAGACAGATGCCAAGTGCAAGGCTGCCACTCACACATCAATGTCCCGGCCGAGTTGAATTACAAATGAGCCCCTGTCGAGACTCTGGCAATGTCCTCTTCACATCACGAGTGAGCGGCTCCTGAGGTTTATCATTGTTTGGCTATTGCCATCGAGTAGCGGAATCTGGGATCTACACGGGGAAAAAATAGGAAGAAATTGTGATAGTCAAATGTTAAAAGCCCTCTTAGTTCATTTTTGGTCAGTTAAAGTAATAAGAAAATATTCTATAAGATGTTGTGATTGTAGTAATATTTATCTAGATCATTGTTTCGCTCTGTGCACAATTTCCAAGCGCCGGAGAGACTTATAGCGAGTGGCACCTTGATGGCAAAGTTCTCGACACCGACACTGCAACACAAATATCAAGTATACGTAGCAGTTGAAAGCAAAAGTTTCGCAAGTCTCGCTGAGCTTCCCCACTGAGCTGGTTGGATTCTGAGGTACATTCTTGCTGCTTTTTATCTGGCCCGAAACAGACACTGGAATTCCCATCTTCCCGCCTGTGTGTGTCGCATGCATAATTAATAATTTTGTGCAATATTAATCGCTGGCAGACCTTGCGCTCCTCTCAATGCAATTCTTTTGTCGGGAAATAGGTCTTTTGTTCGGCACAGAAAGTGGCAATCAATGGAAGTGCTGGGACCAGCCTGTGTTCGCTTGGATTTTCCAAGCGGTAATTGTTTTCAAAAAAGAATGTCTCCCCAGCTGCATTGTTCTTTAAGAAGTTGCCAGTGAGTAAGTAAGTTTGCCCTACGTTTCATTAAGTTCTTACGAATTTAATTTCAATAAAGGAAGTCCCCAGGTAGACCTTCTTAATTTCATTCCAGGAAAGCGCCGGATATTGATTCCTGGAATTTGCCATGAAATTATTTCAGAAAATAGCTACAAAAGGTTGCTGCTGTGCTCCATATGGTAAGCTACCCCATCTAATGCCATCACTTACGTAACCATTTTTCAATAAATAAAACTCTGGCAAACAGGAAAGAACAAATTTGCATATTTATTCGACTTGTTTTTGTTGCCATTCATCGCCGTTTTGGGCGCGTAACTCAAGACGGAAAAACCAAATTAAAAAGTAATTTGGAAACCTTTAAACGCAAACGAAAGTAAATTATGCAAACATTATGGTTGAGGGTCCTCCCAAACAAAGCAACAAAAAACAAGACACGTCCAGGAAGGACAGCTGAGACCCCAAGGGGGAAGAGCTGGTAGAGCCGGGGCGCCAAAGGAAAAGTTAGCCAAGGTCACATGCGACATGGTTGCCATGGTTCATTTTCTCCAGCCACTTCCTCCCTTGGCCTAAATGCCACTTTATGAGAAATTCGGAATTCCCATTTCACTTTCGGGGTGTTCTTTTTTTTCGGGGCTTCCCTGGCTACAAATGACACTAATAATTTCCATTTAAATGAAGTCATGAATAAAAATCAAGTGCAAGTATTTGTTTTTCTCTCGCTGGTCATACTCATAAAGAATGGCAAATGGTTTTAATATTGGGTTGGCCTCCTCTCGCCGGGGGGAGCAAAAAGACTAAAAAAAATTAGAGAGAAAGCAAACTTCGGTGAACCGAAGTGTGTATACCCTTGCAGTATGCAATTAGATCATTGAAAATCTATCCATTTTGGTAAAGTTAAAAAAATATCGAAGTTTGTATTTGTATGACATTTACCTAAACATTTACAATTTACATGTAGAATTTTATATTTTCATATAAATAGACCGATCGCTTTTAGGGCAGCTATTTAAAATAGTTGTCCGATTTAAAACCGTAAAAAATCATTATATCTCGAAATTAAGTGAAGTACATTGAACAGAGAATTTTATTTATGTTTTTAAACATTAATTTCGCCATCATTCCTATGCTTGTAAAATAAATAAGACTAATTTCAGCCCAATAGCTCAAAAACTGAGAGACTAGTTCGCGTAGAAACCGACGGACAGACAGACAGACGGACATGGCTAGATCGACTCGGCTGGTGATGTTGATCAAGAATATATATACTTTAAGGGGTCGGAGATGCCTCCTTCACTGCGCTGCAAATATCATGACAAAATTATAATATTCTCTGCAAGGGTATAAAAACGGGTCCTTGATGGTGACTTTGAACAAGACAGCAAGAAACATTCGGGTGGAAATTTCAAAATAAGCTAAATAAATTGATGAGGAAAATGTCATTGTTTAAACGAAACAAAAAGGGATGACTTGAGAGATGGAAAATTATTGAAAAATGTCAAATAGGATGGGCTGCAAGGGAATTTATATAATATAGAATGGTAGGTTAGATGACCGAGACTGAGAGAGATAAATGATAGACCAGTGTGACCTACGCGTACATTTAGTAATGGTAATTGACAGAATTTTATGTCCGTCAAATTAGTGTCGTTGAGTTAGCTTCCAAATGAAACGGTGGGAAATGAGCACGTAGGGAGTTTTTCTTTATGAATTATTTCGTTAATAAAGCCAAAATTTTATCAAAATCCTTCCGACAAATTAAAAAAAAATCGCTTTACAGTGCGGCTTAGGGAACAATCGTTAACGAAGGCCTGAGCAGCGACACTATAACTGTTCCCAGCGGAATCAGTTTCCTAGGACCCTTCAACGTAAACGTGGAGTCCCACCTGACTTCTGGTCGATCAGCAACTCAACGCTGCTGGCGAGAAAGAAATTAGAAATGCAAATGCAATGCATATTGAAAGGCGTCTCTAACGATAACTAACGTTTCCCACAAGACGCTTTCAGCTAAATGAACGCCAGGCAGGAGGATATACAGATATGCAATCAGGCAGTAGTTAGAGTGCCCTGGAAGGAGTGTGTTTTGGGAAAATCAAGCAAAGCTGGAGAGAAGCCACCGGGGGCCAGACCTGTGCGGCAAAACACATCAAGAAACAGTTGCCAAGGTAACCCAAATTGTGTCAACATCCAAGCGGGGAGTGGGTGATGGGTGACGTGAGGTGACACACTGCCTTTGTGGACCCAGGTCTTTGGGGCTCCTATGGCTCCAACGAGAATTTAAATATGCAACTAAACTTGCCAACGTTGGAAATCTATTAACACGTTTTGACACTTGCAGGCAGAAATTGCCTTTGCCTCGGCTTTGGCACAGGAGTGCAGGAGTGTGTGCGCACAACGACAACTAAATGTCAATTTATTTTACATCAAACAGGAGACACGAGACACAACATGCTAGGCGAGCCGGCGAACAGGAGATGCAGATGCTGGCCCACATCCTCCGGCATGCCAGGCAACTTTTCGCCCAAGTTTTGGCCTTCAATTTTGCAAATGAGGTGACAGGAGACATGTGCGAAAGAAGTTTGTGTGTGATAACACACACACCCCAGCCAAGACTTACAGGTGCCCCCCCGCAGACGGTGTGTATGTGAGAGCGTACGGTGTGCCTGGCTCTGTGTTTTGCTTACAAGTTAACTGATTTACGTTCGTGATTTTGGTTCCGGGAAACTTTTCATTTCACACGTATCTACGCAAAACAAAGGCGGATGGCGCAACTTTGTCCTGGCCACGGGTAACGAGATGTTTGAAAAGGAGATGCTTAACTCAAATAGTGCTAAGCAAATTGTGGCTTGTCTGGCTTTCCGAGCCGTTCAACTGACGGCAATTGTTGTTGAGTAGGCCAATTACACCTGTCTCGTGAGAAAATAAGATAAATTCTAACGATTCAATGAAAAGCTTGCCAAGATACTTTGTGGTTTTAAAGCTATGTCTGATCTAGGCGACAATTCTAAAAGGCTTGAGGACATTCCTTGTTGTGGTTAAGTGACTTATCAAATATTAAGTACTTACTTTGTAAATCTATTTTGGTTTCAAGCTACATAAATATTTAGAAACAAAAATGATGACTAATTTCCACATTTTTCAAGCAATTAGATAAAAAATTTCAACTCTTTTTCTGCAAGATACCAAAGAAATATATCATAATATGATTTTAATCTGGCTTTATTACATTTTCTTTAGCTTACTGCCTTAATTTTTTCACATGTTTCCCCATCGCTTCACTTACTGTGGGTGCCTGCCGTAAAAGAGTTTCCTTGGAAATCCACCCGCTCATCCCTCACCCATCACGTTAATCCAATTAAAAGGGATCCAATTAGCATCACAGACAGTCTGCATTCTGAACCTCATATCCGAGGAGAGTCCTTTCTAATTCCATTACGGCGAAAAAAGTGCAATCTCCTTTGCCGAGCCGCTCTGCGTTTGTTGGTATTATTGCCAACTCGTGGCAAGGTACACCTGGCCAAGGTTGCGGGGGCCAACTACTTTCGCCTAATAACCATCAACAGCCTAATGTGCAGGTGCTTAGCATAAAAAGCAAAGCCAAAGGCAAAGGCAAAGGCGAAGACGAAGGCATTGACAGCCTCAAAGTGTAGCTGGCGCACTTAGCATAATGGGGAGAAGACCAGAATCGGGATTTGAGCCAAAAAAACTGGTCGAAAAGTGGCTCTCTTTAATCCAGCTAAGAGAAAGCTGGTTAAGAGAGAAAGCTTTTGGCCAGTAATATGCAACAGGCCGTCGCTTCTGTGCTGGTGACAAATGTGTTTTGATTTCGCTACCAAGAAACAGGGAAACTTGCTCCTTTCCTAACTCTGAAATAGTGGCTGGGCTGGGGCGAAAACAAAAACAAAAGACAACAGAAATTAACTTTAATGCGACAACAATTCAGAACAGAAATTTACGATAATTGCGGCAATTACATTTTGCAAATGATGCTGCAAACACGGCCGAGATTGCTGGCGCATTCCACCGAACACACTTCTTCCCTCGCAAATAGTTTACGGCTATGCCTCCACGCGGGTCTCGTAAAACCAAATTGAAGCCATTGACGCGGGAAATCTCGCATTTGGCTGGCTGACTGTCTGCTGCCAGGGCTTAGCCCCGTCCTGCGTCTTAGTGATTTTATAAATTTCAATTTCTCAAATGCTTAGCATACTTCGGGGAGCTGTTCCAAGCATAGTTCACACAGCAGTGGCAGCAGGAGTAAGAGAACGTAACGAAAGCGTCAAGTCCAACGCTGTAATCGCAATCAGTGACATTACCTGGGGCTTGTCTCCATCAAGGATTTGGGTGGCGAATAAGCAGCAATATAAGATTGGACTGGGTGCGTTCTCTAGCACTAATTAGGTGTAGGGTAGCTGAGAGTATAATGAGACATGAGAAGGATAGGGGATTAAGGTGGTTCTTATTTTCTTTTTGGGGTTTTTTTATAAATTAAGTTGTAGAGGAAAACTTATATTACTTAACAGATAATACTTTAGTATAAATGCAGGTAACTGCAGAAGAATATTTAATGTTTTTTTTTGCTTTTAGAATTCACTTTGACCCAAATTAGGTATGAATTTTGTTTATTTCAACTCTTTCTAATTATTCGTAAACTTATCTACAATTTTCCCTTGTACTAAACCGAATTTCCAGGATACTCGGGTATCCCACATCATATTCTTGCCCTATAATTTCTATTTATTCTGGCTTCGCTTGTCTATGGCGAACATCATGCTCATTATTATTATCATCATCAAGCGTTGGCAAATTCAATTAACGTTTTCAACTCATCCGCTCTCCCTCTCTCTCTTCCTTTATACTGTATCTCTCTCGCTCTCTTCGCCGAAATATAATTCAACTCGTGCGTGACATTTTTATTGCTCATACGCCGCGTTGTGCATGCAAATATTTCCACCAGTATGAATATTCAATTTGGCACATTGACTTTCGCTAATTGTTGACGGTGGGTGGATCTAGCCACGCCCCCCTCCGTGCTCATAGCACGTTCACAATAATTTATATTAATTTCGCCTTATCGCAGATAGATTTAAATTGAGGCACATATCGTAGAAATTGCGCATACGTCACGTGGAACCGCCAATTACCGAAATTGCAATGCAACTGCCTTTTATTTGCACAAAACGCGAACGAAAACAAATAAAGTTGATTAAAATAATGCAGTTGGCACACAGTAGCAATGCACAAAATGTTATAATTCGATTTTATTACGAAAACCCAAAAATTGCCTGTCAAAGCGTTTATTATATTTTCTTCGGTTTATTTCCCAGTTTTTTCTCGGTTTGTTTATATTTTTTGCAAACTTTTTTGTTGCGGTTTTGCTGTGCAAATTGTCAAACCACAGCAATTTATCAGCAATCCCGACAATTGCATTATTAATGGCAGGCGCTTAGAGACCACACATGCTGTGGACAACGTTGGTCCGTCCTAGCTCCTGGAATCGGTATACTATGCTATATATCTCAGGCGCACCCCCGTGCGGTTGTGTAGTTGGCCGCTTTAAGGACTTAGCACTCCTCTCAATCCCTACCTCCATCAACGGGGGCCAGTCCAACGCCACAACAATAAACCAATTTAAAGAAACCTTATGTAAACAGTTTTATAATGGATTATATATGTATCCGTGTGCGAGAACACAGAGCTCAGGCTGTGTGTGCGTATGTGGGTGGTCTTGGTGCCAGCAGTGGCAATCGGAGGACTAGCCTCCAACTGGACAGGAAATGAATGAAACAGTGGGAGCGAGCTTGGTCCGCTTTCAAAGCTAAGCGTCCTTTTGATGATGCTCTTAAGGGCAGAGTCGTAGGACTCATGAAAATCTAAAGGGTTTTGAAACTTTTATTTTGAAATTTATGGGGTTTTGAAATTATTAAAAAAATCTATAAGAAAATTTCAATGCTGCATATTGTATATAGAATCTTTAGCAAACTCTTGTCATCAAAAAATTCATACAATTCTAATGGAAAATGTATTCTTTAATAAATTCCTAAACCTCTCTTAAAGTAAAGTTCCAAACTGCAAAAAAGTTAACTTAAAAGCGTATCCCTGCCAGCTCCTACATCCCAATGCAAACCCAATGTATCGATGATACCACCCTACCCTCCATCCACATCTGTGCACACACACATCATCCTTTAAGCCCTTGGCATTCCCGGCTTATTTAAGAGTCCCTTACAATGAATTTTCATTTGCGAGACTTTGTGGCCGAACATTTTGTTAACCACAGAATCTAATCTGTTACCATGGTAAGTAATATCAGGATGTAGCCGGTCCAGGCAAGGACACGCGACGGGACAAATGAGAGGGGGTGCCCGACATGGGAAAATGTTTGCAATGCCATTTGTTTGTCATGCACAATGGCTGCAGAAATGAGCTGAGCTCCACTCCATCGGACCGAACCATTCCGAACTGCAAAGCGAGGGTGTCTGCCATATATGCATCGCAAATGGAATGGCGAATTCGGAGAACCAGTGCCAGTATCAAGCACATCATCCTACAGAATGGAACCACAGCCAGGCGCAAAGCCCGCATCCAGTAGCCAGCATGTAGGAGCCACCATCCTCTATTTGGTGTTCTCCATTCGAAGTCCTCCATTCAACAATGCTCCGTGCAGCATCGCGCAGCATCGCGCAGCATCTCGGGCATCTCTGATGGAATAAACTGCAGCACAATTTGCTCTGTGGTCAGTGGCACAAGCACAGGCACAAGCTTCCCCTTCTGCTCAGCTTAAACCCACATCTGCACTTGAAAAAAGACGAACTGGAAAAAATGTATGCATTTTCCAGAAGTAAACTTAAGAATATATCTTTTTTCTAAAAGAGGACTAAACACATCTAAAGATGGTCGCAGAATAACTTTAAGTTTTTGCTTTGCATAAATTGATTTATTCGTAACTTATTTTTCCCAGTACAGCCACAATTGGCTGGCATTGTCAACGAGGCGCCGCATACCGCACTCACTCACGCTCACGCTCCCACTCACGTGCAGGACAGCTTGGCCGGAGTTGGGTCACAGGATTTGCATGCGTTACACGCGCCGAGGATGCGGCCCGATTATGGGGCAGTTAAGCTGGCAACAAGGCGAATGGCCAGTCACAGGTAGGAGTCAAACAAATATGAGTTCAAACAAATTAATGCCGGACAACCTGCCTCGCTTCCCTCGCTCCCTCCAGATGCTCTCTATATTGCGCCACTTTCTGGTGCATGCTCCGGGGCGCCGTCTGGGGAACTGCAGCACTTAAGTTGCTGCTGCAAAAGTATCTCGCTTGCTGCTGCCAGCAATTGTTATTTCAATTTAAAAGATTTGCCCCAAGTGGCCAGCATGAAGATAGCAATTTTCCAAGGAGAAACTTATGAATTTTAAGCTCTCTCAAACTCTGAAACTCTCAAAGTCTGAAATTCTCTATTTTCCATTTGGGTGTCTCATTTGAATTGTATTGTTGGAAAATGTTATTTGTGATTTAATTTGTAGATGGTAATAAAGAACACCAACAAAATACAAAGCAATTTTTGCTATAATGAATTAAATTGGGAAATTAAATTCTGGTTTAAATTTCGAAAACCAAGCTCATGTCTTTATGGCTGTTAAATATTGTTATAAGAATATCTTTAAGAACTGCCTTTAATCTCGAGATCCAAATAACCCAAGATAAAGCACTCCTTCTAAATCCTGTACGATTTGATTCAAAGCTTTAAAGCCTATTTAATACCCCACCATGTTGACTGCCTTTTCCTTGGATAAAGAAAAATGTGAGCTTATATTAAAATTATGTCTAGCATTGGCAAGGACATTGACTGTCAGGCTCACGCGCTCAAACACATTCGAATCACGCATACGCCGCGTGTGCATTGCATATTAGGCGAGCTGTCAACGCGCTGTCACGCTCGTCTGTCCCTCTAGCCACTGAGGGTTCTCTTTTTTTTGCCCTTCTAGGAACACACTCTCGCACACACATAATTATGCAGTCGCCGCAGGCAAATCAATTAAACCGAACTCTGCGTGGAAAGTGATGGTGGATTGAAGAAGAATTTCACCTGCGTCCTGCGCTTGCCGCCTCCCCATAAAATATTCCCCTGCTAAGCAGATGCTGTCGGGGATAAAATCGTACACGCACTCCTCGTTTCCCCAGGAGATTCGTCTGCTTTTTCAAAGAGGGTTTTGTAGGATTTGATCTGGGACGGGCGGCTTCGTTAAACGAATCCGTTTTTCCATTTTTTTTGTTTGCAGCATATGCATCAAGGCTGGTGCCATTGTTTGGCCAGGTAGGTAGGGAAGTGCCAACTGCTGCAACCGTTTCAAGTGATTTCCGCTCTGAAAATTCCAAATCCGTCGCATGTGGCACTGCTCCTCCTCTGCCACATACCAATGAGCCAGAAGAAGGCGACGGATTGGGCTCACACGGAAATGTCTTCTCACTGGGGCAGGCCCTGTCACTTCGGCTTTCACGCAATACGCATTTTAAGTAGAACTTAAAGAGACGCCACTGCCACCGGCTGTAAGATTATGAAAAGCCGCTGAGTGGCTGTCAGCTGAGCAGTGCGAGGATGTCATTGGTTTTAAATAAAAGATGTGCTACTTTAACAAGGGGACTTCTTGTAGAATATTATCTTCAGAGGGGCTGACTTGTGGTTGAATAAATTCATTTCACACATTAAATGAAATGAAAGTCTAGGAAAGTTCTTGACTTTAAAGCCTCTCAAGAGTTCATAAACATTTCTTAAAGTTCGCTTCCTTTCCTAGCCGACTCACATTAAACTTATTATATACATCATCGAGAGCCCAGAGCGGCACAATCGGAGCAATCAGGCTCAGATTCGCTTCTTCAACGTGATATGTGGCCCAGAAACATCCGACCGATTTTCCGACCCTTTGCCCAGTCACCCAGCCTAATGGCAAGGAAGAGCCATAACAGATTTCCACCAGAAAAAAAAAAATAAATAAAATCAAAATAAAAGGAAGGAAAGCAACAATTTTCCAATGTCGAGCAGCGGCGGTCTCGACTTTGCCTCAATTAATTTGCGCTTTATGTTTTATATGGGCGGCTTTTTGCCTTTTTGCTTACGACAAGGTCCTCTTAAATTTCCATAGAGAACGACGGCATGTGTGTGTGTCCCTGGGCATAAGCAATAAATCATGAGCGGGAGCAGAAACGGGGGACATGGAGCCCGGCGACATACAATATTTTCACTAATGAAGTCATTTCACAGTTCGATGCCATGGCCATGGGAGAAGATGTATCTTTGGCCGGCGATGTATCTTTATATCTTCATCTTTGCCGGCCACGCGCCTCAAGGAGAGCGGATGGCGGTGAATCCTTGGGCTCCGTGTCTTATTGGCAAATCAGATTTAGTCACGTTTCCGATGCCTTTATCGTGATTACTTTTTGCCATCTTCTTTCCCAGAGCCTTTTTTGCTCCCTCTACTTTGCTTTCTATAAGAAACTTTTGCCTCGTTCCCTGCATAGTGGTTGCATGTGTATCCAGCTCGGCCCCATTATTAATTAAAGCCAGTCAGCTGCAGCTGGCCAGCTGTGTAACCCGGGGCGGATGCGTAATGCGCACTGGATTTTTGCAACATTCTCTGCAGACACCCGCAAAACTCTTTATGCATAGGTATAATCGTAAAAGAGGAATAAAAAAACAGAGGGGAAAAATGCTGACAACCATTTTTTTTTTGTTACGTATCCTGGGAGTTCTTTTTCGGGGAATGCGGTAAGGTGCGGGAATTTTTTTTATGCACATGCAGATGATGAGCACACGCTGCTCGCCCACACATCTGGGGTGGCACTGTTGACGATGCTGTGGCATATTTTAGTTGCTTTGTTGGCTGAACTGGAATAACCTTCCGTTCTCCCTCTCTCTGGCCACCGCAGCCCCTCATTGGATGAGCCATAAAAGCATGAAGCATATTTTTATAGCGCATAAATGTCATCATGCCATGCGGTATTTCCGCTCTCTTTTTCCCCTTCAGTTCCTTTTTTTTATTTTATATTTCCTCTTTTTTTTTTATTTGTGTCGCATTGCTGTTCGGAAGCTGTTTTTGTAGGGTATAGTAAAGGCAAAGCTAAGGCCAAGTCATTGATCATATGATATAAGTAAATTGAGGGATTAAGTAAGTCATTGAATTGAAGGGGAGCCCCTCTTGAACTTTGATATTTGGGTTGACAGTCTAAATGTAATCTTTGCATAATCTTATAGAAAACCAATACATGCTAGAATATGTTTTATAATTATTTAATTATTACGACAATAGTAAATAATATCAAATCGTTTTTAAAAACATTAATTGATTAACTTAACCAAGCTTAAATATGTTTACTCAAAATAAATATAAGGTTGTTATGCACTTTTAATAAAAGCATGAGAATTTCCCATTCAAGGCTACATAATTATTATTTTTTCTGTAAGCTTAATGGTTAATAATTTGAATTCATAGTTACTTTGTTTGATTCCTCCCGGCAACAGTTTGTATTTGCATTTTATTCTGACTTCCCTTGCCTAAACAAATATTAATTACATTTTCATTTGGCGCATTATTAAATGAGGAAAAAGTTGAGCCATTTGTGCAATTATGCTAACCGCTTTTTGTTCATCTTTTCTACAATAAACTTTGTTGGCTCAACTTTAATGAACACCTCTTTCTTTGCAGAAAAGTGTGAGAAAAGAGAGGAAATAGAAGGGGACGAGCGAGTGCAATGGGCGCATGAAAATCGAAACCTAATCAAGCAAATTGGCCATAAAAATAAATCGCATTAGTCGGGGGATATGTGCGGGCATGTGTGTGTTTGGCACACCTCTCTAAGCCTTTAAGTTTCCAACTCGTGTGTGCTTTGCCCCCCGGACAGGCGCACATACAGCTGCTTATACAAAAGCACTGGAAAAAATACTGGAAAAACAAAAAGTAAAATGTTCAAATCGATAAAAATTAAGTAATATTTTAAACATGTTTTGATTTTAAAAAATATAATTTTTAACCTTCAAATATTCTATTTAAAATCTTCCAAATAATATTCCCGATTTTATTAGTGTTCCATGTCCATCCGAGCATATGTGGAAAATGCAGGGTAAATGCAGGGGTTGCCAGGGGAAATGGGCTGCTGCAGGATGCCATTGGGGGGAACGCACATGCTCAGCCGCTGGTGGCAAATAGCATTTAACTTTGTTTGCTTAGTGTAGCGTAGCAGTGTGTAGTGGGCGTGGCCGAGGGTCAGTGAAGTGCATATCAAAGCGAACTAATGAATAAATTCATTGAATCCATAGTTCAGTTCGATGTTTGCCCAGCATTCGAAACGAATTCCTGGCTTTCACTTTGCCAAGTCAAGGGTGTGTGCCAGCTGGAATGAGACTAGGGATGGGGGCAGTGGGAAAATTTGCCAAATTCGCCGACTTTCAGGGCATATGGACAGCTGTTGGTAAAAAGGATCCGACGGCTCAAAATTTATGCACCTGCTTTGGCAGCCAAGTCCGACCCTTTGGCTTATTTATGGGCATTACTCAGGCATAACATGAAAGTGAAAGTGTTCGTAATGCTCTTAACCTGCTCCCCCAATGAGCTGCTAATTTGCAAAAGGTCCCATAAACACGGCGAAGGGGTTAAGGTTTGGGAGTAGGAAGTCCTTGTCGCACCTGTGGCTGCCATTAAAACGGCGGGACCGAAATGGTTTCTTCATTTGTCAATTAATCAAGTCCCGGCTCCGGTTCAATTAAAATTTTATACGGCCAACTTGGGGGCGTTCCCAGGGGCCTATCAAATTTTAATTGGTTTCAGGTATACGAGCTGGTAACAGGTGATTTTCAGGGGCAAATATTAAATACATATATATGGGAATGAGCATTTGTGTAACCTCATAAAATTCGAGTATCTTAGATGCTTATAAACTGGACATTCTGCAATCTCTGTTCCGATTTGTGGGGTCAAGTGACTCCTAAGGACCCTTAATCAAAGTCGAAGAAGTTAAGGAGAATTTAAATAAGTATATATCACTTTGACCCATATCACTGTGCAAAAAGCATATTCAGTGGAACATTATGTACATAAATCTCTCCTATTTGATTACATTAACCCTTTATGGGAGCTCAGTGGCGCGGTGCAGCTAAAAATACCCAAATCAAAAGTGTTAAACAAAAGGAAACAAAAAGTCGAATTCAATTTAAAAACGAGTCAGTTTCGCCTCTTTTGCACATTGTTACTGTTACCTCTAAGAGCGTAGCACTGGGTATTTCTGGGGTGCATAAGGAAAAATATAGAGATAATACGAAATATACAAAATAATTATTGGTAAATATGTCTGCGACCTCCCTACAACTACATAGTTTTTTTATAAATAAACCCTAAAGGTTACTCATAGTTTTTTAGTTATATTTCGACATTCCTATTTTGGTTTATTCCTTTTAAAATATTCTAAACAAAATTTACTGTCCTGAAAAATTCCACAGCTAGTAGTTGGCTTTGTTTATTGTTTGCGAGTCTAAAAATGCAGTTCCTGTCCCTTTAGCTACGCCCATGCTTTCACTCATCCTCTGGCATTTTTTTGTACAATTTTTCCCCTTTCACTGTTTGCATTTGTTTCGACTTTTACGAGCGTTTTCATTGTGCATTGCTTCTGGCCTTGTCTCACTTTAGCTGGCAATTTGTTCTGCTGTGGGGTTTTTGTTTTTGTTTTGTTTTTTTTCTAGAATTGCGTGGAGCAGGCCACTGACTCTTTATGGGAAGGTCCCCTTTCGCCGGGACCTCGTTGATTGTTTTCACTGGCAATGGCGTTGACGGTGGCCATCATCGCTCTGCTCTTCGCATTTTTTGTGCGGCACCAACCAAGTCCAGAAGCTTGCATAGATTTGCGACGTTTTTCATCTCCCCCCAGGGATGCGGACCTATATATACTATACTATATAGAGAGAGAGAGAGGAGCGAGTTGTATATTTCGTTATGGCATTACTTTTTGCGTCCATTTTTCTGCTGTGCTCGTTTCCTTTATTAAATCACCCTCGTCAATCAAGTTCGTTGACATGGTTCTTTCAGTTTCAGCTTTGCTTATTTTTCGGCATTTTTTCCACCATGACACGAGATTATTGTGTTTAATAAAAAATTAAGTGCTGGGTTCAAAGTTGAAACATGCGCCATAAGCTTTAACTGAATGCGAGGCAACATAAAATCACTCATACGCAACGTTGTCCCCGGCGATTTTCAATGCGTGTCACGTTTCAATTGTTTCAATAGCGTGTGTAGGTGTGGGTGTGGGTGCAAGGATGTGTAAGCGTGTGTGTGTGCTTGCCCCTTGTATTTCACGTAGCGTGTGTGCAAGCAAACATGTAGAAAAATAAATATTAAGATATACCTCGTACACATAGAACAAAGGAACAATATATATTTCTATCTATATACTTATCAGTACATCGGCAATGGATTAGGGGCCGTGGGTGGCATCAAGGGACCGACGGTCAAGACAAGGACAAATTCCAACAAGTGTGCGGACATAAATGTCGTTATCATTAGGTTGGCAAACACTTGAGCTGGCAAGGACAACGTCAAGATGAGGCAGACGCGGCTGAGGCGGTGCCGAAAGTAGGGCAACTTAATTATTGAATGCAGTAATAAATCGTTAAGTGCAAACTCAGCTTTTGAATTTCCATTGACCTGCAGGATTTAGTGCAATGTAATCAAGTCTAAAATTCTTCTGGTGCCGGAGTCATGGCTTTTAGTTTTTGGCTTAAAGAAAGTACATTAAGATTTAATTTCGAAACATTTGAGGTGAAACAAGCAAGGAAGCTAACTGCGGAAAGCCGAAGCTTAAATACCCATGCAGTTTGATAATTTAGAAAAGGAATAACTAAGCCAAAGTTGCTTATACATATTTCAATTTGGATAGCTTTTCTGTGCTAGTTTTGATTAGCTTAAATAATCTACAAATTGAGTTAAGAAATTTAAAAATATATATTTTTTTCCATTTTTGACAATTTAAAAAAAAATGGCACAAAAAAAATGTTGGAAAAATTGGATTATTGATCATTATGCGATTATTTATCACTGCTTTGCAAACTTCTGGTCAAAATATAATACCCTTTTCAGGGGTATAACAAATACCTTTGCCTGCTTAAGCTTTAAATTAATTAATTTTTAAACAAAGTAACTTCCATCTTGAACTAAAAGCACTTAAGCACCCAACCTAGACTTCTCATTAATCATTTCAAACCCCAAATACAGGTCGGCAAACAAAATCTAGAATCAGCAGGCACTTAACAAGTACTTACACCTCAAGGCGCCAGAAACTATCATCAGCAACGGCAGGAAGCGATAGAGCTGGCGAGTAAAAACGCATTGTTGGTCCATCTCTCAAGTGGGGATCCGCCAGGCCAACCCTTTCTCCCTCGAGGAGTTTACAACTACTCATTGCCATGTCCGGCACCGAAAAAAGGCAACTTTCGAGAGCAGGAAGCAAAGTTGAGGTAGCACAAAAAAATTGCAAAAAAAAAAAGTTCGAGTGTTGGGCAAATAGAAAAACATGCTGGGCTACGAGGGAAATGAAAAATGTTTTCCGACTCGCCAAATTCCAGTCCCAGTATCGAGCGGAGGGAAACCTGGCCTGGCCACTCATACCGCTATCAACTTTCAAATTATCAGAGCCCACAAATTTACAAAGTTGGCCCAAAGACGCAGACGAAGGTGGTGGAGGCGTAAAGTTTTATGGCTGGCGTCAACTTAATTATTGAATGCCCGTCGCCTTTATTTTTTAGCATCATACTTTTTTGCCCGCATCGCAAGGTTACGGTTGGTTATGGCTGTGGCACTGGGAACTGGGAACAGGTGTGCCGAGCCGAGCCGTTTTGTATATTAAATATCAGGGACTAAGTCGGCAAATGTTTGAGAAAATTTTAAATTGAAAAACTTTTGACCAGCACACAAATTAAAAAATAAACCGAGCATAAACTTCTTCTTTTCTGCCAGCCGGGGAAATGAACAGTGAATGGTGGGTGCGTCGGAGCCAAGCCAGGGAAGTCATTATAAAATAAATCCCTCCGTCAGATTTAAGAGGCTTCAAGTGCGATTGCCAATATCTATGGCCTGCCGCATGCAGCTGCCGCAGCCGCAGTAGAAAAAGCAACGGACACATGGCACGAGTTCGAAAGTCACGTGCTGCACAAATTGATTGCAGCGGAAATGCAATCAGGGCAAAAAAAAAAACAGAAGCCAGGGAAGCGGCCTTAAATGACAACAAACAAACAAAAAAAACAATGAGAAACCAAAACCAAATATTTATGAATTACTTCTGCCAGTTGCGCATTTCAATTGTGTATAAAAGCGCCTATCTTTAGCCTCAAACCGTTCAACTTTTTGACTTTTGTAATATTAAGCTGATTGTAATTCAGGCGCAGTGTATGCAAATTAATTTAAATTTATGCCAACCGTTGAAAAGCAAATAAATGAACCTAATTAATTGGCGGTAAATGTGACAGGGTACGCCTATGTGATTTCCTTCTTTATAAAAACAAATTTAACGCAAATTGCGACAACTAAAATCTATAAATCGTGGTTTAAAACAATTAATTATCAAGTGTGAAAAAAATGGATCTAATTAAATTCACAGTATTTACGCTAAATTCCTGCAGATAAAATCACAACGGAATTACATATTCTAACTATTAATAAACATTGAATAAATGTTATTTATGTATATATTAACCTTCACAATATGTATGACATTTATTGTATTTATTTTAGTAGCCAGATTGTTCTTTTTTTAAGGATTTAATTTGACTTCTGAACTATAATAATATCATAAAGCCATTAAACAATTATTTTCCCTTTTGCTTCAAGAATTTTCTTTAAATTTCAAGCCATGTTTAGTCTCCTTTAAACTGATATCCATTAAATGGCCAACCCTTTTAGCCTTACCAATTTAAGCCAACCAATTTCTTGAAATTTTATCCAGGCCCTGCTTGCTTGTTTAGGATGTCAAGCAATTACCATTTTTGCTTGGCCATGGAAAGCCACAGAATATACGAGGAGCCATCATTATAAGGTTCGCCCCCTTCTTCCTAACAACTTTCTTACCTTTTATTCCAGGTTTTATGTTAACTTACCCTTTAAAGAGATGTGAAATCCACAACAATAATCATCTTCTCAACCAACTACATCTTGATTTGGTCTTCATTTAAGATCAATTTCCCTGTGCACGTCCTAGGGAACTCTTAACTTTAAGTTTATGGCCGCTCCTTTAATTTGGGCGGCTGGTCAGTCACTTATTTATATGGATGTCTGCCTGGTGCTTGTCCATTTAACTGCTACTACACCTGTCTTCTGCCCTCCGTTTTATGGGCTGCAAATAAAAAAATTTCATGGCTACAACTCAATTTGGTGTTTAACAAGGGAAAGTGTGAAGCGTTTAATGGTAGGCAGCAACTTTGATGTAATCAGGCAGCTGAACTGGAGCAAAAGAAACTACTAGTAGTTCAGCATAGCGCTTCCTTGCAGTTTCCCAAATTGGCAGCCATAATTCGTTTTGGCCATCTCCGCATTTAAATTCAGCCCGACTCGTTCGCAGTTTTAAATCAGTATGACACTTTAAGAAATACTTATTTCTACAATTTAAATCATTTTTAAGATATGAGTTTCACATAAGAAAGACTACTAACATTTTTTAAACCTTAAAAAAAATTTTAAAATTGCCAACAAATGTATAATTATAAGGCTATAGAGGTATAACAATTTTCATAGTTTTTATACTGATTTCTTAGTGTACCCAGTAGACTTAAGGCTCGTCATAGCAGTCGCGTCTGGAGCAAGGCCAAGCTGATGGCGCCCAGTGTTCCTCGCTCGTTGCTCGTCTTGTTCTTTTCCTTTTTTGCCCAAAAGTATTAAAAAGTTTTTATGCTCCGTTCTTTTATTCCCGTTTTCTGGGTGCCTTTTGATCTGGGAGGCGGTACAGACTCCCAAGCTCATTGCAATGCAGCTCCGTCTGTTTCCATTTCCCAAAGCCATGCACTGTTGCTTAACTGGCGCGAAAATTGTGGATTTCAGTCGAATTAATTTTTAAATAGTCTTGTGGCAGTGCAATCGCATATCGAACATGCCCAGAGAGATCCAGACTGCCAGGATGCTGTTGCTGCCGGCAAATCCGGCAACCATGTGTTCCATGCGCCAGCTGTGGCAGCTGCTCCTTGCCGCCGGCTTACGGCGCTCCATGAACTGAAACTCGCACAAATTAAAAGCTTTTTGCAAGTGCACCGCCCTTCCGGAAAACAATAGCCATCTGGCATCTGGAAAGTGGGAAATACTGCCGGCTAAAAGGGCAATCTGATCCCTCTTAAATGAAAGTGATAAGGCAAACATTAAGTTTATTGAAAGCTGAAAAGACACTGAAAGAAACTTAACAGGGTAAACTGTAAAAATATTTACTATTTTGTATTTATTTTATTTTATTTTATTAACATTTTCAACCCGAATAAATATAAAGCATATTTTGGCAATACTTTATTCTATTCCCATTTCCTTTTTTTTTTATATTCCTGTCATATTTTTAAATATAGAAAAGAATTTAAGGGTTAAACGATAAATAAATGTATATCACATAAGCTCTCAAAATATTTCCCTGCTTTAAAGAGATTTTATAGTTTTAAATTCCTATTAAATTGCATTAAAAACAAAGACATACAACTAAAATTCCTAAAATATTAATAAATATATAGCTATCCTTAAACTTCTTATACATTAGCATAAATCATTCATCCGATCGGCCGTACTTCATGGCGCCTAAGCCTCATCACACAATTTATGATTCCCGCTGGGCAGACGAAGCGGCCCACACGCTAAGCCGGCAACTTGTTGGACCCTTCAGGCCACATTCCTATCCCACAAGCCCATTCCTGCTCCTGCCTGCCCCCCTTTGATTTGTGGCCAAAAAGCTGGCATTATTAGGGCCTCAAGGTGGGGTGGTCTCGGGTAAGGTCCTGCCGAGTCCTTGAGGCTGCTGCTACCACTGCTGCCGTCGATTTGAAGCCCCATTTGTATGCAAGCTCACGAAGCGCGAGAACGAAAACTTATAACCCAACCGTGTTGTAAGTTTAGTTTAATAGTTGCTCGAGCTGTGCTGAGTTTTGCCAACTCCAGTCGCGTCGCGTTTTAATGCAAATTAAAACGTTGCCGGCGCCAAAAAGTTGTCCGTGCTCCATCATTTTTGGCGCGTCAAAGATTAAATTGAGCCAGCAGACGCGCGCGGGAATCTAGCGTGAGAATTCAACCAAAGGGCATGTATATGGCCGCATTTAGTGACTCGGCGGACAAATGGTTCTAAGCTGGAGGGAGAGGGTGCTGCTGCTGCTGCTGCCAGTTTTGTCACCCGGTTTGTGGCACTTTGTTGACCCAAAACAAAAGGCGACGAGAGGCAGTTGAGTTGGCTTAACGGGTCGGCCATAAACCTGATAGCCTGCCTGGGGAGTAAGCCATTAAAGCTGGCTTAATTAGTCGCACTCAAACAATCCACGCGAGATGATATCTTATTCCAACTATTCCCGTAGATTTAATAATCATTTTTCCTTAATTTAGAGCGTTATTAATCTGAATTAAATCTCAACCACAATTATTATTTAACTTTGGTTTGGCAATCAATTTAATTATAATTTCGCCCATATCGTAATCCTCTAATTGAACATTAATTAACTCAAATGCTATAATGCATTTACAATTTAAGCACTAGATTGTGGCTAATGTATGGGGAATTAATATATTTTATTGTTGACTAAAATGCCTATTTGTTTCATATATTACTTGTTGTTTCCTAATAAGCCCTTTTATACCATTGCAGAGGGTATTATAATTTTGACCAGAAGATTGCAACGCAGTAATGGAGGTATCTCCGACCCCGTAAGTTATCATACATTTTCCAAAATGTTTTCGTACCCCAAGAATGCTTGAATTTTTTGTTTCTTGACAGCCTCTTAGAGACAAATTATAAAAACTGCAAGGGTATGTAAGCTTCGGCTTAGCTTCCTTGCTTGTTTTCATTTTTTCCATTTAAAGTTTAAACATATGCAGACATTTTTTTTTACTTCACATATTTTTTCATTTAGCCTCAATCAACTTTTGATTTAAATGCAATAAAACGCTGTGCAAATTCAATTTCCTATTCAATTTCCTTTCGCCCTTTTAAATACAATCACATGCAATTCCACTCATCAAATGAAAAGTTGAGGGGAATGTATTTTCTCGCCCCGAGCTTTTCAATTCGATTTCAATTTACGCATACATTTTATTTTAGCTCAGTGACAGTTCTGATTAAAGTATAGTTATTTATTTATTTAGCGGTAATAATAAGCTGGGACAGGTCTGCTGTGACTTTTTTGCGCAGGCTTTTGTTATTAGAGAATTAAAATGATTTAAATTGCAGATATGATTCACATATATCGGTTCTGCTTTAATAAAGGAAAAAATATATAATAAATAAATAAATAAATAAATAATAAATAAAATATTTCTTAAAATATTTTCTAAATTTAATACAAACAATAAAAAAATATGAATTAATAATTATGAAGGGTTTTAATTTAGTTGTTTTATTTATAGGTAATTGATTTTGTCTGTTAAAGGCATTTAATATTTAATATACAAATTTTTTGTAAGCCCTCGCCTTTAACTATAGTCTCCCAACTATCTTAAAATGCTAGTTTTGCATCTAATCTCCTTCTCTAAAACCCCTTGTCTTTGTCAATATATTCTTGGTATTTTGGCTTTGTGGTTGTTTTTCAAAAAGGGGTATTTGCATTAGCCGTCTTTGGCTTTCGGCTTTAGCTTTAAATTTCTCTTTGGCCTTGGTTCGACACGGTGGTTTTGTGGAAATGCCTTGGCTTCTGTGGCTGCCTGCGGTTTGTCTTCTCACTTTGGCATCTCTTGTTGTTGTTGTTGTTGCTGGTGCTGCTGCTGCCGAGTCTACTGTTCGTGAGCAATTTAATTGAATTATTCGTACTGCCTTGCCTTTCCTCCTGGCATCCATGCCTTCTTCAACTGTGACAGCTGCTCTAATTAGTTGGGCAAAGGCATCGCCATCCCCATCCCCATCGACATCGACATAGGCACCGGGACCGGCTCCGACACCGGCAAAGGCGTTTAATTAGCTCGGCTTGACTGGGAAATTGAGGTGAACCGCGGTAGGGTTAAGCTGCTTAGCTAGTCGTCGGCACAAAAGGGACCTCTCTACCGAAAGCCATCTATTACGACCGAATTGAATTGCTAACAAGCTAAGCGACACAGACTAGGACGACGACAACAAATGTCATTCATCCACAATCAGAGCATTTAAATTAATTTCACGTGCCGCCTTTGCCCATATTTTTTGTAGCCAGGTCCCTGGATATATTCTGTACAATTTAATGATTCAGCGAATCCTGTCGGCATTGTCTAGTGCGGCCTTTGAATCCTTAGCTATTCAACCAGCGTGCCGCCTAAGCTGTCTCTGTGCTATCCCCGAGGAATGTTTCCATTAGAGATGATCTGATCTGTGACTGGAAGCCACGAGGGGAATAAATGAAAAAAATCTTAAATTGTTATAGAAAATAATAGCATTTTAGATTTATTACATATTTTATTTCCACTGTACCTACAAATTAATGAGTTATTCAACTAATTACCTCGTTGGCAGCTATTTATTCTTAAGAACTTCAATCAGTCACGTGGCTAAATCACGCCCAGTCACATGGCCAATCACGGTCTGAGCTGAATTCGTTATTTTTTTGTGAGAAATTTCTATCTTAGCAGCTTGTTATTGAGTTGGCTTGTTAGGCAGAGGCAGCTGCTGTCTGTCATGTCATTTATACGAAAAATCTGCCATAAACACGTCGCACACGTATGCGCCATTTTAAAAATGGCGTCAGCTTCACTTCCGCTAAATGCTGTCGTTGATTTTGTCTGCGTGGGTTCTCTATTCTTTCCCCCTTCTCCATCTGCATTTGAATTCAATTGAATGAGATGCTTATGAAGTCGTTAGGGCGCCGCAGCACACAGCTCCTCCTCTTCGAGATTCTCGTATCTGGTCCTGTGAATCCTGACTGCCGGCAATATTGTCACATCGTCGAAAATAATTGCCGGAAATACAAAAGCAAGGCGGCGCCCCGAAACCAAACCAAATAGAATCGAGGAAGAGAATGAGCGCAATCGGAATGGGAATAGATTTCCAATTTTCTCGGCACTCTGACACCCGGGGGGGAGGAAGCACCGCAGGGCGTCCTTGTCATTGCGGCTTACGTGGCGTATACTCAACTATAATTAATTACGCCCTTTTGTGACCGCGTGGGTGGAGGAGGTTGGCCAGGATTTCTCCCAGTGTCGGATGCCGGATGCTGCTTCCTTCTTGAGTGGCTTCTTTTCAATTTCAATTGTTGGGTCATTGACTGTCCGCCGGAGTCGAGTCGCTATAAAAGCCCGCCGGCATGGCTGGACTAGCCACATTCGTAGACGGTAGCCGGTGCAAGGAAGGAGTACTTGCGATTCCAGCTGGACTCTGTTGGTAGAATGGCCCCACTGCATCTGCTGCTCCACTGTGCCACCACTCTGCTGATAGCCAACGCCCTGCTGACTCCTCAGCTGCCAGGCGGCGACGGCGATGGCAAGTCTAAGGGCGGATTTCCCTTTGCCCTGGACGAGGACGTAGACGGCGTGGAGCTGCCCCTGGAGGTGGAGCAGGACATGACCGGCGATCAGCCGGCGGCCAGGTCTCAGCACTCGATGCCGCCCTCCTGGCTCACGTTCGAGCCCGAGCCCGCTCCTCCGACAAAGCACCGGAGCAGCCACAAGCCGCAGACCATTATCAAGCATCCGACGAGTGGATTCCACAAGCTCTCGGCCCACGGACACCGATCTTGCCATGTCGAAGTCGTCAAGGAGGTGCAGGGCATCTGCCAGTCGATGCCCATTGGCAGTGCCTGCGTCACCGACGACTACATGGCCGTCTACACCGATGCCAACTGCTCTGCTCAATGAAAGGGGTTAGCTTCATTCCGCGCTGATTGATTCACTGATTGATTGATTGATTGAATGTCCATGTGCATGTGTGTGTGCGAGTCTAGATTTTGAGGGATACCGGAGAACACGACTACCTGATGCGCGATGCCGAAAGCAGAACTTGTCTAAATAAATCAGTTTAATAAACTTTTACATTTTCTATAATATCTTTATTATGAGATCGGTCTTAGGGTTTTACAGCTATATATTTTAGGGTCTTAAATGTTTAGTTTATGTTCTATATAAGGAATGTTTATAAGGATCAGTTATAAATAATTTTAAAACCTAAGAAGATTTATTTAAATTATTATTATTGTTATTTAAAATATTTTCCTACTTAAATATACAGATTTGTTAAGATTTCTCTGTCTATTTCAACACCCAAATTAAAGTTTTGACTAGAAACACTAAGAAATTATATTTCCTATTTAAAAGTTGAGGAAATACATTTTTTGTGCCTTAAAAATTGTTTAAGTTTTTCGGAGCATGATTTTCTATTTTTAAAAAATATTTCAAACCGTTTTAACCAAATACTTCCTATATATTTCTAGTCTTAATGCAACAGAAATGTAACTAATAAATTGTGCTATATATAATTTACATAAAATATTTAAATAAGTAAAGGCATTTCGATCGTTCAATACTGATCCAAACTTTTGGATAATTCTTTTCTTTTTTTTCTTCCGGAATTGTATCTAACTTTCAGTGAATTCTCATTTTATTTTACAATTTTCCTAGTCTTACCCCTTACACTTATCTCAACTTTGGCCATATGGTTGGCTTGGCTGGCTTCACGCCCGGAATGCTGGTTGAGTTACCACTGGCCACGCACTGAGCTCCAAACTGTTCCACCAGCTGGTGAGCCCGAAAGAAAGCGGATCTCTTCCAGGCCGAGGGCCCCACTCGATCCATCTGATCGTAGATCAGTCCGGAGACATCTAGGGCACGGAATTGCTCCAGCAGATGGACCTCCTGCAGATCGTTGCCCCACAAGAAGAGCACTTGCTGCAGGTCCAATCCCAGATCGACCAACTGGTGTTTGTTCTGAAAATTCTCCACATGCAGGGCTGTGCCCAGGATCTCGGCAGACTGGGCAAAGTTAACGGCCTGCTGGTAACTCTGAGCTCTGAGATCCATATAGGGATCCCAGATATTCGATCGGCCTATACTCATCAGGATCACGGGAAAGACATGCTGCTTGAGCCGGAGCATGGTGCAAATATCCGCATCGAAGCTGGCAAAGATCAAGGGACGACCACAACCGTGATGAATTGTGGTCTGTATAATCCTGTCCACGTACTTGTTTTTATTCAAACTCTGCGTGGACTCCAGGACACCCGAGGCCATCAGCTGAGGCCACTTGATCTCCACCACGAGTCCCAGGGTTTTTGGCAGATCCTCATAGACCTCCGAGAGTTTGGGAAAGATCCTGTGGCTCTTACTTGGATCCTTAACATTCAAGTGAGTGTACTCCTGGACGGTCCAACGTTTGAGGATGAACACCCGGCTAGCCTTGAGTTCAGAGTAGGTGAGTTCCCTGATGAGTACAAATCGCAGGTCAAAGCGATCCCTTATGGCTCGATCTCTCTCCGAGGTATAGAAGCCAAAGCCATGCCATACGATTGGGACATAATCCTTGGTCAGCTGCACATCCAGTTGAACCATGTCGCCCTTGGCCTGCTCCACTGCCAGAAAACTCTCGATTGTGTTCTCCGTCAGACTTGTCGAGGACTGGAAGTAACTGGCTCCCAGTCCCCGGTAGCCCACGTCCAGTGTGGGCCAGTTATCCGGCCAGTAATGATGGAAACTCGTTCGGAGATTTCCCGCCTCCACCTTGGGCATGGGTTGGATCACCAAATAGGGCAGAGTCACTTCCCCGATCGCCACGTTTTGAAGGCTCGCCAAGATGGGCAGCTGCAGGATGCCGCGACTCCCCTTGATCTGCTCCGGGAATATGTAAGCCTCGCCCACGGCCAGCTTGACATCCCTGGGTCCTTGGTACATGGACAGTCGAAAGGCATTGTAGGTGTCCAGCGGTTGATATATGCGAAAGATCACTATGGATCCCGAGCTGTACCTCACCCCCTGCTGGCTAAGAGCTCTGAAGTATGAGTGATTGTAGGCGTATCTGGAGACCTCGATGCGGGTGTCGTCCATCACATTCAGCGGCGTCAAGGTCAAGCGGTACTTGGCACTGGCCGGGATCCCGGATATCACCAAGTGATCCTGCCACACAAGCTTCAGCTCGATGACGTACTCGTGCTGCAGCCAACCGCGTTCCAGGTGGAACCCACCACCCACCGACGTGGGATAGGCCTCTCCGTAAATGTCCAGGCCCGGGGAGCGATACATCTCGTAGGTCTGCAGCATTCTGGCCACCTTCTGACCCTCCCAGCTCCTCAGAATTCGCTGGCCCTGGGCATTCTTGGAGTACACCAAGTACCGGTAGTAGAATCTCTGGCTGGCGCAAATCCACAGCCGCAGATACCACTTGGAACGAGCCTTATCCTGCTCCTTGAGGGGCACGGCTTTGTCCAGCTGCCAGGAGCCCAGAGCCGGATGGTCCCCGCTTACGGCCACATACTCATCGGGGGCTAGGTGGATATTGTAACCCAGCTCCAGGCTGAAGACCCGAAACAAGGGGACGCAGATGAAGCTGCGACCCGAGATCTGGCCAGCGGGCGGCTGCTCATCGTCGAAGATCTTGAAGGCCTGCAGCTTCTCGGGCCCGAACACAGACGTTTCATTCACGAAGGTCCCGCCGCACAATAGCAGAAGCTGCAGCCGAATATAGAGTATGCTAATTGATTTTAACACATTCAACCGCTCGCGAGACCGATACATTTTTCCTCATTCCAAACAGCCAGCACCAGCACCATCTTCGCGCCACCGAAACGAGTTTTCTCTTTCGGCCAAAAAATAAATCGAAATCAGACGAAGACGAACACGAAAATGAAAACGATGAGCGGCGCGGATGCGATCCGGCGGCAACTTGACCCGACGATGACAAACAAGCGAATGAAAGAATCTCTAGAAGCTCACCTCCGTTTTGTTTTCGTCGAAAATTGGAGT
Source organism: Drosophila triauraria (assembly GCA_014170255.2). Lineage (NCBI taxonomy): Eukaryota > Metazoa > Arthropoda > Insecta > Diptera > Drosophilidae > Drosophila > Drosophila triauraria. The sequence goes on along the minus strand of CM024336.1, from coordinate 10,876,584 downwards.
CCGGAATCGGATGCGATCGAAGATCGAAGATACCCTCCCCGACACCCTGAGCAGCTCGATAATTGAGTCGAAACCCAATGGGCTCTAGCGATGACAGCGTGATCGGGCTTGGGGTTTGGAGATAATTAAAACGAGAGAGATCATCAATAGATGTTATCGTGACAAAGAGGAATTTTAATTGGGCAAACCTTTCACTGAATAAATTATTTTTTATGCCCGCTGTTTAAGCACCCATCGATGGCCTCATTAAAATTATTCATAACTTCATAAATTCCCATCATTTAATTATGCTTTTCAGAGCATTTCAGGGTCGGTCTTCGGTTATTCGTTGGTCAGACATTCGCATATTTGTACCAATTTTGGCATATGTTAATTTTCGTGGCAAAGAAAGTTGCAGCTTCAGCTGGGGAGAAAGAGAAGAAAGACTGGCTCAGATATTGGGATTCTGTGCCAAGGGCTTGACATAATGCGGATGATATTCGAGGTGATTGTAGCTGGACAGATGCCAGCGCTGCAAGGGACTATGCTTGGCATCCTTGCAGCCTTTGGTCTTCTTAATAAGAACAAACTTGTCTCTTTTTAAATTGACTTTTGACAGATATTCATCCACCGCTTTGAGTATATCCTCTGAAGGCTTTTTGTCCCGCGTATAGATGACCATCTGGGGACGCATCCAGGGCAGGCTGCAATGGAGCTCCACTGCGAAGCTGGTGTAGTCTGTGTGGGTGATCCGCGTCCAATAGGGATCCACTACGGGGAAGAGTAATTTTAATTTATTAAAAGGAAATTTATAAAGGAATTTAATGGCTATAATACTCACAATCTTTAAAGTAACACATGGGAATCTTCTCCGGATATGTGCCATAAACATACCAGCCGCCCTGCATCTGAAATTAAACCAAATCCGATCTGTGTGCAAATTCTCCAAGCGCCACTCTCTCACCTTTTCAGGGTCCAATTTGAATTCTTCGTACAAGCACTTCCAGGCCAGGGATGTGGCCATTAGAGTCAACGAAACCAGGCCTACTCGAAGGAGACATTCGCACTTGGCCATTTCCCGGCCCAAATGCAAATGAGATGCTTCTCTAATTGACCATAAAGCGAACGGGCTTTAGGCCTGACTTACAGCCGCCAAACCATTTTTATGGCCCTCTCTCCGCTTTCCGTTTATGGGCCGAGTTTTGTGTGTTTCGGGCCCAGAGCATTTTCATGGCTGCTTTTTTACATTCGTCACGGGCCCATCAAATGTAAGCGGATCGAATTTTACATACAACTTTGGTCACAGAATTTCTTTTTCGTTTCTTCTCTGCGGAGTAAAACACGTCATTCGATTGGGATTACTGTTGTTGAAAATATTATGAAAATATTTTGTGTGACTTTATTTTAAACGATCTTTTCAATCACTTTTGCTTTTGCCTTGTGTGTGTTTATCGTGTGTTATTATTGATTTTAAATAGAGATAAAAATATAAGATTGCTGTTAAGTTTCTGTTTGAAGTTAAAGATAAAAGTAAGCGACTTCTCTTAACATTTAGCGCGTTGATATTGAGCGAACTCTATCGAAGAAGAAAGGTACATTTAAACACACGACGGAAAGCAGCTTTACAACATTTATATATAAAATATTTCTCTAACTTTGTATAAACTAGTTGCTCTTGCACAAATCGCAAGAGAGTGTGTTACTTATTTCACGTAAAATCATTTAAAATGTATTTTCCCCCTTGGCGGTTGATTACTTTTCGTGTAGTTAAGATAGTATAAGCATAATTAGCATTTTTTCTTATATTTTGCATTTTTTGCTTGAGGTATAGTTATATATTATTAGCAGGTAATGTAGGTGTATGTGTTTTTGTAATTCTCAGCTCTTCGCTTTCTTCCCATTGTCTTTTGTTTCGGTGCTAGTTAATTTTTTGTGGGGGATTCCTCATAGTTTTTGCATTTCTAATTATGCCAAATGACGGCTGATTTATTTATTTCTGGCTTGGTTTCTGTGTCGGTTTCCGTTTGAAACTAGAAATTGTTCAACCAAATCACTTTATAGCTACTCACACACGTTTCTCTTTCACCCCGGTTGCTGTGTTTAAAGTTTAAATAAATATACGAACTAACTTTACAAGCTTAACGATTATAACCATGGCTTAGATTTACCCGCCCGTTTCACTTCTCTCTTTTTGTATTTCATATTTTTTAGATCCGACATTGGGCCGCAAACTCGGCCATCAGCGCAGGGGACTTGAAGAAGGGGTCCTGCTTGCCCTGCGGCATGAAGAGATCGCTGCGATCGTAGCAGGTGGCGGTGGCCCCGATTCGGGTGAAGTACTCCACACGCTCCTTTGAGTTGCAGTCGTCGCCCCAGATCACGGCTATCTGGCCCAGATCCTTGGCTTTTTGCAGCATCTCGGGGGAATTGTCGCCGAGGAAGTCCTCTGCATGGGGGGCGGTGCCGGCCAACTCGAAGGCCTGGGCATTGTTGACGGCCGCCATGAAGTTGCGCGTTCGCAGGTCCAGGAAGGGCTGCCACTTCTTCGTCTCGCCCTGGGTGAGGAACATCACCGGGAAGATGTTCTGCTTGAATCGCAGCATCGTGCACATGTCGGCATCGAAGCTGGAGAAGATTATGGGCCGGCCACAACCGTGCTGGATCACCTGATGGAGCACCTTGTCGGCGAAAAAGTTCTTGTCGATGGTCTGCTCCGCCTCGGAGCCGCCGCCCTGGCGACGCTGCGGCCACTTGATCTCCACATCGATGCCCAGGGACTTGGGCAGCTGGACGAGCACCTCGACCAGCGTGGGGAAGATGCGGTGCTCGGGCCGGGTCTCGGCATTGTGCGAGGGATACTCCACCACCTTGCCGGCGATCACAGAGAAGATGCGCAGCCGCTTCAGCAGGCTGTAGTTTATGTCCTTGATCAGCACGTACTCTAGTTGGTCTGGCCGGCTGATCTGCTTGCCGGGCGGTGCGGTTCGCAGTCCGAAGTCGTGGTAGATCACGGGCACACCATCAGCAGTCAAGTGGACATCCAACTCGATCATGTCCGCGTGATGCTCGTGGGCGCTGAGGAAGGAGGCGATGGTGTTCTCCCTCTCGGCGGGCGCATTCGCAATGTAGCTCTTGCCGTTGCCACGATGGCCCACGTCCAGAGTGGGCCAGGTCCTGGGCCAGTAGTGGGCATAGGTGGTCTTGAAGTCCAGCGGGGAGTAGCGGTAGGGCTGCACCACCACATAGGGGAGCCTCAGCCGGGCCAGCGTCTCCTCGGCATCCTTGGCCGACTTGATGGGCAGGTGGAGCAGGCCCTCGCTGCCGGTCAGGTCTGCGCTCTGCAGGCTGGCACTGCCCAGGAGCTCGTTGCTCATGCTGTAGCACTCGAGGCGGAAGTGCTGCTGCATCATCTTCTCCAGCGGCAGGGTAATGTGGAAGATGATGATATCCCCCTTGGTGTACGGCACTCCAAAGGCGGGCTGCTGGTCCAGCTGACTCTTGCCGTACTCCTGCTTCGTGTACTCCACCTGCAGGCCGGCGGTCTGCTCCACGGCCACAATCTTAAGCTGGACGTGCTGCGGATCGAAGGTCTCGATGTCGTGGACCTGGAACATCTTCTCGCCGTTGAACTTTAGCTGCAGGATCACCTCGTGGTTGAGCCAGCCGCGATGCACTTGCGGCTTCAGATCGGAGTTATCGGCGGTGATGCCGAACACATCCAACTGGCTGCACTGCAGCTCCGTGCAGGGTCCCAGGGACCGCGGCTTGAAGTGCGTCTCCCAGCGACGGATCTGCTTGTAGCCATAGCGATCCTCCACGTAGACAAAGAAGCGGTACTCCAGCTGCCGGCACGATTGCAGCGGCACCGTGCCCTGCCAGTTGAGCTCGTCCAGGGATTCCAGCGCCACGCACCGCGACAGCTGCCACTCGCCAAGAGCCTTGGCATCGCCGGTGAGTCCCAGACGCTCCTCGGGGCCCAGCGGCACCTCCAGACGGACGTTGAACTCCCGCAAAGTGGGCTTGCAGGCGGCGGCGGTCGATGAGACGGACTCCAGCTCGTTGCCCGTTCCATAGGCGAGGGCGGCTCCATCCGCGAAGGCGGCACACTGCAAGGACAAGGCAACAGCCAGGATTATTAGTACAGTCCGAGACATGGCCATCGCTTGGTTGGCTTAGAGTGGAGGCCAGACACCGACTGAAGGTGGCGCTGCCGGAGCCGAGCGATAATAAATACTCTCGTAGACTTCCCTGCTGAGCCAGCGCGCCCGAGATTAGTCGCTGACCCCTTGCGGATTCGATTTGGCTTCGTATTCGGTTTTGCCCTGATAAAGTTTCTCTAGGCGTCTGTCCCCCGCACCCAGCTGCCCCGGCTCCTCTAGCTCCCGATTTCTCAAATTAGAATTGAAAACAGGTTCGCGCGATAAGCACGCGTTTCAAGACGCGTTCGCGTTGGTGCTCGTGACTCTCGGAGGCGCAAACAAGATCACGTGTTGGACTAAGGCTCGACTACAGATCAGTCCGGCGATTATTAGCTGTGATTCCAGGCTATAAAAAATCTCTCAGTCCCGCTCAAGTAATCGTTCGATTCTACCGCCAAGCTGAGCTGAGCTGAGCTGAACTGACGTCTAGTAGATTGTTTTATTTTGTTTTCTTAGTTATTTTGCTGAGCCTGCTTTTAATCGACGCACTATATATGTTCCTTATTTGCGTAATATTTGTACTAAGAGTGCACGAAAATGTGTAGTTAATAGCCGCAATAGATAACCCCCCGGAACTATAAATTAAACAAATATATATTTAGCTTTTTGTTTCTTTATAAAATATTTCAGTTGTGATTCCAAACAAAGTCAACAAAGAGTATATATAAAATAAATTCTTGCGGACTTGTAGCGATAGGAAAAAATGAACAAAAACAAATATTAATACAAAGTTCTAAAAAATTGAAATCATTATTAATAAAAAAGGTATTAGAGAAACCACTAAAGAGAAAGCATAATTTGCAGTTTGCAGTGCATTTTCATTGTTATTCCCTCTAAAAATACCTAAAATAATTAAAAATTACCTGCCAAAAATGGGAAAACGTACACTGTAACGTAACAAAATTTTCTAAATATTTTAATCAAATACCGCCACGACCCTTTCCGCGGCCTTACAAAAATATGTAACTACTAGCACGCGTTTATAACCGCTAGCTAGCGAGCGGTTTACCTTTGAACGAAACGCGGGCAAGTCGCTCGGAGACGGAAGGTGCAAAGATCGCTGGTGCCTCCGCCATTTCAGGGGCTCCTCCCGATCGATGATGATGATGCAACGACTGCTGATCGCCCTACAGCGGCCGACGAGCCCCTGACAACCCGATGCTAAACACATTCGTAATTTATATAAGGAAAGCGAGCCCATATAAAATTTATATTATAAATAACCGAAAAAAAATTTATACGAAAATAATTGGCACGTGTTAACGAAGGTCACTAGATTTATGTGTTCTGGGTGGAGGAGAGAGGCACCTAACCTGTCTGTAGACGGAATATTTTCTCCTCCTCCGCCGTCTCCCTCTTGGCAGCATTTCAAATTGCAGCTACTAACTGGCTCGTGTTTTTGCCATCTTCTCTTGTTCAAAACTACTGTGTGATTTTGGCATTTATTATAGTTTTCTGGCTAGTGTGTGAGTATAAGCTTTTCCGCATTTATTTATTTTCGCCACACTTGCGTCAGCCAGTGCGTTTTTTGTGCGATTTCCTAGCGATTCCACGTTCTTGGCACAATTAGCATAGCCTTGTGATGTTCTGCGGGGGCGGGAACCGAACCTAAGTATTTGAAATGGCCCAGAAATCGCGCCACAACATGGAAAAGCTTTCTGTTGAATTTTAATGTAGACCGAATTTGGTTTTTAAACCCAATATTTCTCAACTCTATGCTAATTTAGAGCTTTGCCTCGATTTCGAAACACTTGTTCACGTGTTTTCAACGCAGGCGCTCTTTTAACTCTCGCTCGCTCTCCGCATAAGTTCGCCTCTTCCATATGTTTTTTGTTTTGGGAAATTTCAGACTCGAAAGCTTTTTTCGCATGTTTTTCGGGGCGTTTTGGTTACTTCTTGGCGTGCGTTTTATTTATAGTAAAAGCTTGCGTACATCTGGCTTCGTGGCTGGTAATTGTTATCAATCGACATAATTTGTAATATCAGGTATCATATATTAGCCAGGCATTATTTGTTTGTTTATGGCACGCCCTCGAGCGGCTTATAGGCTGAAATCTTATCATAAACACGCGCCACTTGAGCTGCGAGGAGAGAGTTTTGCCCCTTGAAAGCTTAACCCTTTTAGACACAACCTTAAATCATAGGGTTTGAGTCACGTGAGTCAGAGACGAATGCCTTTTTGCAACATGTGGCATTCGAAGCGGAGAGAGCTTAAGTTTTGGAGGTTGGGTACGGTTAGTACTCGAAAACAAATGCAAATGCTTTCCCATGAAATGACGTCAATACCTAGTTAAGCTCAAATAACTTCTGACTAAATTAATTAACTCTTTTAGTCCCCAGGCGGCATGTGCTCTATAGTTACTCTAACCACTTGAAAATTTCCCAAGCTGGCAATTATTTTTTCACTCTAATAGCTAATATACTTTAATAATATATTTTGTACATGTATGCCTTGACACGTGCCGCTCGTTTTAGTATTGATTTTCTTATACCCACAGAAATTGCATAGTCAAAAGCGGCGCAGAAGACATGCTAATGTCCGATGACAACCGAATCGACCTTCAGACACCCCAAAATGTCAAAACCCCAGACGGAAACTGGCATATTTACAACCGCCATAAAATACTACATCATATAGAGGGCTCTAGTTATAGGATTTAAGGGGTAATTACATTTTGCATGTGCTCCTCCGGGATCTGGGCTTCCAGGGGACTCAGAAGCATGGGTACCGACATTTTGCTGGCTGGTGCTTCTTCGGCTTCTTTGTGTCGGGCAATAATATAGCACAAGTGAGTTAGGTTAAGAGGTTGCTTTTTGGTGTCGTCGGTGGAGGACCAACGGAAAACGAAGAAAATTCAACTTTTATCACAGTTAATTAAATAGTTTGCACTATGCGGCGTATGCGCAATTTTTTAGTCTCTCTGGCTAGGCAAGCATTTTGTACTTGGTTTGGTTTGTGGTTGTTTGTTTGGTTGGTTTGTTTATTTGTTTGATTATTTAATTTGTTTGTATCCTTTGTGGAGGCTCTGTCTGATGTATTCCTGGGTAACTAGGACGCTGTGGACGGTCCGTCGTCACAACTCGACGTTGCAGTCGCAACTGTTTAAGGCGCTTTTGTTGTGCGCGCAATTTAAACGATTTCTTTTTATCGAAATGAGTCGCCGCGAGCTTTTTCGCCACTCTGCCAGTGTTTTCTTTGTGCTAGCGACAGAGACGGAGACGAAGGCGGCGACGTAGGAATAATATCCGACGACGTTGCCGTTGCCGCTGCCGATTTGTTTTGGTTTTCAGTCCGGCGGCGGTACAGTTGCGGCTTGGGCTTTTATTCGAAATGCTGTTGGCCTCTACCAACGGGCGGCAACGAACACAACAACAAAACAAATCGAAAAAAAAACGAAAAAACAGAGAAACTCACAGCAGATAATACAGAAAACATGGAGATTAATCGAATTAGCAATGCCCTCGATCGACAGAATCGAATTAGGAGAGGAAAGCGGATGGCCGATTAATCAGCGGAAAATAATTAGCAAGAACCGAGATCAATCATTAATATTTTCTTGGCTTTAACTGTGTTTAGGGGAGTCTAACAGTGCAGCGAATTATCTTTCTATAAAATCTATAAAAATAGAGGGGGAAAGGAAAGATAATAGAGATTTATGTTCTCTTGTTTTCTATTTGTTTCTTAAAGTCCCAGTTTAGATAGCAAAAATTATAGCCTTGATAAAGAAAAAATATTATGCGCACATCGGCTTTTTATAGGGTTATTGCCTTTATGGTGACATAAATGAAATAGCTCTTATTAAGAAAGTAGGGAAGTAAAATAAAATAGCCATTTAAACAACATCTTATTGGAATCTATCGAATTATTTTACAGAAAATGTGATTTAAAAACAAGCTAGTAAAGAAAATGATTAAGTTCCCATTTAAACAACATCTTTTTGGAATCTATTGGAATATTTTCTTCAGGAAATTTACATAAATCATCATTTTTGGAATCTATTGGCATTATTTTACAGAAAATTTAAATAAAAAACAATCAAATAAAGAAAATGATTGCAAATATATCCAAATAATAACCATAACTGCCTTCATACCAAATTTCACAACTGAAGCCTGAAGACTGCCCCAGTTACAGGAAGATGGTCACTTCGTGCATCCTCCCTTTATCAGGGTATTCCCCACTAAAACTCCTCTAACGCGCTGTATAGTTTGCGTTGCTGAGCGAAACACGCAATCGAAAAGCTCCCAGTTGGAGCGCAAATGATGACAACACGAGAGATTGAGATTCATTGGGACCGGACCGAGACCCATCCCCTGACCCGCCGTACCCCCGCTGTGGTGCTACGCCACGAGGTTGCTCTTTGCTCCGCTGAGAAAACGTGTTGGTCGTGTGCAGCTGTCGGCAGCAACGATGTTGAGCACGTGAAAAGTTTTTTTTTTCAGTTTGCTTTTGTGGGGCGTAGTCGTCGTAGCCGGGCCCTCGCCACGACATGGATGCCTCAGCCTCAGCAAGAAGCTGAATGGGCATCCGGTTGAAAAGCTCTCTCTATCTCTCTGGGGTCCAGGTCCACATCTCTCTCAGTAGCGGAACTGGTTTGCGGCGGTTGGTTTGTTTACATCGTTTGATAAGACAAGAACTATTCAAGCTTTTTGGCTTCGAAGGCAAAGCTCTTCGGTCAAGGTCTTGAGTGTGTGCCCTATCGGCGATCGCAATCGCATATTTTTGGATGTTGCTAGGCGCAGTTCTCCGAAATATATATTGGCTTTTGTTCACTTTCACTGCCTCACCTCATGTCGTTATTGTTTTGATTTATAAACAAAGCGAATCTCTTTCATATAGAGCTCGTGTTTTTATCATCATTTTGCTGTGTAGTCAAAACCGCCTCATGGGGTCCAAAGTTCGATCAAGTTGCTCTGAATAATTTTTGTTATGGTTTTGTTTTGCGAAAGCTCATTTCTTGTTTACCACTACCATATAGATATGTTGTTATTGACGCGCCCCTTCTAGGAAGTCATGTCATAGACAAAAATATTCAGAACGCACTCGAATTGTTGTTCTAGTTTGTCTGTAACCAACATGGTTTCAGTCACGTTTGCTTCTACAAAACAATAATATTTTTGTATATTTTTTAATTTAAATTGCATTTTGCTTACAGCATTGTTTACATCACTGAACAAAAGCTTCTAGACCTTGTTACCGGAAAACAACAACAAAATAAGCGAGCGCGCGAGTGTTTACCAACGGTATAGGTTTGTGTAAACACATTTCATTGAACAACAATTGAACAATCAATCAGTCCTGCCTTAATCCTATCGAATTCATTCGATTCACAGTAATTCCTTCTATTGTTGATCTAAGAACTTTAGTAATACATTGCTTTCATGGTGTTTTATATCTAAAAATCAATTTTAGATTTCATTTAATCGTAGATAGATGGTTTTCCTTTAAAAAATATACACTTAAGCATAATAAACGTTGAGCATCTCGTACCTGTTCGGCCATAATGATGAACGATCGTTGACAGGTTCGTTTATTCACCGAATTCGCCCTTGAGGGGGCGTTGGACTTTGACTTGAAGCACCAGCAGCAGCAGTAGCACCTCCAAGTGATGTTGTCACGCGCTTGCTTGCTACACCTTCACCGATTATATAGATTGCGATATCATCAGCGATTCTTATCACACTGAGACACAGCCGCCTCCGGAGGCCAGAGCAAAACTGATAGGTAGGATGAGGATTGATGTGGAAGATGTCGAGTTTAACGGGGCTTCCAAGTTAGAGTGTCTACTACTGCTAAATAGGAAGTCGCTTTTGTCGCTATTGTCGCTTTTTTTTTGCCGCTTCCTCCACGTCGCACAGCGTAAATACAATTAAATCAATTTAAAACAATAAAATCCGAGCAAAGGCAGCTGGCCACAAAGAGAGCGAGACAATGATAGACGGCAGGGCAGCACTGCGGCAGATAAGCGGTAATGAGGCATCTTGGTGTTGGGTGCCGACTGACCTGAAAGATTATGCGATTATAAACGTGTGCAAGAGAGATTGCAGTTGAGCACACTTTACCCTGCAGCCCGGCAGCAAACACGTCACGTTGTGGATGAAATGTTTTCCTCGTTAATTGGTTCGGCGGCTGCCGCCGCCACTGCCTCAGACGCTAGCTCCTCTGCCGGTGCCTTCTCATCCGGCTTTGTCTTGGGCTCACGCTCAAACAGAATGACCAGCTCGGTGTGCGTGGTGTGGGGAAACATGTCTACGGCCACAGCGGATTTGGGATAGAAGGGTTCTCCCTTATAATGCTTGGACTCTGGCCGCGCCAGCTCTATAAAATTCCGCTTGGCACTGTGGGGATTACAGGAGACGTAGACCACACGATTGATGGCACTCGCCGAGCGGATGGCGGCTATCGAGCGATTGTCTGAATTGGAGAAACGGAAATACATGTGAAAATCCGAACAAGATAGTACTCATTCTTAAGCTTACGCAATCCTGCTCTTGGCGGATCCACCACGGCTATGAGATCTACTGGTTTCCCCGGTTCCTGTTCGTAGAGAGCTTCCCGCACCATGCTCTTGATGAAATCATCTGCGTTTCCTGTGAAGAATTTGCAATTCTTGATACCATTCGTCTCCGCATTGAATTCCGCGTCTTTGATGGCATCCGGAACGATTTCCACACCCAAGACTTTCTTGCAATGCTTGGCAAAAGCCAGGGTAATGGTGCCGGTGCCACAGCAAATGTCCAGCATGGTGGTATCCTTAGTGGGAGCAGCCAAGTCAATGGCCTGCTGATATAGAACATTCGCTCCTTCCGTGTTGATTTGGAAAAAGGCCAGCGGGCTGATCCGGAATTGAAGGCCTTGAATGGTGTCCGTAATATGTGTGCTACCCAGGATGTGATCCACTGGATTAACCATCTGCCCCGCCTCGCGATGCTTGACATCTTGGTAATACAGAGAGGTGCACTTGTAGGGCGCTCCTTCCTCAACCTTTTCGTAGAATGACTTAAGCTCTTCCTTCAGCTCCTGCTGTTCGGCTGCAGTCAGGTTGGAGGAGTATATGCCTGCCACCAGCATGAGTTCCCCTGTGGCGCTGGAACACCGCACCATCAGCTGCCGAAAGTGGCCTACATTTCCATCCGGATTGAAGGGCAGGAATTTGGACTTTCTCACCAGCTCTTGAAAACTGCGAGCTGCCCACTTGGCTTGCTCTGGCAAATGCGGCAGATCCTGGACTTCGGCCACCTCCACGGAGCCATCGCTGTAGCAGCCCAACCGGAAGCCCACAACTACTTCGCCCAGCGAGTTTTTGCCCACGGTGAACTCGTTCTTGTTCCGGTAACCATTAACGGTGGGTGAGGCCAGCACCTCCTGGAACTTGAACTTATCCAGATGCGGCTTGGCCCGTGGATTGATCTTCCTCAGCTCCTGGGTGTATTTCTTGAGGAGTGCAGACATTTCCTCGGATTTCTGCTTCAGCTGCTGTTCATAGGGAATCTCCGCCAGAGGACATGTGGCTTCAACGGCCGTACGTTGCTTTTTGGGTTTTCCTTCGACTCCCTGATCTTCGGCCGCTCGCTTTTTCTGGAGGGGATCGGCGGAGGCCTTGGCCGCCAGGGCCTTGAGTACTCTTCCCTTCCATTTGTAGCCATTTAGGGTTTCCAGCGCTCTCTGTTGATCCTCTTGGGTGCGAAAGCAAACAAAGGCGAACTCCTTTCTGGTCGGCGACTTAATCTTGGTCATGTCCAACTTTAAGGTGTTTTTTAAGAGCTTCTTGAACTCCTGGAAAGGTTCGTAATTTGAGTGTTAAGTGTTAAGTTGGTTGAAGGCATTCTATTACTTACACCAATACCAAAATATCCCATGTTTTTCACTTCTATTTTGTATATTTCTGATGTGAATTCATTGCGCTCCAAATAGGCGAATTCGTCGCCGGCTTTTTCCGTTTCTTCTTTGCCAGTTTCATCTGTTGTATTTTCCTTCTCCTGCACATTTTCTTCGTTTTCTATGACTTCAGTTATATCTTTAGTAGGTTCTGCTGGTACTTCTGTGCTTAAACACTCCATTTTAATGTATTTAAAGAGATTTTAAGCCAAAATTGAAAACATAAACAGAAAGAACACGTGAAACTAAAACTTAGTTTGCCCGTCGCCGTTTTCGATCAAAATCTTGAAACTCTTGCCTTTAGTTGGTCACACTCAGTCAAGTGAGACCGTCCTCTGGTACCGTATCCATTGTGAATGGAAACTTAGGCCGCGCGCAGTTTGAATTTCTATATTAAAAAAACTTAAATTTATTTTTAGGAAACAATAAAAAAACGTTTAGTTTATTTCTAATCTTTGACTTCTTCAAAGCGTTCTAGTGCCAAATTTAAGATTTCTTGACGTTCTTCGAGTAATTGGTGCATTTCCGGTTCGTGTTTCATAATATTTCGGATTTCCTTGAGCAATTCCGCTGCCTGTCTGAGTTTATCCTCGCACTCCTGAGGCTCCTCTGAGCGCAGCGCTTGTGCCACCAGAGCTTCCTCCATATCGATCAGGAGATTGCCGCGGAAAATACTCCAGCCGCCGTCGAAAATATCAGCTAATTTAAGGAGCTCTTCACAAAGTTGCACTTTTCTGGTCAGAGATTCTTCCGAAAGATCTAAGGCATAATTCTTTTAATATATATTTTGTGGGAGTATTTATTTGAATTATCTTACCCTCCATGGCGTATCCCGGAGCACTGCCATACAACTGAGTAAGAGCGTATTTGGCTTGCAGGATGTGAGTGTTGGTCTCATGGAGATCGGCACGATGGCGATAGATGAAATCTTCCAGAGCTACTGGGGTGGTCTTGTCCAAAGATTCCAATTCCTGCTGCAGTTGGTTATCCACGGTGAGCACCTCCTTGGCAGACTTCTTGAGATTGCAGAGCTGGCACTTCCAAATGGCAGCATTTTGTAAGGGATTCAGGGAGATGATCTATAAAATATTTAATAATAAATTTCTCCTCAGTATAGCTTAATTTTTAAGTAGCTTACCTTTCCTGCCTTGCACTTTGGACAAGTTTGAGCCCCAGCAAAGCTGCCCAGCTCCTCGGGATCCTGACACCTGGCACAGGAGCAGTCGAAGCACTTGGCCTGCCTCAGGTGTACCCTGCGCTGGATGGTGCTCCTCAGCGGCTGGGTATAGGATATGCTTAGGATCTCACCTTTGGCTATCTTCCTTTTGGCCAGGAACACAATGTTCAGGTCATCGTCGAAGCGATGCCTCATATTGGGCACACAGTCGTGCGAGATCATAGCGGCTCCCGGAAACAGGGCTCGAATCTTCCTCCTCTCCCTGGGCTGTCTTACTTCGAAGGTGTTTGTGTCCAATATAGCCGCAATTCGGAGGATTTCCAGCTCGGACCAGTCTCGCATCCCCAACACAGTCTTTATGAAGGTAATGAGATTGGCTCGAAGGACCTGATACAGAGGCGTTTCCAGCCGTTCCTTAAGGTGATCCTCCAGGGCGGAGAGTCTAGCGAAAGCCTCGGGATCCTTGCTCCTGAGTTGCATGCAACGGAGTAGCATGATCACGCAGTAAGCCGACTCCTTGCGTTCCTCCTCTCCGGGTATGTAATTAATTTTCGACTGGAAGTTACTGCTTGACATGAGTTGGCATTCAGGCTGGTGATGGGGAGACTTCTCGCATTCCTTTCCGCACAAGGGCCAACTGCAGGAGCTGCACTTGTAGTAGTTCCCTTGACGATTTCCAGGAGCCAAGAGATTCCTGTGGCAGCCCAGGCATAGGGCAGCAGAGGCCACCTTTGGACCCAGGACCAGCGGAGCCTCCTTCAGGATTTGCTCGCCCGCCTTAATATCCCTGGTGGCACGCAAGTGCCTGCCCAAAATCTCATTGGTGGCCACCTCGTAGCACTTGCATTCCGATTTGTGACCCTTCTTCCAGTGCTCCTTCTGGTGCTCCCGACTGCAGTAGACCACGTTCCTGCAGGCGGCGCACAACTGGGAGGCTCTCGCCTGGCACAAGGCGCAGGATGTCAGCGATCTGGAAGACATCGTAGCCGTTGAAAGATTTTCTCCAATAAATCTTCACTGATCTCCTCGATCTGCTCTGTTTGCGTAATCCCCCGGCGGTTGAAAATACACTGAGCAGACGGAAAACACAATTTTCAGTGCTCTGTCTTCGGACTCTACTCGCGATCTGATTGCGAGAACATTTTCCTTTGTGTCTCCGTCTCCGTCTGCTGCCAAAAAATAAACGCTCGAGCGGATTCAGATCGCTCTGCACATCCACATCTCTGTCACATGGCGCACGACGGTTTAAAATTAGATCTCTGTGTCGATTTGTCTAAAAACCCAAAGACAATGTCCAATTTGTTGGTTTGCCGGCATTATACATATATCTATGCTTGATAATGTTTATCCAGATATAGGATTTGGATATATCAGCAGGCAGCAGGCAGCTTTTGCCGGTCACAGAATAGAGTCTGTCAGCTTTTGTCTGTTTAACTTTTAATTTGAAAGATATTAGGTTGTTATTAACCCTTTGGTTTATTTATTTTTCCAGACATTAAATTAAATTAATTGTATCTCAGGAAGTTCCCCAGTTCCCCCCAGTAATAATTCAAAAACTTCAACGCTTAAATTCCATTTTAGCAATTCAATAATTTATTTAGTATTTCTCATAAATTGTCTATATGTATTTATCAGTATATTTATTTTTATTCATATGCAATTAATTAATATATATATTGTTTAATTGGAAATCAGTCTTTTTTATTTAAATAAGAGTTAAATGCATTTTGTTTTTGTGCTTCTTTCGTTTGATTTGATTGATTGGATTGGATTGATTACTCGATTGGATTGACAGATGATGAATTAAAAACGAGTTTTAAATAATAATTGAACTACAGTTTGTGTGTTTTGTTTTAGTTTTAGTATTTAGTTGCATTGTTGCTTGTCTTGCTTGGTGTTAGTGTTAAGAACTAAAGGTGGTATTTAAATTAATTGGCTTAGTTAACATAAATATACACGATAGGTCGATAGTTAAAACTTAAAACTGGCGGCCAGCAGCTCTGTCTCTCTCTCTAAACACTTAAAAAGCGGCGCATAAAATTTTATATCATAGACAACAATTTCATTTAATAATTTGCACTAAACAATAGTTTTTTTCGTTATAGTTTTTATCCCCATTTAGTTTACACGCGCACAGCAACACAAAATGCGTTTGGAGGCAACATGCTGCCAGCGCTGCTTGGCTTCCGATAGTGATATGTGTGGCTGCAACATGTTGCTAGTGGATTAGCGTAGCGAAGCGGCGATTCGAGTGTTGCTAAGGCAAAAGGCGCATAAATTTGCAATTTTAATTTCTCTTTCGTTCTTGCATAAGCTATAGAGGCTACATATAGGCCGGGATCTCTATCTTTAACTTCAATGAGTTCAAGTGGTTCTGGAGTTTTTTCCTAACGAAAATGGAGCAATGAGTTTGGAGTTGAAAAAGATTTTCTAGAGATTTGCAGACAGCTTCAAGTATTTTTAATACTAATTGTATTTTTTTCTGAACTATACTGAGTCTGAATATAATTTCATTTGTATTATTTGTTTGGCAAATCATTTAGTAAGTAAAATTAAAAAAAAAAGTTTACAAGTTACAGAACTGTTCTACTTTTTGTATTTACTAGCTATAATTAATCGGAATTATTGAGAATTTTAAAGGAAAAGAGAAATAATAATTACAAATTAAATGATTCAGCTTTCTTGAACCTCTTTTTACTCCGCTTTCCACTTTAAATCCTACTCCCGTCCTCACTGCTCCACCTTCGCTTCTGGTATCCCCTTAATATCGTTATTTTCTTCGAATATTATCTTGTTTCTGTAGTTGATAAATGCTAACTTTAAATTACAATTGGCGCTACATTAATCAATAGACTGAAAACATAAGCAACATTCAAATAGTTTATAGTTTGTGCGTTTCTCTCTCCCCTTAGTCTCTAGACATCCTGCTGCTCCTTGAAGTGATGATAGTGGTGGTGGATGTGCTCGTGCACATAGCGGTGGATCATGGAGCTGGAGGCACTGGTGTCCAGTTCCACCTCCTGCGCCTGGCCCTCCTCCGTCTCCAGCGACTGCTTGCCTCCCTCCGTGACTGCCTCGGCCACAGCCTCGCCCACATCGTCGTTCAGATCGATGAGGGTATCGGTGCTGACCACCTTGCTGGGAGTGCTGGTCAGCTGGGGACTGGGTGGCAGGTCCTCTTCCTCGCTGGCCAGCAGATGGGCACACTCCAGGGCATCGCCGTAGATCTTGGAGCCGGCGGAGCTAGAGTTGGAGGTGGGCGGTCGCTGATCCGCCTGCTCCGGCTCCTTGTGCTGCTTCTCCGGCAACAGTTGGTTTTGTTGCTGCTGCTGCTTGTGGTGTCGGTGGCGCCGCTGCTCCCGCTCCTTCTGCTGCAGCTGCTCACTCAGCTTGGCGTAGATGAGATTGCCATAGTTCCTGTAGTCCTTGCTGCTCCGCTGCTCCTTCTGCTCCTTTTGCTCCTTCTGCTGTTGTTGCTGCTGCTGCTGGTCCAGTCGCTGGTAGCCCTGCAGCAGGTTCTTCTGATTCTTCTTGGGTATCGGCTGAACGGTGGCCACATTGCTGGGCGTGGGTGGTGGCGAGTGGGCGGCTGCTCCGCCACCGCAGATGGTGGCATGCAGGAAGGAGTCGTAGCCACATAGATTCAGCTTGTTGTGGGCCGTATTGTGGGTTTGCTGGGCGGCCAAAACGGCCGGATTAATGGCCAGCTGTTGGTGGTAGATGGGGATGTGCGGTTGGGGATGCTCGTGGTGGCTGTGATGCTGCTGCTGCTGCAGGTGCTGCTGCTGCTGCTGATGGCCAACGCTGACCTCGTTGGATGCTGGCGCCACTGGAATGCAGGTGGTGTCCGCCGTGGGTGGACTGCAGCTGAGCGGCGATTGCTGGGCGACTGGACTGTGGCTGGCAATCAGCGTTGGTATTTTCGAGCCCGTATTGCAGCGTTGGCGTTGCTGTTGTTGTTGTTGTGCTGCCGGTTGCCGTATGGGACTCACATTGGCTTGGGGTTTTCTGCAAAAATCACATAGAATAGAAAAACAATTCTCCATCAATTAGTGTGCATTTCAGGGGTTTTCTTAGCTGGGAGGGTTAAAGGAATCGCCAAAGGTTGAAAATCAAAGGAAAAGTAAAAATTAATAATAGGAAAAATGGTATAAAAATATTAGATTTCATTTAATTAATTTGGAAAACAGTCTATAAGTTTTATTCAGCTTAAGTTAGAGAATTTAATCTTCTTTTCATTAAATTAATTACTTTATTTTTAACAAGGATTAAAATTAATTTAATAATTATTTCAAGTCGTTCCCCGGACTCTGGTTGACTTTTCTAGCCTCGCTCGACTTCATTCCCCGCGTAATCATTGTGGACTTTTTGGGGTGGATTTCATCGCGGGAGTGGCTTACCCATTCAGCTGAAAACACAGGCGATTCTTCTCCATGCTCTCCCTGATGATGCTAATTAAATCGTTGCGATTTAGCGCGGATTTCCAGCACTCGGCCGACTTCCTTTGCTGCTGCTGCTGCTGTTGCTGCTGCTGATGTTGGTGGTGGGTGAGGGACTGGGGGCGTGGCTGGCGCAGTTGCACACCATCGAGCATTAACTCGCCACCACCACCACCCAGTGGTGGGGAGACCGAGGCACTCTTGTGGTTCACCGGCTGGGCGGGCGTGGCAGCAGCAACTGCCTGCATCGCCTGTGGTTGCTGCTGCAGATGACGATTCTGCCAGGCGGAATCGTTGCCCACCGACAGGCTGCGCTGACGCGTTTCAAGGCAGTGATCCTGATACTGGATTGATGGCGATGAGTTAACCAAACAAGTAAAGAAAATAAAGAAAATAAAATTAAATTATAATAAAGAAAAACGCATGTGGTGAAAGCAACAACAGAAAGTATAACAAAAACAAAAGGCGATATTTTTTGGGGACAAGGGTTTGCATTTTGGAACTGCTGCCAGAAAAATTTTAAGACTCCATTTTGAACTCCAGCTAAATTTAATTTGTAGTTAAAGGATAAATAAGGCAACAATTAAGAGGGTTTAGGAACTTGTTTAGTTTTTTTTTAAGGCTGGCAGCAGTTTGGTTTTAGTTTCTGATTAATATATGATTTGTTTTTGTTATGATTTCGCTTGTTACCTTGTGCCTACCTTTTGTTTGCGCGCCCGCCGCAACATCTTGACCCGCTGGGTGGCCTGCTTCATGTAGATGTCCTGCTGCCGCTGCTGCTGCTGCTGCTGCTGGTGGTGGCTGTGGTTGTGCAGGTGGTGCTGGCGCTGCGCTGCTGCTGCCGGGCAGTCCACCAGATCCCGGTCCCTGTCACTGCTCTCCGGCTTGCAGCATTTGAGATTCAGCATGTTCTCGTAGGTATTGTGACCATTGTCCGGCGTATGCTGCTCCGGACAGCACGGCTCCGGTCTGGCATTGTTCTTCTGATGATACCGCGTCTGGTGATGATGGCCTGTCTTGCCGCCAGCCTTTCCGCCACTGCCACTGGCCTGCTGCTCCGCGGATGGCAGGGCATCCTTCTCGCTGTTGCTGTCATCGTCCTCGTCATCGGACTTAATCAGTTTGCGTGGTCGATACCGATGCTGGCGGCGGCTGCCGGCGGATGTCGTTAGCGCACTGGCCCCGGTGGCACCTCCAGCTCCTCCGCCTCCTGCTCCTGCCACTGTTTTCGACATGGCCGCCAGACCCGTGGGCAATTTCTTCAGCTTGCTGCTACCGAACCCGGTACCGGCACCGGCACCGGCACCAGCACCTGCATTGGGCACTGGCTGCGCTTTCGATTTGCCCTCGGGACTGACGGTGAGCCGCACGTTGATTGTCTTGCTGCCGCAGTGGGGCACCACCACGCTCTTGCCGATGGACTCGTATATGGTGTACACAATGCCCACGATGTCGTCCTTTGTTATCTTGCCATGGTGGCCGTCCAGGTCGTAGAATGTGAACGAGAACTGCAGCGGCTGTGATGACTTGCCGCCCTCCACGGACACGTCGCAGGTGAATTCCTGTTTTCGAATAAGAATGGGGAAAGGTTAAGGAATGAGTGTGAGTTTTCTAATTAAACAAATTTAATCTTTCAAAATGCCCCACAAATAAAATCCCCTATGTTTCTCTTTGAAGCTTGCACAAATTTCCACAGTTGCCAAGCTCTCTAATAGCTCTCCCCCCTAAATGCTTTTAAAAAACTTTTTCACGCAAATTTTTAACAGCCACATAAGCCTGATACAGTGGCAAACTAACTAAAAATAACAAAAAGAAAATAAAAAGGAAAAAAATGCTGCTAATAAACTGAAAATTTTGTGCCCGACCCGAAAGTATGCCACACTTTTTGCCGATGCAACATGTTGGTCATCGCTTGACGGCAAAAAGGAGCAGAACAGAAGCCACAGCCAGCTGCCACTAAAAACAACAATTAGGAGCAACACAAGACCACTAAAACCAGTCGAAAATTGTGGCCATAATTTGACTAAATATTTAATTTGCGCTGCAGAAGCACCCAGAGAGCAGCAGCGGCATCAACATCACGGGGAACCTGAGCCGGGGGGAGACCATTACCATTGATAAAGTGGCAGTGCCCAGCATCCAACATCCACTCCCCAAACTCCTGGCCCTCGCTCGCATATAAATAAATATAATTTCCTTTGCTGCTTCTACTGACTCTGCTCGAGTGCTTGGCTTGCTAGATTTTTAATTGCCCCTGAGTGCTTTTCGTGTTTGTTGTTTTGCTTTTAATGGTTTTTATTGAATTTTAATGTTTTGATATTTTTTTGGCGAAACTGGCACAAGTAGAAACAGCGTCCGAACAACACGAAACACGGAATGCTCATCCGCAGTGGGTGGTAATGGAAAATTGCCGGCGCCCTTGTGTTAATGAAATATTTTTTCCCTCTTTTCTCGATTTTATTTTCATGGTTCTTGGATGCTGGTGGATGGGTGGGTTGGTGGGTGGATGTTGGAACAACAAATGAAGCTAAAGCCAGCAGTAGCCATTGAAAATTTAATTAAAAGCACATTGAAATGTTGAGTTTATGGTCGATGTGCGTTGTGCCCAGTGGGTCATGAATTATGGCCAGAATCGCGCTGGCCCGGTCGGGCTGGGCTTGGCTGTAGGTGGCGGCTAACACGATAATAACAGCCAGCCAGCGAGTTGATTAAACTTGACCAAACACCTGGCTGGGGGTCAGATGCCGGCAAATGGAAAAGCAAACATCATTTAATTTATCATCATGTATTTATAAGCCAAGCGATGGTTTGGCTAATTGAAAACAAATCGAAAGAGCAGGCGGGGGAAATACTCTAAGAAAAAGTAATTATAAAACTTTGGTAATTGATTTTTGGATGAGGAATAATTTAGGATATGGGGATTATTTTAAAAACTATACAATATGTTTGATAAATGTTTTAAGAAGCTAAGCAAGTTTCTTAAATTATTTACAAGCTAAACATACTTATAATCTAAATGTTTCTAGCAAAGAACTCTCTCACAAATATTTAATTTAGTAAAATATCAAATTATTATTATTTTAATATTATTTCTTTCACTTCCAAGACTTTCATCAATATAAATTAATATAAAATTCAAAGCTACCCCTCGAAAGTGAACTCTGCAATTAATGCCTCCATAAATATTTGTGTTATGAAACGATGAAGCCAAGACAAATCCAATCCATAAATTCATTAATAAATGAATGAAAATTGAAATCAGAATGGACTATAAAGAGCCATTGTTTATGGGATATGATGGAATTGGAATTGGAATTGAAATGTTCCCCGGGGGCGTATTAGCATTAAAAATAACCCATAAGGTACGCCACTTGACTCACCTCCAGTCGGATGCGCTCCTCCTTGTGGTGGTGCAGATGCCGGGAGTGTGTGTGGTTGCCACCGCCATGTTGCTGCGTCATCGCCGCTGCAGCATCCACCACGTCCTCGTCCTGCGGCGCCTGCTGCTGCATATTCGAGTACTTGCCACCGTGCCGGCCATTGCTGCCGCTGCTGATGCGCAGGTGTTTGCTATGGCTACCGCCGCTGCTCACATCCTGCGGATGCGGATTCCCCGACTGATGGCGGCCGGAGCTGTGGTGGTTGCTATGTGGCGCCTGCGAGTGCGACGACAGATGCTTGGATGCCGAGCCGGAGGCATTGCCCGGCGGCGTTGTGATTATATTCACCACCGGCGATCGCAGTTGGATATTATTGTCACGTTCGCTGACCAGCAGCAGGTCGGGCGGGGCGCTGCAGGAGGAGGAGGCGCGCACCTGATGGTACATCAGCTCCTCGGAGTCTGTGGTGCATTCCTGGACTGCAACGACAAAGAAAAGGGGGTTAGAGGGGAGGCTTTTAATTAAAATGCAAAGTGGCATGAAATTGGCGGCATCAAAACAGCTTTCGAGCCCCCGCTCTTTGGCTATCCAAATCCCGCGCCGCTTTGTCGGCTTTTGCACTGGGACACTGGGAGAAATACTAGGCAAGCTTTGCATATAAAAATAAATATATATTAAAAAGAAAATCATAAAGAAAGACAACTTTTTAACGTAGCATTGGTATAAAAGTGCTTAAAAATGCAGGGAAAAAATTGGTTTAATTTTTTAACGCTTACTTTTGGATTATTTTTACTCTGCATGCCTGTCGTTGGCGTCTTGCAATTTATTTGCAATTTGCACAAAGCGCATTACAACAGCACAAAAGTTTATGCCTCGACGCCAACACAAAGCGATGGCGACCAGGCGGCCAATGCCGGCGCCCCTTCGCCCCACCAGCCGCCGGCTGGTCCCTCAAGGCCGATCTCTTTGAATCCCCTCGAGACACTTGAAAGGCGACTGCTCGGAGAGCATTCCTAATTAATGACGTCGTCGGCGACGGCTACGACGGCGGCGGTACTCAAAAGTTTTCCTTTCTTTTCGACTCATTTTTTTTTTGTTGGTTTTTGGTTTCGGTTTGGTTTCTTTCGTTTTTAATTGAAATGGCTACAGAGTATTATCTGGGAGCGGAGAGCCGAGCGCCGTAAGCTGAGCCGGGAGATGAGCAGTCCACGGTCTGCGGTCGCTTTTAGCCCATTCATTACTCATTACTCATACGACGCGTGAACCGCACCAAAGCAAAGCGAATGCGACTGCAAACTGTCGGCTGTTTGATGTTCAGTAATAGTTTGAACGAAGGAATTTTGTAATTTAAATATTTCAAGCTATTTTTAATAAACATGTCGAGGGAGAGGAACTAAAATATGATATGAAAAAGACAACTAAAGGGTTAAGAATACTTTTAAATACAAGTTGTGATGAATAAATATTTAATTAAAAGTAATAATTAAAGAATATTTAAATTATATTCACTTTTATGGAAATTATACAGTAAAAGGACTCCAAATATATTGTTATCTCAATATCTATGCCTTTAAAAATAGTGTCTGACCTTTTCTTTTTATATGGTGTTACCAATTAAACTTCTTACTTTCCGAGATATCCTTTACCTAAGTAAACTCCCTTTTTATTCCAACAAAAATAATCCATAAAAGAAACCCCAATGCTGCTGCAGACTAAGCCCCACTTGACACATAAATCCCATTTCCACTAGCCCCTCTTTCTACGCCTTTCGCTGCAGTAATTCACTTCACTTGCCACGCTCTCCTGCCACACTATCCATGGCGCCATTGTATCTGCTTCATTTTAATTAATTAGCGCGCTTAAATAAAAAAGGAGAAAACGAAGGGGGAACCTAGGAGAATTTCCACTTCTCGCCTGCTGACCCAAATTTGCGGTTTAGCCCCGCTTTCTACGCGCGTTTTTCCATTTTCCATTTTCCATTTCTCATTTTTCATTTCGCTTTTCATTTTTCATTTGTGTGAACGCCGCGCCACGACGTCCTTGCCAAGGACCCCGCCCCATTACAGCTGAGCTCAGGACATGGCTTTTAATTGCATGAACATTATGCAAGCAAAGCAGTCCCAAGTCTCCATTTTATATACTTTGTTCGTTGTTTTCCGCCTGTTTTCGCTGCCTTTGTCGTGTTTTTACCCCTGTTCCCTGGCAGGACGAGACGGGGATTGAGAAAAGAGTTGCTGAGGTGGTGACAATTGAAAACAATTAGCCAAAGTGCCAGGGAAATGAGCCAGTCGTTGAGAGTCCTGGCCAAGTACTGACATTGTTTGCACTGCAGCATGGCCTAGGGCGGGGAGTTGACCCAGTTAACACTCGAAAATCTTAAAATTTAAGGTGCAATCAGGGAAAAGTAAATATTTAAATTAAATATTAAATAACAATTATGTCTCTCCTTAAAAACTTGAAACAAAATATACATTGATGTCTCAATTTTCATACAATTTCAATCTAAAAAATCCCTTGACAAAATATTGTCAAATGCCACCTGCTTTCTATGCGTCCAACATCTGTATTTTTTTCTCCGTAAATTTGTGTTTTATTACGGACAATTTATAACGTTTTCATCCAATTTATGCGCATTTTTGATTTGCACTATAATGCCCAGCCACAAGCACACTAATTAATTATGCAAATCTCAGCTGGACCACTAGTTTTATCTACAGCATCTACAGCGGACTTGATAACACAAAAATTACACATGGCATAAAAAATATGGAGAGAAAAACGCATGGACATGGACATATGCTAATGAACGCTTTATGAACTGGGCCTAAAACGATCCACAGTTGAGCCGCCACTTTAATTGAGCCAAAAACGAACGGGGGGCTCTCTCGGCACGCATTACTCATCCGCCACGTAGGCTGCATTCAATTTCGGTTGTATTTCTTTTGATAGATAAGCCGCAGGCCGTGACGTTCCATTTATCATAGAAAATTCATGAGGCTGCGGCCGCCCATTTCGACACTGCGACCTCACCTCTCAGGTAAGACGGAGGAGCCCTTGGGCACGGCCCCGGGTCTTTATATGTCTATCTATATCTGTATCTGTATATTGCGGTCGTCTGACGGATTGGAGTGGTCCGTGCTGGCTGGCCGGGGCTAATCATTTTCATTTCGTCTGCCCTGCGTACACATTACGCAAATGCACCAATTCAATTCATCATGCTCGGCAGGCTTAATAGGGCTAGAGCCAAGACTTTGAGGTGAGGCTGGCTTCCTAGGACCTTGTAAGGGCGGTGCCGGGGCCGCGTCTCAAAGACAGCTTTCTCTCCGGCGGATAATGGAGGTTTCAGGCTGTGGGTTTACTTAGGGGATTGGTAATGAAAATATAAGATACGTAACTTAAGATTTAATAAGTTCTTTATAGGAAAGTATCCAAATTATGAACTTTGCTCTCTTATACCCAATTTATTTTTCAAATTATTTGTTAAAAAATATAAATAAAATATGTATAACTTATCTCCCATTAAATTCCCTTTTGTAGGTCATCGGCAAGTCACGTATGCCGATGGCCCCCGGGGCCTGGGCATTCGCCGTTCACCTTTCGCCGTTCGCCATTCAATTTGCGCCTATATCTGTTTGGAGTGGCTTAGGCCAAAGTTAATTTGCAAGGCGGCATGTTTCATATCAGACGCCAAAATGCTTTCTTGATGACTCAACAACAACAACGAGTTGATTCCCATTGTGTCGGCCACTTGAGAGCAAAACATGTTCTTTTGGTTTATCTTGGCGCCACGATCGTCGGCAAAAAGGCCGCGGTATTTGCTCAAAAAAAAAAATAAAGAAAAGACGCTGAAAAAAAAGCCAAAAAGAAACACAAAGGCGATAATTAAACGCAAAACAAAGCGGCAGAGAACTGAAAAAAAATGCTGAGAGTCAGAGATCTCAGGCCCATCAAGTGGTCGACCTTTAATTAGAAAAGGTGTACAAGCCGAGTAAGGAAAAATAAACAGAATCTCTAAGTAAGAACAATTATAATCGAGCAACTAAAGAAGGATATTTCTGAGTAATTTATATTATACACAAAATAAAGCATAAATTTCAAGCAAATTTTAGAGCTTTATTCATTATTTTTACTCTTGAAAAAACTTAATCAAAAACTCCACGTCCAACTCAAAGACCCGCCTGCCTGGCAACATAATTTATTAGACAGATGATGTGCCAGCATGGCCAAGGAGCATTCGTTAAAGAAACGATATAAACCAAAAGATAAAACTTCATAATTGCGTCTGTGTGGCCAAGCGGAAAACTGAGGGGAAAAAGGCAGCCGAATAAAACCGAATAAACCGAAAAACAAAAAGTTGAGAGAGCTGAGAGCTCTCCGGGTAGTAGTTGCTGGCCAGATATCTCGTATCTGGCATGTAAGTGTTAATGAAGTTAAGTGTTTTTGACGCGAACGACCGACCGAATAACAAAAGCAACAAGCAATTAATGAGAAGTCGCATACCATCGACCCAAGTGAGTGGCGAGAAAACAAAAAATGTTCGGAACTCTATGATAAAGATCAACAAATGCCAAAAAAAAAAAAATATAGAAAGAGGAACCAGGAAAAAATGTGGGCATCCGGCGATAGAAAGAACATTTATAGAAACGGTCCAGAAAAATAATTAAGTGGGTCCAACACGTGCCTGGAAAATATTCCATTTTGGAATTTATACATTTACTGAAGTCAAAGTTAATTTGAGAGCCTTTTAAGCAACTTATAAATAAGTGAAGGAAGATTTTAATATCAATAAAGAAAATGTGAATCAAGAAATATTTAACTTTACTTAGAAATACCTTTACAAGGTAATTATTGAAATTATTGAAAAGTTACTGTGACTTCCACTTTATAACCTTTTAATTCCATTTCCAAGCTTAATTTCGAATTCACAGACTTCCCTTTTACCTCCAGAAACTTTGTTATTGTGACATTAAAGTATAAATACTTCTGTTATTTTAGTTCAAGTGCCGCCGAGTTAATCATCCGCCTGATCACAAGGCGATCACTGGATCAGACCAACTCAAGTGCTTTCTAATTTGTGCTTTATACTCCCCGTCTTTTTTTTTATAATATTTTTCTGACACTTCACAATTTACAACCACTATTTGGCAAGGCACTTATCGAGCCGGCGCAATAAGGGAACCGGCGAAAATCAAACGGGTCCTAAAAAAATTATTCACTATCAGCCAAAGAAATCTGCCTCAATTTTTTTGTTACCTACTTTTATTTTGTTTTTCCTTTTTTACCGGCACCATTCACGGTTCGAAATCTTATCAGGGGGAAACGAGAATGCTTGCTAAATACCAGTAGCAATTATTTCGAGGGGAAGCCAAGAGTGGGTCCCCCAAGGGGGGGGGGTGCTTTGGGGGAGCCGGGGGTCTGGTAACGTTTAATTAAACGCCGATAATCGATGCGCCAACCCAAACAGTTACACAGACCGGACTCGGACCCGGCTTTATCAGTGTCTGAAGTTCAGGGCGAACCGCAGCGCAGCTGAGGTGCACATAGTGAAGGGCTATTTGCGGATGGATAATGCAATTTGCCTTGATTTTTTCTTTTATTATTATTATTATCTTATTTTTTTCTTGGCCCCGATCTGTCGGCGTTTTTACAACTTTTCTTTAATGTCACAAATCAAGTGAAACAAATGCCGCCGACAGCAGATCGAGCGTGCCTTTTGTCCGATATATATTTGTCCCTAGCTTAGCTCGGCTCGGCTCCCTCTTAACCCCTCTCAGCTGTCGCCGCTCGCGACTCTTAACGTTAACCCATGCCATCCTGAGCCGCCAGCACAGAGCAGCGCGTGTCGGTTTGTTGGAGGCCTTCATCTCCGCCGCTCGGGCAACGTGTTCGGAAAACGGGTTTGCCGGGCATTTGTATCTGTTGGATTTTATATCTCTATAAGCCAGAGATGGGCATACCAAATTACATATCCAGTTGGCAAATGTTTGAACTGAAACTACTCTATCTTTAAGGGCATATTCCTAAATATTTGCTATGACTTTAGATATATTCAAAATATTCATTACAAACTGCAAGCTAGAGACTTGTAGTAACTGATGAGATATCTAGTGACACGTGTATTTTATTCCCTAATAAAATTGGTAAATATAAAACCATTTTTCAATCATCTAAATGTATTTAAAATGTTTTGAAAATTCCAAGAAATACATTTTCAAAACAATTTATATCCAATTTCAATTTTACTTCCATTTTACTACCAATAAAGTTGAGTCTAGAGCATGAACACACATCGTATCTTGGCCATACCCAGTAGACCAAAAGACCGTTTATGATATTACAAATTATAGTTTTGGGAATTTCAGGCGGACAAAACGTTCGATTTTGGATCAAAAAAATGGTCCGCAAGTAACGCAGGTTTCGGAACGTTTGCGAGCGATTTATAATATTAAAAAGGGATGCTCGTTTGCGATTCTTTTATTATATTAAAAACGGACGCTTGTAAAAGTATCGTTTTGCGAGTCTTTCATAATATTAAATACGAACGGATTTCGGATTTTATACTTTTATAATATTACAAAAGGACAAATTTCGAATCGTTTGCAAGCCTTTTATAATTTTAAAAACGGACGGTTTTTTTTTTTAACTTTAGCGAGCATTTGTCGGGTGGACACGCAAACGTCCGCATTTTTGCCCACTGGGTAGTTGTAAAGTTTAGAGTGTGTGTGTGTGTGTGTGTGTTAACTTGGCTCTCTTCCTCCCCATCCCCCCTCTCTGTGTTGCTGTCTCCTGCTGTGGTTTATTTAAGTTTTGCGCCCAAGTTTGCTGCGGCTACACACAAACGGAAATTAATTACAAACAGCGCGCTTAAATTCGCCGCAACAAAAAATATAACAACAATAATGAATGAGCGGCATAATAAACGAAGGCTGTTGTTGTTGGCCATTAACATTAAAGGCGTTAATTTCCAGCATAAGCAAATTATTTGCCGCTGTGTATCTAATTTTTTGTTCGCTTTTTTTGCTGGCGCCAATTTTCTGGAATTTTATCAACATTTTTCGAATGTGTCGCCGGCACAGAAAAGTTTCCCATTCCCATTCCCATGGCAGTTAGTTATGCGCGTACTCGAGAGCTCGTATTCGTTCTAGTTGCTGTTGTTCTTGCTGCTCGTTGACTGTTTTTGTCAATCAAATGTCAATCAAACAATGCTCCAGTTTTCACGCTGCCATTCTCGCTGTTGTTGTTGCTGCTGCTGCCCAGTAATTTGATTGCTAAAGCGTAGAAGCTGCAGCGAATTGTGTAAATATGCATGTACTTTGTATCTGAACAAGGCTGGCGACACTCCAAGTGTTCGTGTGGAGCCCCAGAATTTTCAGACAGATGATAAGATAGGGTAAGTGTCGCCTTTTCGGGGCAGGGAGGAGGGAGACGCCTCCAAAACAACAAGATGCTGCGAGGGTGGCTTCGAGAGTATGGGTGAATATAGAAAAAGTTGGGTTTCGAAGATTATATCACAAGATTTTAAGACATTTTCTAAGAAATCTTACTACAAACCACCTATTTCTATAATTTCGTTAATCATTTTTTTTTTCTGGATTTTATTTGAGAGGAAAATAAAATCGTTGAATATTTCCCTACATTTCCATAGTTTAAGCAGCTCAAAATATATTTTAAAAAGCAGTTAAACAGTAGATTAAAATAAAATAAAATAAATACAAATATACTCGGTCTCTCCAAGTGCTACCTCCTTTTATTTAATATCAAAAATTCCCCTTGCTCAACTTGAACATTCTTAAGACTCAAAACTCTATCGTTTTTACCCTGAACATGGCCAACATAGCCGTCACTCACTGCCCTCGTAGCCCCCCACTTCCGCAAAGACTACTCGCTCACTCCTCACTCCAAGCAAAGGCCCTCAAATATCACATATCACATATGCCTAGGCATTTACGTAAATTATTGTGCTGTTTTTTGTTTTTGTTTTTTTAGTTTTTTTTTTTTTGTAGTTTTCGGTTTGGTGTTGACTGTTTTTGTAGCTGTGACTGTTGACTGCTGGCCCTTTTTATGGTCATGTAGAAAATTGCGCGACACACGACGAGACCGAGACTGAGAAAAAGAGGAGACATCTCAAGTTTTATGCGCTTTTATTATTACAAGAGGCGGCCTCTTTATGACCACCTGCAATGCCAAAGGCGCGATAAGAGATAAAATTTGTATAAATAATTTAGAAAGAAATTTACGCAGCCAAGCCCATAAAATTGTACAAATTATTAACTTGAGGCGTGTTCCGAATGAAACGGAAAGGGAAACTCTCGCTTTCTGCCAGTGACATACATGCACTCGAAAGGAAACTCGAGAAAATACTTGAAAAATTATTATTATACGAGTCTATATGTCTGCCCTTATTGTATTCGTATTCCCACACCCACATGAAGCCACGGAGTGACTTCAAAAGCTTTCATAGCATTGTAATAATAAAATCTACACACAGAACAGAATTATTATGCTTCTTTCAACTTTTGCGCCTAATTCACACTTTGTCCGCCTTCCCTTCCACATCGTTCTCTCCCTCTGGTTGTGTGTGAAAATTTTATGTATTGCCTTTAGCAGCATCATCAAAAAAATAAAGAAAATACAGCGCATGCTGGGAGAGGGATTCTTCCTCATCCTCCCAAAAGAAGACATCAATATGAAATTTTTGTCACGTTTTCTAATGTGAAGACGGGGGCCGGGGGCGGGTTGTAGGGAAGCCATGATGCGTAGCCCCCGCTGGGCCCGCGGGCAGTGGCATAGCTTAGAAGGGGCTCTCCCGAAACACACTTGGAGCTTCCCCTCTAGCGATGGACACATGCGATCTGTAATTTCGGTGTGAAAATTGAAAAACGATGCCCTGAAATTTGTAGGGAGTGAGGGGAATTCTTTTGTACGCCTTCAGGCATACACAGATATTTCAATTTTAGTCTAATGGAATATCTTATAAAATGGCTGAGCTAAACAGGAATTTTTAAGGAATTTTAGTGCCGAAAATTCGGGTTAGAGTTACATTAAAAACATAGGATTTAAATAGGAGCGTGACAATGTTAAAATATGCTTAAAAACATTAAAATAAAAATTAAATTATATTCAAATAAATACTAAACTAAACTATATAATATATTTCTATTTATCTGCTATCAGATTTAACATAACAAGTTCAATATTTATATAAAAGTATTATTTTCTGTTTGCTTTTCCCACATGATACATTTATTTTATATCCCTCTCCATCAGCACTTCACTTGCACTTCATCTGTCGCACATCGCTCATCTACCCCGTATAATATTATTTTCTATCATATTTCAATAAGAACATCAATCATTGCCTGCCCCTTTCCGACCCGCCGCCACTGGCAGGGCTCTCTATCATTTGCAGCCATCAATGTTTTTATGTTATGTTATGTGCCATGTGCTATTACTTTAGCATTGGCGAACGAACACATCCTTCGCCTCCCAAAAAAGTCCCCCCCTTTAACACTGGCACCTCCGACAAGCCATTAAACGGACACACACAGAGATACATCTCACCGATACGGATACAAATTCCGAGATACAGAGATACATTCTCATCCCAATCTCACACAGCCACGCATGACTATAAAGTATATTTTAGCATGTCAAGCGTTGCGCATCCGCTTTGATGTTTATTTGACAGTTTTTATAGCGGCTTTTATCTGCCAACTACTTGGCCAAATCCCCTCCCCACTCCCTATGGCCACCCTTCATTCCGTTTAGCTGCTGCTTTAAGTTAGTTGGCTAAAAACAACAATTTCCGACGCTGCTTCTATTTGGTTTTCTTGCTGCCTTTTTGCGCGCCAAGCGAAGAATGCTTTTGAAGATTTATATTTTGTTTTTGTTTGCGTTTGTTGTTGTTTCGGCTTTGACTTTGAGAGCCGAGAATGCGTCACACGCATAAATTGTAAATTCATTTTCGGCTCTTTGGAGAGCAGCCGCCGTCGCCGCCAAACAACAACTCGATT